>BPTQ01000002.1:38797119-39009878 GCA_019973895.1 Chrysanthemum seticuspe
GCTTATAACATTGCACTTAACAGTAACTAAATCATAACAACTTTTTTTTTCTTTTTTTTTTTTCCGAATCATTTTTTTTTTCAACATAACAATAATAACTAAACATAATATCCCCCCACTTGAGATGGGAATTCGGGGGGTCTTCAATGATCTTCAGGAATGTTGTCGATGAAAGCGTGATTTCCGAACCTTTCCACTCGAACCTTGAACTTAGGCAAATGATAACTTCCCAATCACAAATAAAGACTACAGGGTAGGCTAAGGTGTATAGGTGTAACGAAACAATATATTGGGTTGACAAGATGAAAGGAATGGCTTAGAGGGGTGTATCTAGGGGTATTTTGCACTAAAGGTGAGTGCAACAAAAGGGTTTCACATGGGGGTCGAGAAGTCGAGGTGACTAATCGATAGACACACAATGGTAGGCTGTTTGGGTGATAATCCTATAATATTGCCTTCTAAAAGTGAAAAGTCCAAATACATCGAGCTAACTCAACATACCTCGGCTATGGTCTCGAAATGATGCAAAGGCCAAGTTCTAAAGTTTACAAGCTACCGGCACACTCATAATTTGGTGGATTTGGGGTAAAATATTGGAAACGGATAAGGCTAATCTCACCATATAATATCAAGGGTTGTATGTGCTCGGCTAAGGTCTAATCTAGTTAGGTTAAGAAAAACATGTCAAAATTTTAAAAATGGCATAATTTTTCAAAATAAACTAGAAAAAACGAGGGCAAAATAATGTTCACGAGATAATTCTACTCCCGTCCCCCCACTTGAATTGTACAAAGTCCCTTTTGTACTAAGCATTAAATAAAGGTGAAGAGAAAAGTAGAATTAGAGCGAGAACTTCCCTGAAATTTGCTCCATAAAGAAAGAAGGCCCGCGAAAAAGAGACGTGCCTTCATATAAGCATCACGAACAAACTTCAATCCCTGAAATCACACTACCGACAAGCATAATTCTAAAAAGAAAAAATAAAAAATGAAAAACAACCTAACTCACTTTCGTAGGAATCACGGTTGCATTTAGCATATGCAACAAGCCTTTTAAACCACTTGGTGTCCCAAGTGGACGAGTGAAGTCTCGTGAGGGTTTACAGGGAAGACACCCACAAAGTTCATTTAAAATACTAATACAAGGTTATTTTGTTTTAAAATGAAAGAATTAAAGCAGAGGAAGGTTACGTCGTAACTCTTTTGAGGGAGTTACGCCGTAACTGGAAAAACCTAACATAAGCTGCAAAGCGAGTGGTTACGGCGTAACCACAGAGGTAGTATTACGCCGTAATTAGTAATGCGTCAAGAATTCTGCTGCAAAAAGTTGGTTACGGCGTAATCACATAGATGAGTTACACCGTAATTCTGGTCAGATCAGCAAACTGCAGCAGGAATTACTTCCTCGTTTCCTGCAAAAATGGTTAGAAAACACAACACCCTATAGAAATGGAAATAAAACAAAAGAAAGGGATAATTCGGGTTGTCTCCCGAAAGAGCACTTTTCTTTATTTACGAGTCTTTAAGTTAGACTCAGAGCCGCGGGGCTTCTATGGGGGCTTTTGAACTTGGCCATCCTCCTCTATGTCATTTTTCTTTGAAGAAGGCTGGTCCCAAACATGCGGAGAAACAAACCGAGTCATTGTGTATCTTTTCTGCAGAAAATTAGCTTGTGTCCACTCGCAACGAAATTTAGCCTCATCTTCCAATTTTATTTTAACATACCCAAACTTTACTCGTAACCAATTTTCAAAGGAGATTCCCCTGTATCCTACTTCGCTTGTCTTATCGTCGTCGAAACATGCCCATTCCTTTCGGTTGAGCCATTTAGGTTCAGGGAATTCTCCTCCATCACAGATCTTGCGGTTGGGGTTGCATGTAGGCATTGCCATAGTGTAGTTATCAGTCATGATAGCGGGTTCACAAAAATGTATGGTCCAATCAATTTCGGTGAACCATTCACTAAAAACATTATGCCCTTGTAACCATTTTTTTCTGATAAGATTCTCGTCTTCCTAGCACCACCAAACTTCCGCAGCTTCTTTAATCATACGAATGAGGTACTTTCCTCCTCCATTACATCGTTTTTGAAAAGGAGAACACGTGGGTAATGTTACTTTGGTTCCCTCAACTAAACAAGTATCAGGAACACAACAGTGAATTCTTCCTTTTACAACGTAACTGGGTACATAAAATGGGATCTCTTCCTCATCTCTTTCATCGTCACTTGACTCGGTGCCCTGCAAATGGCCAAAAGATGAAGGTGGAAACCTATCGGAATCATATAATTCAATCCTTGGTGACTCCTCAGTCGTAACAATTTTATCTGGTTCAAGGCTTAAGGTTTCATCCAATTTAAACTCTACTATATCGCCACAGTATCCACCGTAATATGCTAATGTGTCCAAGAACGGTTTACCGAGAATCAAATGTTCCTTTTTGTTTTTCTCCATGTCGATGACTACAAATTCTGTGGCTGAAACAAATTTATCGAGCTTGATACAAGTACCACCTGTAATTCCTAAAGGGGTAACCTTGGTGTTTGTCGCAGGTTTAATCAAGATATATGTTTCCCAAAGATGGATAATCTTAAGTTTTAGGAATATGGAAAGCGGCATGATGTTTATACAAGATCCAAAGTCAACTATCCCCAAAATATTAATACTCCCAGCAGAACATGGAATGACTAACCCGTTCGCGCTAATATCCTTAACTGAAAATAAACTCGTTCCTGACCTGGATACGGTCTCTGAATTATGGTTACGCCGTAACTCAGGGAATTGGTTACGGCGTAACCCTTCCTGCATGTCGGCAATCTCTAATTCATCGGTTGTGGATTCGCGTTCCTCAACCACCTCCTGAGAATTATTGGCGAAAACATCATTGCATTCCCCCATGTGCTTGGTTTCATTAAGTTCAATTTCATCTATCTCAGCACTGAGTTTTTTCAATCATTGCTCCAAGATTTTTTAGGGTTTCATCGTGCCTGGAAAGATTTTCATTTGTGTTCTTCTGGAAACCCCTTAACCATGTATCTTGTTCTTTTTGTTTTTGGGCTGAAGTTTCCAGGAACTTATTAATTGTTTCTTCAAGACTGGTCATTCTTTCTCCATAAGGCCCACAGTTGTAATTTCCACGATACCCGTTACTATTCCGATTATCTCCGTAAAACGGTCGATTTTCTCCATACTTGGCTTCTTCAATATTTTCTTCGTTGATATGAGGACAATTCTTCGTGAGGTGTCCTCCTCCACAACTTTCACAACCTACTTGGATGGCATGAACGGTTTCTCTGATTTACAGCATATCTCGACTAAGATTTTCAATTTTACTAGCGATTGCTGCAATTCCGTCAAAACTTCCGCCTAGGTTTCTTTTACTTCCTCCGTCGTGCCATTTTTTAGAGTGATCAACCATTTTTTGAATGGCTTCAATTGCAAGAGTAGGAGTCATGTTCGGGATAGGTCCTTGATAGTCCAACATTTGTCTTGTAGTTACGTTAATTCCTTTGTAGAAGATGTTGACCTTTTGCTGGTTGTTCAGATCATTTGTAGGACATTTATAAAGAAGATCGTTGTATCTATCCCAGGCTTGATACAATATCTCTGAATTTATGGATTTCCAAGAGCTGGTTAGAAATCTTCGATGGCGGACAATATATCTGAATAAAGTGCTTCTTAAGTAGAGCCCAAGTAATAATTGCCCCGGCGGGCAATCTTTCGATCCATCTTCTGGCAGCTCCAGTAAGAGTCATTGGAAATACTCTTAGCATAACAACATCATGAGACAAGCCCGGAATGTTGAAAAGGCTAGCGATGTATAGGACATTTTCAACGTGCTCATATGCATCTTCGTCCCTGTTTCCTGAAAAAGGGATAGCACGAAGCTCCCTCATAAATTGGTCTTTGATTTCGAAATGGACATCCGCTCCAATTGCCGGTCTTACGAGACCCGGCCCTTGTTCCGCCCTTGTCAACGTCAAGTATTCCTCAAGAGTGAGGTCATCGATGTTAACAACTTCCATGGTACCTGAAAACTTGAAATATGATCTTGAGAAAAGTTTAAAACGAAATGAAAGACTTAATATTAATCCTAATATACCTCCCCGGCAGTGGTGCCAAAAAATTGATGCAGGTTTTACTGACCAGGTTTTAATATTTATAAAGTCTCGTTATACCTATGGTCTACCCTAATGCACTAACGGGCAGTGTACCCGGTCACGTGTAGTGTAGTAATCGGTAAAGCCGAGGTCGTCCCAAGAGATATATGTGTTGGATTATTACTATGTCTAGGTGTCAAAGATTAATAATAGTTTCGATATGGATTTAATTAATTAAACTTGTTAATACAAATAAGCCGTAAAAACGTTTATTTATATTTTACGATCTTCTAATGTTTGTCGATAAAAAACGTAAAATCATATTAACGAAACAAATGAAATACGTAAATGGTTTGAACTAATAGTTTCTAACATATTCACATTTTCACATAAAATACTAAAACAAGTATAAGTGATTTTATGATTTAAGTAATACATATGTACAACAACTAGTGTTTACATATTTGGGTAAAATACACACATAACTTGTATGTAGTATATTGGGTAATTTAAATGGGTAGAAACTTAAGTATCACAACCCATTGGGTAAATACATTGAATGTAGTTGGGTACAACCCAAAGCCCATAACCCATGGATCTTGACCCATAACCCATTGCATGACATCATGCTTATATCATACATGGATAATATCCATAACCCATGGATCAACCCATACCCAAGTGACTAAGTGTAATGCACTCAAAGATACATTGTATCTAGCCAAAGATCCATGGTTCAACCCATGACCCATGACCCATAACCAAAATACCCATGGGCAAAGAGGAGCGTACCACGGATCCCTAGCTTTGTGCTAGCCGGATCCCTTGTGGTAGGGATCCGTGGGATCTGGGGAACAGTAGGATTTTTCCTCTATAAATAGTGAGCCATTTCTTCATTATTTCTCACCCCTTTCTAACACACTTCCTCCCCTGAGTTAAATCTCACTAACCTTAGATCCAAGAGATCTATGTTTGTAGTTTTGTTTTTGTGTGATCTTTTAGGTTCCTCTTAAAGGCAAGATCACCACCTTTGAAGTCGAGCAAGCTCAAGTCCATGAGTTGCCATGCTTCTTCATCATCAAGGCTACTGAAGTCTTCTTGTTGATGATTCCTTTCTTTCTTCAAAGAAGTGTAGTGTTGAAGACATTAGTGAAAGATGTCTCAAGTGTCAAGACGAAGATATTAGTGAAGGGTATCTATCGTCTATAGGATAAGCACTTGTGGTAGGTGCTTAGAAGTCAAGACAACAAAGCATTAGTGAAAGGTGCTTAGAAGTAAAGACACAAGACATTAGTGAAAGGTGTCTTGTAGATCTAGTCAAAGGCATTAGTGAAAGGTGCCTTAGATGTACATTCGATATGGTGTGTTTCGATGTACAAGATAGACTAGTATTAGATCCAAGGATATTGATATCCTTGATGATGTTGTAAAGGAGTAGATCTCCTTTGGGATTAGTCGTTGGTGTAGTGTGGTAGTAGTTCCTCCATTGCAATGGAACTAGGTGCTTAGCCTAGTACCTAATAAAGGGTAGGCGACGTTGTGAAGGTGTAGTTCACCTTGGAGTGAAAGAACTAGGTACTTAGCCTAGTACCTTATAAACGGTAGGCGACGTTGTGTAGGTGTGGTTCACCTTGGAGTGAAAGAACCCGGTGGTTAGCCTAGCACCGGAAAAAGGGTAGGTGACGTTGTGAAGGCTTCTCCGCCATAAGGAGATTGGTGTAGTGATTGCAAACTCTCGAGTAGGTGACTCGGGGAGTGGAGTAGGGCAAGGAAGGTGTCCTTGTAGCCGAACCACTATAAATACTCGTGTTGTGGTTTTGTGCTTCTTACTCTTATCTTTTCATTACTTACCTTTATATGCTTGTTTATCAACATCCAACACACACATCCAAATATATTGACATAAGTCTATCTAAATAGTTTAAAAGGAAGTTTTAATTGGTAAAACTATTCAACCCCCCTTGTAGTTTTCCACAATTGGCATCAGAGCTTCGTTACCAAGTTTCTTGAAGTATGTTGTACTTTAAAAACTTGATACGATCCATGGTTAATTGAAAACTACAAAGAAGGTTTTTCATAAAAACAAACACCATGTCTTTTAAAACTATATGTTTGGATGTTGATTTGATAACAACATTTTTCTTATTTACTTTTTCATTTAATTGCACTAATCTTCTTTGTCAGGTTGATTAGTCAAAGCTCATACCCACCAAGCTGTAGGAATCGCTTGGTAACAAGAATACCTTCCTTAAGAAGGTATCTTAAACTCAAAGGAGCGGGAATCGTCTAAGTGACATTTGCTGTTGTCATTTGTAAAGACATTCCTAAGTGCATTCGAGGTATGACTTTTCACTTATATCTAAATGATATTAGTTTAAAAAATAAGTGTTATTTGTTAGGCATTTATTTGAGTAGATTTCGTATTTACACATGTTTTACATGTAGCTTCATTAGGAAGCTTTTTCTCACATATGCGTCACTCCTCCGTCTAAAAATCATGGTTTATAAAACTTGTGTTTTGTCTCACTTAATCCAAAAATCATATCTTCTAATAATAAAACAAAACACAAATCTCAAAATTCCTCCTTCCCCATAAATACTCCCATCGTCAACCATTCTATCAACCCTCACTTTTTGAAATCTTCCAATTTCAAATATTTCCTCTCATTCAAAAACTTCATCTTCCTCCTCATTCCATCTCAACTGAAACCAAGAAGATCCATCATCAACATGGTTTACATCGCGCTCGTGCTCATTGCCCTAACACTCATCGCACTTGTGTTCCCTATGATGAAGTTCACATACGGAGACATTTACTTTGTGTGGTTAATCTATATTGGGGTTATATACCCAATCCTTTGTATCATCCTTAGTATTGAAATGCAATATGATTAGTAATCTAGTTTATCTAGGTTATTATTATAATATGTTTGTCACTTCTTTTGATTTATATGTTTTATATTTTTTCGTGATACATTAGAAGTCATGTATGCATGCTAAAAGAAAATGTAGGATAAAACATATTTCATGGTATAAAAACTGTAAAACCTATGTTTTTATCAAATCTGTTTCTGCTACTACAGATCCACGGATCCCGGAAGATACACTAGCCGGATCCCTTTTGTAAAGGAACCGTGGGATCCGTATTACTGGAAAAACAGTTTTCATGCAAGATTTAAAACCACTATCTTTCTAAAAATAATAATCCACTAGAAAGTCAACACCTTGAGTTAAGTGTCATTATTGTTAAAAACCATTGTTAATAAAAATCTAGTAAAAACATTAGATTATCATAGGTTGACCACAAACATCTCCTTTTATTAACTTATCATTTCTATAGGTTCAACTATGACGCATGAATATGAGTTTGATTTTTCACTCACTAGCGTCTACACTCCGAACATCTCTCTTGAACCCAACACACCTGGCAATCATGTCCGTGGGTTCAATAATCTCGAAAACCGTCACTTCCACGAAGGACGTATTGTAGACACCTCTCTACAATTCGAAGAAGGTATCAATACCTCCTTCCGAGCCATAGGAATAGAATGTCTTCTTGAAATCAACGAGAAGATATGTACAAGGTTCATAATGGAATTCTTCCGTCAAGTAGAACTCGTTCGTAATGAGGATCGCTCTCTATCCCTTTGGTTTTATATCAAAAACCAAAAGTTCACTCTAACCCTTGGGCATTTTGCTCACATCCTCCGGATTCCAAATCATGGACAATGTGCCTTCACCGAAGATTGGTCTCTTGATTCTCTCTTCAACTTTCGTGAAGAGAATAGTCCATATTGTTCACACATACCCTCTCCGGAAGATTTAAATCGCATAATATGCAAACCTCGACCATATTACTCCGATCCAAACATTATCTTTACAAGGGATATCCGAGAAGAGTACAAGCCTCTTGCACTCATCCTACGTGAAAATTTTTGGATTCTTAGGAGAAATCAAGAAATTCTTCCCGCTTGTTGTGCTCACATGTTGTACTGTTTGCTAACACAACAACCATACAATCTCGCCTACTTCTTCGCAAGGCGAATTGCAAATCTTCAAGGCTCCAAGAATAAACTCATCCCTTATGGAATGTTCTTGACACGCCTCTATCATAATGTTATGCACTTCCATCCTCAATTTCAAAGTCCGTTGTACGTACTTGTGAACAAGATGATGGAACCGCTAAACATATCTCTCATGAAGACTTTCTTCATTCTTGATTCCACCAACACTCATCAATCACATAATAATCCTTCTAGCGAAAACACTCAAGGAACCTAGTAGTATTCCAAAATAGGATCAATTCTCTTGTACTCGTGCTTTATCAATGTAATCCAATTTCTTTCATGAAATAAAACATCTTACATTTGATATCTTGGTATTAGAACTTGTGAAAACGTAGAGGGGGGGGGGGGGGGTGAATACGTTTCCGTTTCAAACTTAAAACTTTTGTATCAAATATAGTATAAACCATTGCATTTGCTAATCTCGACGCGAGGATGCATTTAACGCATTACGGCATGTAAGGCCAACCTCTTGACATCACATAAGATTCCGCAAGATTAATGGTTCATTATAAATCAAGTTTCACCATTATTAGTCCGGTTGCTTTTTCTTGATCAAGCGTATCATAATACGTAAAGTGTTTAATATAGTTTGTGACTATATGAAAGACCAAGTATGCATCAAAAAAATAGCCATCAACCACATAGAGAATAAACAAAGTAATGCAAGAATAAAAGTAAAGCGATAAGTAAAAGGATAGACAAACCAACACGAGGATTTATAGTGGTTCGACTAAAAGGACACCTTCCTTGCCCTACTCCACTCCCCGAGTCACCTACTCGAGAGTTCGTAAGCACTACACCAATCTCCTTATGGCGGAGAAGCCTTCACAACGTCGCTTAACCTTTTTCCGGTACAAAGCTAAATACCGAGTTCTTTCACACCAAGGCGAACCACACCTAACACAACGTCGCCTACCCTTTATACGGTGCTAGGCTAACCACCGAGTTCTTTCACACCTTAGGAGAACTAATCCTATCACAACGTCGCCTACCCTTTATTAGGTACTAGGCTAAGCACCTAGTTCCATTACTATGGAGGAACTACTACCCATCACAACACAACACCTAATCTCAAGGAGATCCACTCCTTGTTACAACACCATCAAGGATATCACCATCCTTGGATATAAACAAATACTATATGTATAACGATGCACCTCATCGATTATACGACCTAGGCATTCTTCACTAATGCCATTTACACGATCCTTCAGCACCTTTCACTAATTCCTTCAACACAGATCTTCGGCACTCTTCACTAATGCCTTTGACACTTCTATGACACCCGTTATGTTTTGTGGCCCAACATAACAAACCTTGTGTTTTATGGCACAAACACATAAACCATCTAGTCTAGTCATAGATACAAGAATATGATACTAGACAATATCCAAGACAATGTGTCTAATGGATATAAACTCCTAGACTAAACATCAAGAACCCAAAGCATGATGTAGTTAGTCTTCTATGAATGAAGATGACAAGTTTCCCAAGCTTGTTGTATAAGATCTTCATGTGCTTGTATCTTGTGATGGGTGATCACTTCAGTAGGTAAGGAAGCAAGATCTCTAAGCTTGCTTTGGAGGATCACTTCGGGAGTATGCTTACAACAAATGAGAGTTAGAAGCATTATGATCATATGAGATGAGGGTGGTTTACATGTTTCCTAATGATCTAAATATCCTAGATTTGGTGGAGAGAAACTATGTGTGAAGGTGTGAAGAAATGGTAAGAAGTGGTTTGCTATTTATAGGCAAAAAGACCAAAACCATGTTCTGCCCCCAAGGATCCCTTCTGAAGGGATCCGGCCCTTGTAATTCCAAGGGATCCGTGGGTCATTTGAGGGATCCGTGCACGCTCCTCTTTACCCATAGTTTATGGGTACCATGGGCTATGGGTCATGGTTTTGAGTACCCACCAAGGTACAATGTATCTAGACATTGGGTATGGGTCTTGGGTCATGGGTCATGGGTTTTACCCAACACATTTACTTATGTTTATGTATTTTATAAAGTGTTTAACTAAACATGTTTAATGGTTTGTTAGGGGTTTGATCATAACGCAACATAACAAACATGTACGAACCTGTGTTGTAGCATACAAGGACTTGAGTCGTCGAGAGGTGTTGAGAGTATGTTGAGACAAAATATAATTACAAGTAACTTATACATTTTACGTTATGTATTACAAGTTACATGTTTTTCATCAACAAAACAAATGAGAATGTATAGATTAAATATCGTAATATTTGCACTAACAATCTCCCCCTTTTTGATGATGACAAAATATATGTAAACGTAATAGATAGGTAAAATGTCAAAGTTACTTGTGTCCGTACTTCCTATACATTACCTTCTTTGTTTACACTCTTCTCCCCCTTTTGTCGAAACAAAAAGGGTGTGTCCTTTCTCCCAAGAATGGTGAGTTTGCATCATCCCTAGTGAAGTTAAAATAAAAACACCTTATTTCTCCAATTGGCACACCACGCCAATACCTTCAACACGAAGCACTAATGACGAAGCTTAGCAACTCATGACTTTGAGATTGCATGTCTTCAAAAGGTGGTAATCTCGCCTTTAAAAGGAACCTAGAGAATCACACACAAAAAAAATAGAAAGATCCTTTGAATTATGACCATTATTGCCAACGGCTTAATGGATCAAATTTTTGAGGCTTAACCTACATCAAGGTTAGTGTTAAGAAGAAAAGAAAAAGGAAAAATATATGATGAGAAAGAAATCTCCTTTTGTTGAAACACAAAGGAATTTTGAAGAATGAATGTGTGCATGCTCCCCCTTGACGGTTGGTCCCCCTTGTTAAAGGCGTCAAGTATTTTAGGAAGGCTAAGATGAAATTATTGCAAAATTTGCAATGTTTTAGCTTTGACGAAAAACTCCCCTTTATTGAGAGCGTCAAGTACTCCTAGTGTGTTTTGAAAATCTACCAAACAAAAAGTTAGTGCAAAATTATATTCGTCCTTGGACGAGTAAGTCATATGATGCACTTTATAAATGCTCGACGGAGGCTCCCCCTAGCTCGAGGGCGTCAAGAAGAACCTACAAAAAAATGTAAAAGTTCGTCCATAAATAGACGAGAATCCCATACACATCAAAGTGTATATATATGAACCTAGAAAGAAAGGATTAGTGTCAAAAAGAGAATAATCCTACTACTTGCATCATCATGGTTGGTTTAGAGGTTGTAAGGTTTGTTAAAGGTAAGAAAAATATGCTTAGGGATGAGACGCATTTCATTACGAAATTCACTCGGCTTTTGACAACATGGATGTTTGTAGAGGATGGTTGAGCGACCATGAATTGTAGTGGTAGTGAGACACTTGTAGGATGTGGTTGACATAAGTAGCTTGTGGTTTGAGGTTGTGGTTGACACAAGTAGGATGTGGTAGAACATGAGACATACTTTAACACGTAGTTCATGAACTATACCTTGGACACGGTGATAATGATATAAATCATCATTATGACTTAGAGGTATGGAATTTGTGGTAGAGGTGATGAAAGGTATCAAGGTGAATATTTGACTTGGTTGATGACTCACTATAGGTGGTGGACATGATGACTTTGTGAGTAGTGATAAAAGTGGAGTAAGATGGTTAGGATGATGCAAGATTAGAAATAACAAAAAAATGTGCGAATGAGCACAACTTGACTTGATGATGAAATCGACTATTGTCATCCTACAAGAATCCAAAAGAGTTAGTACGAAAGGAAAACATTTATACCAATGGATAAATTGTTCACATAAAATCATGAAACAAAAAGGAAGAACACGTAAAGACTCATATAAATGCAACTCATTTATAAACATATAGGAAACAGATAATCCTAAGTGTTGAACAAATGCTTGTGTGGGAAAAAGGAAATTTGAAATGATTATCTAAATAGACAAAGTTCCTACTGTTCCACGGTTCCTCCGGTTCCCTCACTAGAGGGATCCGGCTAGCTTAAGTCTAGGGATCCGGCTAACAGATGAAGTGAAAAAGAGGTGATTGGGTTCTAGAAAGGTCTAGCACCTACATATCCTAAGTTACTCAATCGATTAAGTGTCTTATATGAAGATGGACTTGAATGATCAAGAGAGAATGATTGATGGTAGCTAATGATTGCCTTTTATGGAAAATGGGGCTTTATGAGCACTAGTGGATAATTAAAGACGACACTAAGACATTTGAGAGTGTTAAATGATCCTAGAGATCAGATGATGACTTAAGAGAGATTTGGAGAATTCCTTAAAAATCATAAGAAATTAAAACCTAGTTTTTGGCCTATTTTGAGGTAAGGATGACTAAAAACAATTTGCTAAAATTGAGAGAAATATCAAACTAGGTGTTTTGAGATGAAAGGAACAATGTGTAAACATTGGAGCGGAAAGATGGTGAGTTTTGAACTAATAAAAAAAATACTTCGAATGTGATCCTAAGTCATCCATGAGTGAATGTGAGATCAACTTAGCCTAAGGAAAGTTTTAGTGATCCTAATGTAGCATGTTTAACTAGTCCAATAAGGTCTAGAATGTTGGATTTATGCAAGGAGGCTACAAAGGAACTTCTGTCCACCCGGATCCCACAGATCCTTCACTTGAGGGATCCGTCTAGTTACATCTAAGGGATCCGGCATCTGAGACAGATTTTCTTAACAGAATAGTTGCAGAATTTTGCTATATGTTTCGAATTATGAAACAAATTGTTTCTACAGCAAGCATACATGTATACATGTTAAGCAAAGCAAGGAGAGCATGTAGAGATCACATATAGGCAATCAAATGAGATCGAGCTCACAAATAACATAAAGGTTTAGCAAACTTTAAAGCACTATTCAAGAAGTCCAAAATGGATTTACGGTCTAGATTAGTAAATCATTTAAACTAACAATGACATGAAAGGTATGTATCTAGAAACAAAAGAGCACATGATGGTGTTCAAGACAAAAGAGTTGTGAGGTGCTAGTTTAGGACAATATAGTCATTACGGATGGTGGTTAGCATACAATGAGCTTCGTCCATGAAGTCATGTAGCTCTTCTCGATCAAAGCGAGATAATCGCTTGATGAGGCAAGTGGTTGTGATTAGCTAAAAGAAAAATCAATTTTACAACTTGTTTGATTGGTAATCCTAAGACAATGCAAAGTATTTCCATTGTAAACTTACTTTAGGAAAACATAGGAATATAAATTCCTCAAGTGAGAGAATGAATATGAGACTATTACTAGCGGTGCTCAATTACGGCTAAACACGACCATTTTTACGGGCGATTCCACATACCCAACTTCTCTCAAGGAAGCAATTCAACCGTTAGGTCAAATTGAGTTTCTAGTGCAATAAGTTCTCCAGTATTCATTCTCAAGTTAGGAAAATTTATATTCCTACAATGGCCTATCGAACAGTAGCAATGATGATACTTTGCTTCGTTTATATTAATATTATACTTGAAACAACTAAGGTGACGAAGGTGTCAAAAAATTAAACGTTGTCCATATAGTGAACAAAAAAAAATGGTTGCATGAGCTAGTTCAACATATGTTGTTGGAAAGCTCGACTTTGGACTTTCGGATATGAACAATTATATTTGCGTTGCAAAATAATTTACTTGAGTATATCGGATGAAATAATCAAGTTGTCAATCCTACTATGAAGCTTGGAGAGTGATCATGAAAAGGAAAACGGGAGAGTACATCATCAACACAAGTGTAGGTTATGATCCGATGTACATTCTTGTTGTTTTTAGAAAATGATACAAGAAAATATGAAATCAAGAAATCATATAAGAACATAAAATATTTATGTTGCACACATGACAAACTCAATCAAAAGGCCATTTAGTGTGTTATATGTTTTAAACATTTTTCAACTTATAAAACTAACATTTTCGACACAACTAGATGTTATCCCAAACACTCCTTCAAATAGCACATTGATTAGTAGACTATTACTAAATCGACAAACAAGAGAATGAATAGCAAGGTAAGGAAACCACATATGTTATTCAATCAAACAAGCACAAAAGCTATTTGAGATAAGCAAACAATCAAGTAATGCAAGGAAGACAACTTATCATTTAGCATAGCATACGAAAGTTCTTTTCATCGCTTTGTGTTAAATATAAACATGTATACCAAGCTTGATTAGTTTCTTTTATGTATATAAATATGATCAAAACCTTAATTTCAACAGAGGACACATTGTTATTCAAAGATAAAAACATCCGTCTCTAATTAGATCAAAAGTTGTGCAAAAGTTATGACCAAAAAAATGAATTTCTATTATAAATCAATGATTCCGTAAATTTTTGTTTTGAATCAGTTTATGAAATCATTTTTAAATGAAAGTAGACTCAAATACCTTTAAAACGATAGGTGGTACGACTTCTAACTCCTTACGGTTAAAAAGTTATGAATTTTTGAAATTCAGACAAAAACTGTCTTCTGTACCACGGATCCCACGGATCCCTTGCTTGAGGGATCCGTCCAGTGTAACCTGAGGGATCCGCGGATCTGACACAGAATTACACAAATGCACGTTTTGACCCGACGAATAGGTTTAACCTTTGTAGACTTTTTAGTGAAGTTATATTAACCATTATTACCTTTATTCAAGCTTGATTAACAAGATATCTAACAAGAAAACTTCAAAGAAAAAATAACAAAACACTTTTCATATTATGCTTGACTTCACCAAAAATTTGATACGAGGACCTTACTCGTTTTGAAAACCATTTGTTTTAAAAACTAGAGCCAACCCGCTATGATACCAATTGTGAAAACGTAGAGGGGGGGGGGGGGGGTGAATACGTTTCCGTTTCAAACTTAAAACTTTTGTATCAAATATAGTATAAACCATTGCATTTGCTAATCTCGACGCGAGGATGCATTTAACGCATTACGGCATGTAAGGCCAACCCCTTGACATCACATAAGATTCCGCAAGATTAATGGTTCATTATAAATCAAGTTTCACCATTATTAGTCCGGTTGCTTTTTCTTGATCAAGCGTATCATAATACGTAAAGTGTTTAATATAGTTTGTGACTATATGAAAGACCAAGTATGCATCACAAACATAGACATCAACCACATAGAGAATAAACAAAGTAATGCAAGAATAAAAGTAAAGCGATAAGTAAAAGGATAGACAAACCAACACGAGGATTTATAGTGGTTCGGCTACAAGGACACCTTCCTTGCCCTACTTCACTCCCCGAGTTACCTACTCGAGAGTTCGTAAGCACTACACCAATCTCCTTATGGCGGAGAAGCCTTCACAACGTCGATTAACCTTTTTCCGGTACAAAGCTAAATACCGAGTTCTTTCACACCAAGGCGAACCACACCTAACACAACGTCGCCTACCCTTTATACGGTGCTAGGCTAACCACCGAGTTCTTTCACACCTTAGGAGAACTAATCCTATCACAACGTCGCCTACCCTTTATTAGGTACTAGGCTAAGCACCTAGTTCCATTACTATGGAGGAACTACTACCCATCACAACATAACACCTAATCTCAAGGAGATCCACTCCTTGTTACAACACCATCAAGGATATCACCATCCTTGGATCTAAACAAATACTATATGTATAACGATGCACCTCATCGATTATACGACCTAGGCATTCTTCACTAATGCCATTTACACGATCCTTCAGCACCTTTCACTAATGCCTTCAACACGGATCTTCGGCACTCTTCACTAATGCCTTTGACACTTCTATGACACCCGTTATGTTTTGTGGCCCAACATAACAAACCTTGTGTTTTATGGCACAAACACATAAACCATCTTGTCTAGTCATAGATACAAGAATATGATACTAGACAATATCCAAGACAATGTGTCTAATGGATATAAACTCCTAGACTAAACATCAAGAACCCAAAGCATGATGTAGTTAGTCTTCTATGAATGAAGATGACAAGTTTCCCAAGCTTGTTGTATAAGATCTTCATGTGCTTGTATCTTGTGATGGGTGATCACTTCAGTAGGTAAGGAAGCAAGATCTCTAAGCTTGCTTTGGAGGATCACTTCGGGAATATGCTTACAACAAATGAGAGTTAGAAGCATTATGATCATATGAGATGAGGGTGGTTTACATGTTTCCTAATGATCTAAATATCCTAGATTTGGTGGAGAGAAACTATGTGTGAAGGTGTGAAGAAATGGTAAGAAGTGGTTTGCTATTTATAGGCAAAAAGACCAAAACCATGTTCTGCCCCCAAGGATCCCTTCTGAAGGGATCCGGCCCTTGTAATTCCAAGGGATCCGTGGGTCATTTGAGGGATCCGTGCACGCTCCTCTTTACCCATAGTTTATGGGTTGAAACCATGGGCTATGGGTCATGGTTTTGAGTACCCACCAAGGTACAATGTATCTAGACATTGGGTATGGGTCTTGGGTCATGGGTCATGGGTTTTACCCAACACATTTACTTATGTTTATGTATTTTACAAAGTGTTTAACTAAACATGTTTAATGGTTTGTTAGGGGTTTGATCATAACGCAACATAACAAAAATGTACGAACCTGTGTTGTAGCATACAAGGACTTGAGTCGTCGAGAGGTGTTGCGAGTATGTTGAGAAAAAATATAATTACAAGTAACTTATACATTTTACATTATGTATTACAAGTTACATGTTTGTCATCAAAAAAACAAATGAGAATGTATAGATTAAATATCGTAATATTTGCACTAACAGAACTCTTTTTAGATTATCCTTGAAATATAATGCATTGTCAAGATCATTGCATACCTTTAGTAAAGGTCCTGCTGAGTAGATAGGCGGATCCCAAAAATTGTGCTAGACGGATCCCTACACCTAGGGAACCGTGGGATCCGGCAAACAGAAAATGCAATTGCAAGCATTGTATTTCAAACACATCCTTAGAACATCTCACACTAAGTTAAACATAGTGTCTTAAGGAAAAATTAAGTCCTTATCAAGATAGGTAGATCCTTCCTACACATAACTCACCTAGATCACACTCTAAAACGCTTATAGATCTACCGTTTCATTTTTAATCCATTACTCTTCCGCTCTCAAACTCACACCTCATTTTTTACTTAATCCCTTAAATTTAGTCTTAGAAATATTTCGATTATGGCATAGTTGATCATAAATCATCCTTACCTCAAAATTGATCAAAGTTGATCAAACTCTAGTTTTTCCCATATCAAAGCTTCTAGGATATTTTCCAAATCACTATCCTAAGTCACAACCTGATCTCTAGGATCATTTAGCTTCAATTGACACTCTCATCTTTAGTGTCATCCTTGCTCATCCATTGGTACTCTTGAAAGTTCCAAATCCTTCCATAAAAGACAATCATTAGCTACATCACTCATTACCTTCAAGTGCTTAAGCACCCCTTCATTTAAGAAACATAGGAAGACTGAAACACTCAAGATATTATAAGTCTTAGATCTTAGAAAACATCATTCCCACTCTTTCATAGCTGCTGAGAGCCGGATCCCTAGGAATAGCCTAGACGGATCCCTCTGAGGAGGGAACCGTGGGATCCGGACGACAACTTATGTCAAATCTTGCTAAAACAATCATTTCAACTCATCTTCCTAACTCAAACACTCCATCTCATCTTAAATGAGTTCCTAGATTAGTGCAAACTCTGAAGTTGACTCTTGTGCATGTTAATCATCACATTCCAATGAATCCTAGTGGCTTAAGGCTTAAATGCACTTGCCAAATCTCTTGGTTTATAAACCACTTTGTTAGGACCTCCATAGTCATCACTCTCATCCTAACTTTCAGCTCTTGCAACCTCTTGAAATCATCTCATCATGAGGAAAACCCCAAGTAGTAACTTATCCACCAAAGAACCACCCATGAAAAAGGCTCGTGTTATACATGAAATCTCTTCAACCGAATCATCTCCGATCAAGCCAACAAATGATATGTTCCTTCATCATTCAATCAAACTAATTCCTAAAAGGATAGTATCCACAAAACTACCAATGCCAAACACCACCATACCTCCTAGGCCAAACAATATTATCTCCACCAAACCATCACCATTGGTTCCTAGAGCTATTTCATTTACATCCCCACTATCATCACCACACCTCTACAATTTAGAGGACTTGCCTCCTAGGCCGTCTCATCCGCTTCCGCTGACAACATTCTCCTCATTAGGAGGAATAATGGTTCAAAATCAAGGTGTTGAGTCAAAACTTGCTCCGGCTTCCTTTTCGCTGTTTCCATCATATAATCCCATTTGGATTATGAGAAATCATCAAAGTCAACCACCCGACCATATGGAAGTTGACACTTCTCTACCACCACCATCATTCTTGGTTGAGTCATTCTCAAATGCACCTCCACCAATCCCTCCATTGTTTGAAGCTCCACAAGCCGCTTCACTTGATCCTTCGCATCAAGCCATTTCATTTCTTCCACCATCACTACCTAGCCATGACAAAGATTGCTATCATTGTCAACATGTTGAATGTTTGATACATGAAGTACGAGAAGACCAACGTTTCATGTTCTATCATTTCCTCGAACGTTTCGACGAGATCAAACCTAAAGAAAACTTGAGCTAGAAGATTTTAGTGGTGTCCTAGCATCAAGCGTTAGTTGGTCTAGAAATTCCGAGTCATGTATCATCTAATTTCTTAGTTGTTAGAGTCATGTGTATCATAACTCTTGTTTTATTGAATGAAATTACATGCTACTTGCTATATTTCTGAGTATATGTTTATGTTACATATCTCACATTGGTGATAACATCAATTGTTATACCACCATTTGCTGAATTTTTCATCAGACAGACGGATCCCTTTAATTTGCCTAGATGGATCCCTACTAGGAGGGAACCGCGGGATCCGTGAAACAGGGAACTAGTTTTATACTAACTTGGATCATATATGCAGGAAATTGTGCATTATACTTGTTTTCTAATATTTGTCTTTTAGATATTCAATTAACACATGACGAATTTGACACCCTAAAGCTAGGGGGAGCTTGGTGTCAAAACAATACATTGCAAATTACTTGCAATATTAGGTTTACATTTTATGACATCCCTTTTGCAAAATTGCAATCATCTAGGGGAGCAAATTCGTCACATTGACGAAATCTTTTGCAAACTTAGTTGCAAATGAACTAGATTAGTATTACCTTCTTGACGCCCTTACATAGGGATGGACTCGTCAAGGGGGAGTAAAGACGAGATCCTTTCCCGTTACTTGCTCTCTATTTCTTTTTACTTTTACTTCTTTCACATGTTTTTCTTAAAAACAATATGTTGCTTTCCTTTAAACACTTTTTGTTTCGACAAAAAAGGGGAGAAGAAAGTAAAAACTACAAATTCAAACTCTTACGAATTTTAGCTTTTCCTTAAAATAATTTTATGTTTTGTCATCAACAAAAAGGGGGAGATTGTTAATACAAATAAGCCGTAAAAACGTTTATTTATATTTTACAATCTTCTAATGTTTTGTCGATAACAAACGTAAAATCATATTAACGAAACAAATAAAATACGTAAATGGTTTGAACTAATAGTTTCTAACATATTCACATTTTCACGTAAAATACTAAAACAAGTATAAGTGATTTTATGATTTAAGTAATACATATGTACAACAACTAGTGTTTACATATTTGGGTAAAATAAACACATAACTTGTATGTAGTATATTGGGTAATTTAAATGGGTAGAAACTTAAGTATCACAACCCATTGGGAAAATACATTGAATGTAGTTGGGTACAACCCAAAGCCCATAACCCATGGATCTAGACCCATAACCCATTGCATGACATCATGCTTATATCATACATGGATAATATCCATAACCCATGGATCAACCCATACCCAAGTGACTAAGTGCAATGCACTCAAAGTACATTGTATCTACCCAAAGATCCATGGTTCAACCCATGACCCATGACCCATAACCAAAATACCCATGGGCAAAGAGGAGAGTACCACGGATCCCTAGCTTTGTGCTAGCCGGATCCCTTGTGGTAGGGATCCGTGGGATCCGGGGAACAGTAGGATTTTTCCTCTATAAATAGTGAGCCATTTCTTCATTATTTCTCACCCCTTTCTAACACACTTCCTCCCCTGAGTTAAATCTCACTAACCTTAGATCCAAGAGATCTATGTTTGTAGTTTTGTTTTTGTGTGATCTTTTAGGTTCCTCTTAAAGGCAAGATCACCACCTTAGAAGTCGAGCAAGCTCAAGTCCATGAGTTGCCATGCTTCCTCATCATCAAGGCTACTGAAGTCTTCTTGTTGATGATTCCTTTCTTTCTTCAAAGAAGTGTAGTGTTGAAGACATTAGTGAAAGATGTCTCAAGTGTCAAGACGAAGATATTAGTGAAGGGTATCTATCGTCTATAGGATAAGCACTTGTGGTAGGTGCTTAGAATTCAAGACAAAGAAGCATTAGTGAAAGGTGCTTAGAAGTCAAGACAACAAAGCATTAGTGAAAGGTGCTTAGAAGTGAAGACACAAGACATTAGTGAAAGGTGTCTTGTAGATCTAGTCAAAGGCATTAGTGAAAGGTGCCTTAGATGTACATTTGATATGGTGTGTTTCGATGTACAAGATAGACTAGTATTAGATCCAAGGATATTGATATCCTTGATGATGTTGTAAAGGAGTAGATCTCCTTTGGGATTAGTCGTTGGTGTAGTGTGGTAGTAGTTCCTCAATTGCAATGGAACTAGGTGCTTAGCCTAGTACCTAATAAAGGGTAGGCGACGTTGTGAAGGTGTAGTTCACCTTGGAGTGAAAGAACTAGGTACTTAGCCTAGTACCTTATAAAGGGTAGGCGACGTTGTGTAGGTGTGGTTCACCTTGGAGTGAAAGAACCCGGTGGTTAGCCTAGCACCGGAAAAAGGGTAGGCGACGTTGTGAAGGCTTCTCCGCCATAAGGAGATTGGTTTAGTGATTACGAACTCTCGAGTAGGTGACTCGGGGAGTGGAGTAGGGCAAGGAAGGTGTCCTTGTAGCCGAACCACTATAAATACTCGTGTTGTGGTTTTGTGCTTCTTACTCTTATCTTTTCATTACTTACCTTTATGTGCTTGTTTATCAACATCTAACACACACATCCAAATAGATTGACATAAGTCGATCTAAATAGTTTAAAAGCAAGTTTTAATTGGTAAAACTATTCAACCCCCCTTCTAGTTTTCCACAAAACTACTAAAGCAGAATAAAATAAAAGCAAATAAATGGTAAAGGGTAAATCAATAGAGGAGAGTGGTGCTAACCTAGTTAATCCTCCTAGCTAGTTATATCTACGTCTACTTACTTCCAATTACTTCAGGTGGGGTCAAAGTCGAGAGGACAACATTTGATCAATTCGCCCTAACCTATCAGCAAAGATGCCACCACAGGAGAAGTCAGGTGTCCCCTCATAAGTCCCGTTGTTCCTGGTCCCGTAAGCCAAGTCATTAAGTACCGCTACATGCTAGCTTTATAATAGTGAGTGCCTGGCCATTAGGAACTTAGACACTCACCCCCTAATTCTTAAGTTCATCCAAACGATAGGTGATCAGTTGGTGAAATCGAACAAGTAGAAAGGGTCGTCAGTTGGTCATATCTTACCCTTCCCATCTTAGTCTGCTCACCTAGGGTCAGTTGGTCATATCTCCTAGGCAATTGGCCTCTACCGCCATTCAAAACTACCGAACCAAGGGTGGCTACCAATAAACTATGCATGCATACACTTAGAAATAATTGTACGGAAGTAAAGTAAACGCAAACAAAACAATTAAGGAATCATAACTAGGCCAGCACCAAGAGGTGCTTAGCCGCTCATATTAATCATACAAATCAATTCAATATTCAAAGGTACGAAATACATGAATTGAAAGTAAATAAAATATAAAATGCTAATGCTTATCGTAGGGGAGTGATTTCTCCCTTGGAGACAGCTCCGTATGCTCCTCTAGACCTGCCTTGAGCTTTTTCCCACGTTTTCTGAGTGTTGTGTGTGGAATGGGATGATTAGAAATGCTGGAATTCGTGGGGTATTTATAGGCCAGATATGGGTTACGGCGTAACTATAACAAGAGTTACGCCGTAACCTTCTATTTCATCATATTTTGCACTAGATCTGGTGGTTACGACGTAACCTTATAAGTGGTTACGCGGTAGTCTTCAATAAACATGGTTATGCCGTAGTTGAAGAGATAGTTACGGCGTAAGTATCAGCGGCGTTGAACCTCATTTGACCTAATATAGTTACGTCGTAGCCTTTGGGAAGAGTTACGCCGTAACCTTCTGATAAGTTGGTTTTCTGAGTCACGCAATAGTTACGGCGTAATGTGAGAGATGAGTTACGCCGTAACTTCTTCAAAGTAGCATACTGTGATAAATCTTTTGATATTTCTCCAGTTCCGCGTCTCTTTAGCTCCAATGCTTGTAATTTATCTGAAAGTGGAAAACAATGGAAAACAAGTGTAAATCCATATAAATGATAAAAATTACAAGCATTATCGGGGGAAATTGACACTTAATAATCAGGACTATTTGATGTTATCAGAATTCCTTTAAAATATTTCTCTTGAAGTCAGTTCTATGTCTGTTAGTACTGAACATGAATTGATGGCTTTTAGTTAGTAAGATAGTAAGTGATCTAACTCACTCTTTACCATTCTATCATTGTATAGTGTGATCAGTCTACGAACATAAGGTTTAGAGAACAACGAGCAAACGTGAATCTAATACATTTGTGTTAGAGGCAACACCTGCCACGAGTTGGAAACCCTGTCAAGAAGGCTCTTTTAATTAGTCTATCTGATCACAAGCAGTATTTATACTAAAATCATTGGTTCTCACACAACTAGAGGTTAAATGAAACCGAAATTATTAAGTGTCTTCCTTTACATTTAATCCCTTCAAAAGTTTGGGTGTAGTGTTGTTTTGAAATTAAATTTGGGTTAATGCTGTTGGGTAAAAGTTAGTACTGCTAGCTTAATATTAGTATTGTTAGGCTAAAGTTTGTATTGCTGGGTAACCGTTAGTATTGTTTGGGAAATAACTGTTATTTAAATATAGCCATTGAGATGTTTTTGTACCATTACTTCGCTTTTAGATTTCTTAAATTGGCAAATTCATAATCTTTTTTTAACTAAGGTTTCTTCGAACTAAAGAAATGATTTATTCAAGTCGGTCTAGTCGAAACCCTACGTGATAGTTTATATAATCTCAATTGACTTTCTCAAACACTCTTACTCTCATAAACGATCATAACCCACCTATAATCAAACTTTTCTCAATCACTAATGGCTCCTTTGGAATTTTGTGATAAGCATAACATGGTTGAAATGATTAATTAACTACTAAAGCAAGAAAATAAAGGAAAGCGAATAAAGGCGAGAGCTGTGATCAATAGAGGAGAAGTTTTCTAACCTAGTTACTCATCCTATCAAGTTAAGTTCACGTTTAATTACTTCCAATTGCTTCAAGTGGGGATTTAAGTCGCTAGGACAGCATTTGGTCAGTTCGTCCTAACCTATCAGCAAAGGTTTCCACATGAGATCAAGCTACTACCCTTGAAAGTCCAGTTGTTTTTAGTCCCCTAAGCCAAGTCACTAAGTTCCGCTACATGCAAGATTCATAACAATGAGTGCCCGGGCGCTAGCATCTTAAACACTCATCCATAACTTCTTAAGTTCATCCAAACGGTAGGTGATCAGTTGGTTAAATCGCACAAGCGAAGAAGGGTCGTCAGTTGGTCAATTCTTACCCTTCCCACTCAGTCTACCTACTTAGGGTCAGTTGGTCATATCTCCTAATACGCGTACAACGCGTGTTCGGGGTCAAAGGAACTTCCTTTTCGTCGAGAAAGTTTTTCAACACCCTAGGCAGTGAACCTAATCGTTGTAGTGTAGTATTAGAGTAAGCCTCGGGAATTGATATCGTTCTCTAGGGGAATAGTAATGCTAGTGAGAAATTACTACACTAAGGTTGGGGTTGAGGAAGGTTATTTTTTATCTTTTTTATATTTTTTTAGTAAATGGAAAGGTACGAATCTCGGGGTATTGGATTTGGGGGGTTGGTATTTCTACCGATTACTCTACTTATCTTATTATCTAATTATCTAAACTAAGGTGAGTGTAGTTTATGTCTATTGTTGTGTGCTCTTATGATGATTTAAAGATGTGTTTACTTAGATGCTATTACTCCCTAGTTTTCTCCTATTGATGGTTGAATTGGCACGTCATTATTCTTAACGCGTTGTGTCTTCTAAGGTCGTAGGGTATGCATTTTTCCCTAACTCTTTGAGACTAACTTAAGGTTATTGCCTACGAAATCTCTAGGATTCATAAACTAACTCTAAGGTTATCTTTGGATGTTTAGAATACAATAACTCTAAGTGATTATAGACTAATGTTCACAAAGATTACTCAAGCATTAAAAACACAACGAATGACCTACCGCAATACTAGGTCAATCAAAATTAAGATAAGAGACAACCAATCAATATTCAATACCTAGGTTTCATAGATCTAAGCAAACACATAAGTAAATTAGCCGGACATGGAAAATATGCAAGCATACACACAAACAATTGAAGACATAATTGAATTAATGAATTAAATCACTTATGTTGTTGTAAAATAGGGTATGGAACCCTAAGATACTGCCCAAGACAGCCTAGGTTCGGTTTAGGTTTTACTCCACAAAACTACCTCCTTAAAATACTAAAAATATGAATTCAATATATAGAGTTACAATATGCGACGACGTCACTCTTTAATTGTGACGCCGTCGGGTCACCGCCATTAGGTTTTCGTCTTGGCCACGTCAATTGTGTGACGGCATCACCTTATGCTTTTAGCCAATTAATTTATAAGTTAGGGGTCATGAAGTATTAGTTTAGAACAATTCACAACACGTATAAGCCCCACAAAATCCATAAGAAGCACGTAAATTACATACTAGCACCTCACAAGTGGTATTTGGATACTCTCATCTCTCGGGTGTATATGAAATATATCAAGTTGGAAATAGAAGATAAACACTCATTAACCGGTCCTAGTACATAGATTACCATATGCTTGAGACTAGATCAAACCTCCATCGCTTTGGCGTAAGCACCTAGGAAAAACTATCCAAGAGGTGTTTTAAAGGGTTGTAATGTTAGGCTTACGGTAGTGAAACAAAGGGTTTGGTGGGATAGGCGATTTAGTGGTGGCAAGTCAAAAATCTTTATGTTACACGCATGAGAAGAATGGCGTTGCTAAGCCAAGACTCGACACTCTAAACTCTAGATAACTTGAAACAAACAAACATAAATTTAAAGATAGATGTAGGATGGTAGCCCGTGTGTTTTTTTTTTTTTTGTTTTTTTTTATTTTTTTTTTTATTTTTTATTTTCATACACTTTTACTCTACCATCCTCTATGATAACATCAAAATAATTGGGATTTATAGGCACATCCCTACACTTAAGTTTTTATTATTCTAACACTAATTTGACCCGAATTGAAAAGATCAAAATACTTGGAGTACATTATTACGCAAATAAAGGGAATTTGAATTTAACGTTCCTTCCCGTCATTTCATAAAATTTAACTTTTCCCATGAGTCCCAATCGTCCCAAAACTGTGTACAAAGGATATGACTCGACTTAGCAACTTATGCAAGCAACTAGATAATTGAACTAAGGGTTTAGTATGATAACAATAATGCTCTAAAAGTGAGTGCATACAAGGTAGGCTAAGGCGATTTGGGTGTACATTTGGGGGTGGATTGTAAATAATGCTCTTCATTGATATTTCGGAAAACCGAAACATCACGAGAACCACGAAAAGGATAGGCTCTGAGGGGTTAACTAGGGGTATCGTGTACTAAAGATGAGTACAACGCAAGGGTGTGGGGGAATTACTCAACCGATGTGGAAGAAGTAATTATAATACGGATATCAAACAAGGGTTATCCTAATGCCTCTTATCAATTAGTTATTCCTAACTACACAAGTGTAGTCTTGCTAGCGATCTCGGAATGCATCATAAAACAAGTTCTAGAATCTATTATACTACCGGTACACACTCGAAGCATTAAAGTGGAATGCTTTAATTCCTACAAATCTAAGGGCGATCCTCACATTTTGGGTGGAATTTAAGTGGTAAAGGGTTTTTGTGCTAGTCATATAACTTCCTATCCATGAGACGCTTTATTAAGACTAATGGCCCACTCCTATATGTCATGAAAAATTTTAAATTTGGTGCCAAAATTACCCTAACCGATATTTCTCATGGTTTATTACACAATTGAATTTGGACAAGGAAAATAGTCAAGGATAAGCATAGTTTCAAAGTTCCCGTTTTATTTTCCCTACCTACACTTAAACTGAACATTGTTCCCAATGTTCCCCGAAAGTATCAAAGTTATGATAATGGAAGGTAATTAAAAAAGAAAAAAACTAGTACTCCCCTGATTAGCTCGGTAGGATCCGTGTGAAGTAGTGGTTAAATCTTTCTTCAAGAAGAATGTTTGCGTGAAAAGCCCATCCAATATTATGTATCTTCTTCTTGATAAATAAAACCTGCACACTTGAAGAAAACAAACGAAACCTTCGCGTAAAATCGGCGGTAACACTCTATATATGACTCTACTAAACTATGATATAATGCTTGTGGAATGGATGTTTACAGATTTTCTAGAAAATTAAGACCTGAGAAGTTCCAAAAATTTATAAGTAGCATAGAAAACGAGAAAAAGTTAGAAGCTGTTTCTACTCCTCCTGACCTCCTGACGCCGTCAGGTTGCGATCCTGACACCGTCAGGTTATCCTGACGGAACCTGGTCTGCGATTTTCTGGAAAATTTATATCTTTAGAATCTGGAAAAATTTCCTGCAAAACATCCATTATGACTCGATACAAGCATTTGACTCGAACAAACACACATGTATATCTTTTTAATAATCGTAATTCTCATGTTCACGTTCTTTTTGAAAACGTGTGTAATCCTCCCTACACTTATCCCTTTTGTAAAATACTTTTATATGTAATTAAGACGAGGTTAAAGACAAAATAAAGCATTTTTACAAATTCAAACATGAGAAAAAACAATCAATAAAAGATATATGACACACAAACAAGCAAAAAATTAAGCATGGGTTGCCTCCCACGAAGCACTTTTCTTTATTTATGAGTCTTGTAGCTAGACTCGAAGTCGTGCCCCTACGTACCAATATAAGTAAGCTTATCCTCTAGAATGTCATAAGGATCAAACTTATCATTTAAGTTCCTAGTGGTACGCTTGGTTCGGTATGCCTTTTCAAACTTCTATCCATCGGGGTCATAGATCGTTATCCTAATGTGCCACTCTCCATTACCATCACTAGGCGGTCTATCCCAATTCCACTTATGCTTAGGCTTATCGCTCTCAACTTTCCACTTATTCATGACAAGGTTGACGGGCAAGCTTCCTAGGAACTCGGTCATCTTCCTAAACACTAAGGCGTCCTCGAACGGGCTCACTTCCATGTCCCTAGCCAATTCGTTTTCATGGAAAGTCGCTTGACTAGCAAAGGCTTCATCTAGATAGAAAGGTCGTTGGGGACCTATGAAGTCTTTATTAATCCAAGTTCCATATCTAGATGGTGTTCTATCAAACCTAATCTCATGTGGGATTTCCTCTTCCTTGTAGTAAATATGCTTTTTGACATCGTAAATTGACCTAGCAATCCCTTCTCCTACCACTATCTTAGACATCTTACAATCAATGATGGCACTAGCGGTAGCTAAGAATCCCCTTCATACTAGCAATGGGCATGTCGGGTCCTTATTCATGTCTAGCACATGGAAATCCTCCAAAAGAGTCAATTCTCCTACGTGTACTACCATGTCTTTTATTATCCCTACCGGATAGGCAATACTACCGTCCGCTAGACCTAAGATAGTTTCCGTTGGTTCAATCTTACCTAAGTTAAGGCTTCTATGGAATGACAACGGAACAAGGTTGATGCATGATCCTAAGTCGGCTAGAGCATCGAGAGGTTTGGAAGTTCCAAGCCTACACGGAAGAGTGAATAGCCCAGGATCGTCTAACTTCTTGGGAAAATTATTTTGCACAAATGCAGACCCATGTTTTCCAAGCTTTAGTTCTCGCTCATATTTTTCTTTTAAAGCATTATAATAAGGTGCATGAGCTAAGACTTCAAGAACCGGTTTTTCTTGATGGAGTTCCTTGTAATCCTCCTCTAGATTAGGTTTGGGTTCTTGGTTTCTGGGTTTCTCAAGAGTGGGTTGTACCAATGGTGCGGGGCCTTGGTACCTCATTTGGGATCGCTTGGAACCCTTGTTGATATACCATTTACCGAGTAGAGCGTTGGGTGTGAGGGGCATGGATGTGCACTCTCCCATGGTGAACAAGAACATGAAGTCGATGAAATCGAATTCACTTTTGGGTTCTTTATAGTATCACTTGGGAGTGCTCTAATTTCCTGGTCATTAAAGGCTTTTAAGAGGGCGACAAGCTTGTTTGTAATCTCGCCTTGTCGTTGCTTGAAATCGGCTTAAATCTTAGTCAATCGAGTTTCTTAAAATGATATGAATCTAGACGCAACTGCCTCAAGACTAGTGGGGTTCCTGGTGTTTGGAGGGTTGAACCTATTAGGTGGACTAGATGAGCTTTGGGGTGGGTTTGAATTTTGGTTCCACTTAAGGTTATGGTGATTCCTCCACGAGGGGTTATAGGAGTTTCCTAAGTTGTTTTGTTCGGGCTTGAAAGTGTACCACTTCTCTCCCACTATGTCGGTACGCGTGGAGGCGTAGTCCGCAAAAGCTTGTTCGGGGAGTCTTGTGCAATCATGAGTGTCGTGGGGACCACTACACAATTCACAAGGTAGAGTGATTTTGTTCACTTGATGTGAAGACTTAGTATTTTCGTAGGAGCTCATTAGGAATTTAACTTGATCTTCAAGCTCGAGCATCCTACGGTCGGAAGATTGTGAGTCAATGGGAGGCAAGGAGATTGCCTTTACGGTTTTGGGCAACTCACGGGGGTCATTCCAACTTTCGTTTTCATAGAGAGAAAGGTCCTCTATTATACCCCACGATTCTTCCGCTGTGAGATCACTAAGTTTACCACCGGCCGCTTGGTCAATGGATCGCTTAGTTGGGAAGTTGACATGATCATAAAAGAGTTGGACTTGAAGCCAAAGATCAATGTTGTGATGAGGGACTCTATGGAGTAAGTCCTTGAATCGAGTCCATGCTTCGTAGAGAGATTCACCTTGACGTTGTTGGAACATCAATATTTCATTCCTAAGCTTAGTAGTTCTCCCCGGTGGGAAAAATTGAGCAACGAAACGAGATGTGAGATCATCCCAACTTGAGATGGAGCCGGCGTGAAGTCGCTCAAGCCAATTACTTGCTTGGTCCCGTAGAGGGAATTGGAAGAGACGCAAGCACATGGTCTCCCGAGTAGTAGCATCGAGGTTGATGGAATCGACGATTTTAAGGAAATCCTTAAAATGCTGATTAGGATCTTCGGAACGAAGTCCATGAAACGCACATCCGTTTTGCACCAACCGGATGGTGTCGGATCGAAGGGCCGTAGTTTGGGGTTGGTCGGGAAGCTCAATGGTGTTTCTATAGCCTAGGTGGCTTGGTCTTGAGTATTCACCAAGAGTACGGCCTCTTGGCGGGTCATTTGGTGGTGGGTTGATGAGTGGTGGTTGATTATCACCTTCCATGATGAAAAGTGATGGGATTACTAACAAAGGTCAAGAAGAAGGGGGATAGACTACGAGGAAGCTAAAAATGGGAAAAAAGCTCCCTTGATAGGAATCAATCAAGGAAACCTAAATGAGGTGGAAATCTAACTAGCTATTCTATTCCCCGGCAGCGGCGCCAAAAATTTGATACGCGTACAACGCGCGTTCGGGGTCAAAGGAACTTCCTTTTCGTCGAGCAAGTTTTTCAACACCCTAGGCAGTGAACCTAATCATTGTAGTGTAGTATTAGGGTAAGCCTCGGGAATTGATATCGTTCTCTAGGGGAATAGGAATGCTAGTGAGAAATTACTATGCTAAGGTTGGGGTTGAGGAAGATTATTTTTTATCTTTTTTATATTTTTTTAGAAAATGGAAAGGTACAAATCTCGGGGTATTGGATTTGGGGGGTTGGTATTTCTACCGATTACTCTACTTATCTAATTATCTAATTATCTAAACTAAGGTGAGTGTAGTTTATGTCTATTGTTGTGTGCTCTTATGATGATTTAAAGATGTGTTTACTTAGATGCTATTACTCCCTAGTTATCTCCTATTGATGGTTGAATTGGCACGTCCTTATTCTTAACGCGTTGTGTCTTCTAAGGTCGTAGGGTATGCGTTTTTCCCTAACTCTTTGAGACTACCTTAAGGTTATTGCCTACGAAATCTCTAGGATTCATAAACTAACTCTAAGGTTATCTTTGGATGTTTAGAATACAATAACTCTAAGTGATTATAAACTAATGTTCACAAAGATTACTCAAGCATTAAAAACACGACGAATGACCTACCGCAATACTAGGTCAATCACAATTAAGATAAGAGACAACCAATCAATATTCAATACCTAGGTTTCATAGATCTAAGCAAACACACAAGTAAATTAGCCGGACATGGAAAACATGTAAGCATACACACAAACAATTGAAGACATAATTGAATTAATGAAGTAAATCACTTATGTTGTTGTAAAATAGGGTATGGAACCCTAAGATACTGCCCAAGACTTCCTAGGTTCGGTTTAGGTTTTACTCCACAAAACTACCTCCTTAAAATACTGAAAATTCGAATTCTATATATAGAGTTACAATATGCGACGGCGTCACTCTTTAATTGTGACGCCGTCGGGTCGCCGCCATTAGGTTTTCGTCTTGGCCACGTCAACTCTGTGACGGCATCACCTTATGCTTGTGACGCCGTCGGCTTCATCCTCTGACGCCGTAGGGATCCAAATCTAGGCCGTCTGAGTTGTGACGCCCTACTCTTTTAAACCTACTGCCGTCACTTATAAAATAGCAATTTGCTCTCTGAGTCGTCTCAAGGTGTGTCGCGACGGCGTCGCTATTAAGCTGTGACGTCGTCCCCTTCAGTTCCAGCAGCTTGAGTGTCTCGATTCTTGACTTTGGCCATTTTCTTCATATATTCGCGCCTTTTCGTTCGAATAAGTGTAATTCCAACAATTTGCCTTCAAGAGACCTAAAAAGTGAAAAGGAACGAAATTAAGTAGTAACGGATACAAAAGTGATTAATTAAGGGCTTAAATGACCCCTCAAAAGTGTACCTTTTAAATCCTTATCATCTCCTAAGCAACTAGAAACTACCGCCATTCAAAACTACCGAAACAAGGGTAGCTACCAACAAATTATGCATGCATACACTAGAAACAATTATACGGAAGCAATGTACACATAAACAAAACAATTAAGGAATCATAACTAGGCTAGCACCAGAGGTGCTTAGCCGCTCATATTAACTGAAACAATTGATTCAATGTTTGACATAATGAAATACATGAATTGAAAGTAAAAGAAATGATAAATTGCTAATGCTTATCGTTAGGGAGTGATTTCTCCCTTGGAGATGCCTCCGTATGCTCCTCGAGATCTTCCTTCAGCCTCCTACTCACGTTCTCTGCTTTTGTGTGTGGAGTGAATGATGAGAAATGCAGAATTTTGGGCGGTATTTATAGGCCAGGTCTGGTTACAGCGTAACTTAAGTTTAGAGTTACGCCGTAACTTCAATAAATCATGGTAACGCCGTATTTGTGGAAAGGGTTACGGCGTAGCTTGCAGCGGTGCGGAACATCATTTGACCTAATTAGTTACGGTGTAATCCTAGGATGGAGTTACGCCGTAATCTTCAGTTGAGTTGGTTTTCTGAGTCACGCTTCTGTTACGACGTAATGTGAGAGAAGAGTTACGCCATAATTACTTCAAAATAGGCATACTATCATATATCTTCAATAAACTCTCCAAATCCGCATCTCATTAGCTCCAATGCTCGTAATTTACCTAAAAGTGAAATATAGAAGAAAACAAGCGTAAATCCATATAAATGATATAAAATACGAGCATTATCGGGGAAAATTGACACTTAATATTCAAGACTATTTGTTGTTATCAGTTTTCTTAGCTACTTTTTATTTTCATTAATCATTTCTACCATTTTTCTTGCGAAATCTTTAGCTCCAATGTCTAGTAGAATATCCATGTTTACCTCAAGCTTGGCTCTGATGGTATCCCACTCTTCATCAGTGTAATATTTAGCAGAATCCAAAATCTTAGCCTGTCTTTTCCTCTACTCCTTAGTTAATTTTAGAGGTTGCTGCAAATTTCTAGCCAAAAACTCATCATCCATCTGTTGTCTTTCAAGCTTATCTGCTGTAGCATCCTCTTCAGTTTTAATTCTGGCAAATTCTACCATGCTTGCTTCATCCTCTCTGATTTGTTTCTTAATCCTCTTAGACTGATAAAACTCTTCCATGACTCCCTTGCCTTCCCTTTGAGAGTATTCCTCACCAGACTTAACAGATGTACTGGCAGACTTAACTCTAGGAACATTGCTAGATTTAACTTCAATATCATTACCAGACTTAACTGCAGAGTCACCGGACTTAACCTCAAAACTTGTAGCCTTCTTTGCTGATTTCTTCTTCTTCTGGTTTAGACTCTTGGCCAAGATCTCAGCTACTTCAAGACCTTGAGGACTGATTGTCTCCTCAGAAGATTTCTTTGGTGTTCTGAAATCTGTTCCACCCTCATCCTCCATATTCCTCCCCTGTTTGGGAGAATTTTCTTCCCCTTCAGAGTCAGAAATCTCTATACCCTTAGCTTTGAATTTTGCTTCCAAATTTTTGACTCTCTTAACCAGTATGATCACATTGTTAACTTGAGCCTTTGTTGACCTCTGTAGATCCTTTTCCAATCTCTATCCTGGTTAGAATTTGGGGAACAATTCTGATAAGCTCTTCATGATATGGATTAGATGAATCTGATGCAGTGGTGGGTGTTGGAGGTTTTGAGTGAGGAATTTCAGGATATTCTTCCTCATATACTGGTGGGGAAGGTAGAGGTGGAGTAGGTGTTCTTTGTGGTGATGGTGGTGTGGATGTCGTTTGGGGTGATGGTGGTATGGATGTCCTTTGGGGTGATGGTGGTGTGGATGTCCTCTGTGCAGGTTCTAGCAATTGCTCTTGTGCCTTAGATGCAGCAGCAGCAGATGTACCTATAGGGTTAGTAACACCAACCAACATAGCAGGCAACAAAGGCCTGTTTACCCCTTCAAATCCTCTTTTCATGTTTGCAAAAATCTTTTTGGTTAAAGCTACAACAATGTATTGTTGCTTGTTTGTTTTTTCAACATTTAGAATCATTTGAAAAAATCTAGGATACATTAAAAACTTTTTCTCTTTATTTGAATTTGTAACCATGGCATCAAAAATTATTTTTGAAAAGTTGAAGAGTCTGACAGTGGATAGACAAACCAATGCAGAAGAAATAGTGCTTCCAAATTGATCCCATCAACCACTTTTAGAGCTCAAGCAATGCAATAAATGATGCACAAGGAAACGCCATTGAGGAGTAAAGTGAATTTTCCAAAAAGTAAAAGTTCCATCAGTAAGATATCCAATGTTTTGAAGTCCATGAAAAATTTCATCATTTGGTAGCATTGTAATTCCTAAGGCATCAGCCAATTGAAGATAACTTCTGACTGATTCCTCAGTAATTGTATAATCCAAAGTATCAATGGTTGCCTTTAATGCTATAGTTCTATCATCAAGAGTGATGACAGTAGCTGACTGCCAAAACTGCTTGACGACTGAAATAAATGATTGGATTATGAGTGAGAGCATACCGAATATGAGATCCCTTCAAGAAATCAACAATCTGCTCGAAGCTTGTGCTTTCATTTGGCTTCTTGAGGAAGCCTACTTGGTTGTGTTTGTCATTAAACTTAAATTGAGCCATGAGTGTGGTAATTTTTTTGTTCTGGTAGTGCGGCGCAAGATAGGGTTAATGCTGGTGAAAAGCCTTAATCGAGAGAAAAGATTTGAACTCTTAAAGATTTTAAAGAAAAGTAGATAATGGATAAATATAGATTTTATTAAAGAGTATCCATATATAAACTTCTTACCGCCTAAGAGTAGGTAACGGTACTATTTATACAGTAAAAACGGATTTTCCCTCGACCATCACTAACGGTAATATTTTTGCACTACCAGACTTAAAATAGTCAAACTGACTTAAGTGTGACATCACCAGATTTAACTCTGAAAAGATGCACTTCCATTAGCATAGCTTCCATACCTCCCCTATCTTTGATAGATATTGCATTTCCCTAAAAAAATTAGTCTAAACCCAAGGAAATACAACATCTAGGTCTTAAAAGCTGAATTAACTCAAAACCACAAGAATTAATCCATAGAGAAACCAAAGAAAAATTTTCAAGCACACCAAAGGTATTGTAGGAAACACAGAAATCAAAAGATGTTCACAAAACGACCAAATCACACCAACACAGAAATTCCTTGGACTTCCTCAAGATCCTCCAAGTGATTCTTGTTACCAGAAATATGCCCAGAGCATCCACTATCAATAATTCCTCTGCTTCCTGACTTCTGGTGTGGATGTTCCTGCATAATAAAAAGAGAAATTAGTTTCTCTTGGGGACCCAGGCCTGTAGAGGCTTGGGTCTGCCTTGTGGACCTTGAGAATTCAAAGTATAAGCTGAAAATGGTCCACTATTATTCTTGGAGTGTGGTTTGGTCTGTCTCCAAGCATAACCTGCTGAGGGCTTAATAGCAGTCCCTTAATTACCCCTTGCAGCATAAGATTGAAACAGTTTAGCCGCATTATGATCTATCGGTCTTCTTACAGGTGAGTGAGAACCAAAATGAAGTCTTTGATTAAACTGGTTCACCTATGGTTTTCTAAACTTGGGACTGGGTGAAGGACTGGTAGGTTTTGATTTAACATTCATATACCCAGAATTAACTTTAGCTTGGCCAGACTTAACATGACCAGTATTAATGTTTTGCCTACTAGAATTAATTTGTACACCAGTACCCACCCTTGGCCTAACAGAATTAACAGAAGTACTACCAGTATTAAAAGGTACTGGTCTTGTGACAAACTGATTTGCATGGTTAATTCTATTTGTATTGTTCCACACTGGTCTAACTACCCTATTCCCAGTGTTTACAGCTATTTTCTTTCTTAACTCAGCCTCCTTAGCCATTCTTTTCTCATGATAGTCACAGTCTCTTATCAAATGACTTAGGCTTCCACACACAAAACAACTCTTCTTTGTGAAAAAGTATCCATCCCCAAATTCTCTTTGCGTTAACCTATTCCAGTTCATTCTGTGAACTTTAGGTGTCTCAGTTTTGACATGTTGCCTAGGGGTTTGGACACAACTAGGTTTAACACTTTCTGGTTTAGACACAAAAGTTTTGACAGACTCAACTTGTTTTGGCACATAAGTCTCATTGTTTAAAACAAGTTTAGAAATCCTTATGGGTTCAGACTTAAGTTCTAAGGAACATTCAGAGATAGATTCTTTGGGTCCTTCACTGTCATTAGATTGACAGGAAGAATACTCACTGGTCTTATCTTCTGAGACACTAGTTTCAGAACTCTTCTCATAAAATCCCTTACTGTCATGGAATTGACAGGCAGAGAATTCAATGGAATAGTCTTTGGAGGCAACTGTTTCAGGACTTCTCATTTTGCTGTAATCAAATAAAGACTCATTAAATTGTTTTTCAGGTTTAGGTGTGTAGTCTTCATTAAGTGGTGGTGGAACTCCTTTAGAATTATCAGTTTTAATAAATCTATTATAAAGTGGTTTACCAACATTATCTTCTTCTGAACTACCAAACACACTAGGTTTCATCTCTTCTTCATAACTTAACACCTCACTATCAGATTGAATTTGATAACCTAAGCCCAGTTTACAACTACAGCTTATGCCAGAATTAATTAACCTGTGTAGATTTTTAGAAGACTCTCCCCAAGACTTAACTATTTTATTTAACTCATCTCTTTCTTATTGAGCTTTCATACCTATTCTTCTATATTTCCTTAGCTTTTCATTTTTAGCAAAAATTTCATTAGCTTGAAACATTAGTTTTTCATTTAGAAACGAATTTTGCTTTTGAAGATTTGATATCTGTGTTTCTAAGGTTTTTACAGCATTGGTGTAAGCTAGAATTTGAACTTCCTGTTCTCTCAATTGAGCTAATTGTTCATCACTTTGTGTTTTAATAAGATTATATGAATCAACACATAGTTTTGAACATAAGGATACCTCACTGTTTGAGCCAATAGCCATGAAAGCAGAGTGACTGGTAGATTCCTCAGCATGTTCTTCCCAGTTGATAGCACCTCCATCCATAGTCAGCAGTCCAATCTTTTGATCTTCCTTTTTCTCAGCTTCATTCTTCAGATAGGGAGACTCCTTCTTTTTCCTATCAGTTGCATCGGGAGCCATACATTCCCTTGCAAAGTGCCCAGTTTGATGACAGTTATAGCACTCAAGCTTCTTTTTATCAAAGCCTACTGGGGTCTTTGGATCATAGCGAACTCTCCTTCCATGTCTTTTGAAGAACTTGTTCATCCTGATGGCTATCATGGCTATTTGCCAATTAATATCCATCTCTTCAATGTCAGCATCATTGATTTTCTCCAGATCTTCATTGAGCAAGTCTATTTCTTCTGATGATCTAGCAAAGAGTGAGTAGATAACTTGATCAGCAACTCTTGCAGGTACCCCTCTTTCCATAGTCCTTGTTGAGGAAGTACTATAACTGCTACCAGACTTAACCTAGTTAGTACTGTTCTTGCCATAAGATACAAAGGCAAGATTTTGAGAGCTAGAAGAGGATGGTTTTGACACATTATTGATCTCCTGTTAAAAAACCTTTAGGTTGTTGTACAGATCATCAATTGATATGGTGTCAATTTCAGGTCGGGTCCTCATGGTCATTGCCAAACTTGACCATTCCTTTGGCAAAGACCAGAGGAATTTATGGTTTGCATCCTCATCCAAAACACCAACACCATGAGCCTCTAGTTGTGACAGAAGTTGTTGAAACCTGTCATAGCCTTTCTCTAATCCTTCTGAACTGGAAATAGTAAAAGCCACAAATTGCTGTTTGTATACAGCGTTTTGCATCTTCTTAGAGTTGGCATTTCCTCCAAATCTAACCTTGATTTCCTCCCATATCTCTTTTGCATCATCCATCCCATGAAAACGTCTGATATGCTCCTTGGGAAGTGCCATTAGCAGGATGCTTTTGGCCTTCCTCTCCTTCTCTACAGCAAGGATCTCAACAGCAGTGACAGGTGGAAACACAGTATAAGTGCCATCTTTTCCTTTAGTAACTCTCTTTTTAGAGTTACCCTTCTGTATCACCTTCCAAACTTCATTGTCTGTGTACTCTAAGTAATGCTCCATCTCCATTGCCCAGATGTCATATTCATCTTTCTTAAGTGGTGGAAGCTTCATGTTGGAGATGTTTGTGGTGTTGGTGATTTGGGTTGGTTTGGTTTTAGTGTCATCTGCTCCTTCTTCATGGTTGGATTCTTCATCACTGTGATGCTCAGAGTAGGTTTCAGTTGCCTTTCACTTAGTCTCTCAGACAAGATTGATGTTTTTCTGGTTGGAATGAGTATTTGTTTTTGTGTATCTTCAACAGCAGAGTCCTTCTACAGGCTCTGATACCACTTTTAGGTCCAAAAGTTTATAGATCTAAGTAGCCTTGAATGACTTATAATAAACTTGAATAAATCTAAATTTATTATGTGAAGAACTCTTAACAATATCTTGATGTGTTAATGGGGAATCTTAACACACAAAGCATGAAGAACACAAGATTAACTAACTTCGTATTTTCTAATTACTTTTCTCAAGGTTAAAGCTTACAACTCGTACTTTAACCTAATACCTTAGGGATCCTTTTATACACCAAGGAAACCTTAATTCTACAAGACTTGTAGAAGGGTAAACATATCTCTTCCTAAGATATCTCTACGCGTACATATATATTCCTAATATAAATCTAGCCAACTATTCTGTTTTTACCACAAACAGACTTAACTACCAACTATTAGTTCTGCCAGACTTAACTCCATTAGTACTGGCAGACTTAACTATCAACAGACTTAATTCTGGTCTACCAGACTTAACTACTAATACTACCAGAATTAACACTAAACAGACTTAAACATACTTAAATCTATTTTACAAAATATAATTCCGTACAATGGTTTATTGTACAAATTTGTTAGAAAGTGTTGAAACAAACACATACCTTGATAGATCTTGAGCTCGTGGATCGTTATGTATGCCTATGTAATCACAAGCACAATAAAAGACAATCTCTACTACTAATGTTTATCAGCGGAATATAAACACAAGTAACAAATAACTAAGAACTTCTTGATCCTCTATGGATCTTTATATTAACTAAAACTGAATTTTCCAATCGGTACATAACTCTTTCTAATGTGTTCCTTTTATAGACAAGGAACCCTAAACAATATCGCTAAACCGTTTCCCAAGAAACGTATAATCATAAAACTAAATAAGATATACACAATCACTTCCTAATAAAACTCATGTATATCTACACTAAATAAAGTAAACACGGAATAAACACATCCGCAGAAACAGACTATTAACTATTATACTTCAGCAGATTATGTCTTCGGCATAATCCACTTCTCTTCAGTAGAAACACTTCGGCATTAATATCAGCATAATCCAAACTTCACATAATTCCCAACAATCCTCCCCTAAACTGGAATTTGACTTGTTAAGTTCCAGTTTCTTGATAGATCTAACATCACCAGAGGATTGGGCACAAACAACAGCAACAAAGAATCTAAAGAACATCTCTATGATGAAGAAACTCTGAAACACCATATCTTTGCAGCAACAAATGACAATAGATACATCAAAACAGATTAGTTTCATACTATTCTCATCACATCCAGGTGTGTTAACTCCTGTGAGAGGTGAATCATTGAAAATAAATGGATTTGATGTCTCTTTACCAATAGCCATCACTACTGGAGTAGCCATATGTTTCAGTTCGTAAACTATGGTACATTGATAACCATCTGATTTATTAGCAAACCAGCAACCATATAAACGGATTTAAAATGTCTTTACCTGTAGCCGTTTGCTCAGGACTAGTCAATTCTTATAATTGGTGAATGGAGAACCAAATATGGAATGCCACTGCCTTTACCACACACCATATACATGTGGGCTAGCCAATTCTTGGATTCCAAATAGGAATAAACCATGGTGAATTGAAAACCATACAACACTCAGCAATAAAGCATAGGTGGTTGCATACCCTATGATATTTAGCAAACCATTACAGCTATCAACAGATTTGATGTGTCTTTACCAAAGCTGTACCCTTTGGACTAGCTAACTCTTTGACATACACAAAGTATATCAGGTGAGTCAATAACCAAGAAAAATATACAACAAACCTGCAAGAAAAGTTAGATAAAACCAAAAACACAATTTTTTTTTTCTTTTTTTTTTTTTTTTTTTTTTTTTTTTTTTTTTAACTAATAAACAAATAAAACAAATATTACAAACGAACTAGTAAATTACAAGCAAGATGAACCTGGATCTGACATAAACTGATTTTTAATCAAACCAACACATTGAGTAGCATGAAGGTCATCATTGCCAACTGGATTAGGAGGCACTTCCAACTTGTGTCTCAGCAACCTTTCCATAAAAGGAACAGACAAAGGATAAAGCTTATCTGATAGCATACACAAAATCATCCCACATGTAGTCTGTACTACATGAACACAAGGCAGAGGATAAAATTTCCAACTCTCAATCTCCCATTTATGAGAATTCTTCCAAATAGAATATCCTTTACCATTTGAAGAATGAGAATCAAACATAACCTGAAGATCACCCAACAAATATAAACCAGACCCAGTTGCTGAATGAAACTTATAATACTGAATGACATGTTCATACAGCATCTGCAAATCATGTCTAGTCACCAAATGAAGAATGTCTTTCAAGAAATTAAACTCAAGAACAATATTATCCAGCCTATAAACAGTGTTAAGCTTTCCAGCTTTCCAATCTACCAAGACCACATGAGTTCCTTCATGAAAAACTTCAACAGATCCAACTTCAATAAAGGTAGATTCATCAGCCTTGAGATCTAAAGCAATATTCCTTGAAGCATGTTTCTTAGCTAATCTGTCAGAACTCCTTGTAACCAAGCTCTGCTGCTCCATATCAACAATGTTATCAGTATCAAGCTGTAGATCATTGTCCAGACTCATAGGATCACTTAACTCCACACTAGACAACACTTCAGAAGAAACCAAAGATGTTTCAGCAGAAACAATCACATCAGTAGAAAGAGTAGCATCAGAAGTTGTATCAGAAGGAACAACTGGAGATACCACCAAAGGCAAAACAGTATCAAAATTATCCACAATTTCAACTGTTTTCTGTCTCTTGGCTTGAGGAACATCAGACATTGAAGCAATATTTTCCAATTGAGAAGAAGAAGTAGAACCAGAAGAGGAAAACTTCATAACCAGATTAAATTGTCTAATCAATGCATCATCAGACAAAGTATTGATTTGCTTCATTGACATACCAGAATTATACATAGCAGAATTCTTCACAACTCGTCTCATATAATTCCTCTTCTGAGCAACAGTCATAGGTTTTTCTCTTTTGGCTTTATTTCTTTGATCAATAAGAGCTCTTCTCTTTGCAGCTGATTCTTGCTTCCTTTGATTACCAAGTGCCACCATTTTATCCACAAAATTATCATCATCAAAAGATTCTCCTAAGATAAGTTTTGCAAGATTTGGATCAGATGCACCTTGAGAAATATAACCATCCCATTGATCATCAGTAATTGTAGGAAGGAATGCATCAAGCTCTAATTTCCTTTCAGGAGACAAATCAGAAGCATATTGATCTTGAAGAAATTTAGCCACAATACGACTCTTCTGCATATTCTCATAATCAGCAAACAATCTAGCCTGAGCCTGGTTTTGTTCTTCAGTTACTATTCCTGAATTCAGCAAATCATCAATCACAGGATCTTGTCCTTTCTCAGAAGATGTCTCAGCAGAAACAATTTCAGCAGAACCAATATGAGCTTCAGAAGGAACAACCAAACCCACATCAGAAGAAACAGGTTGAGACAATTCCTCAACAGGTGTAGAGAAAACTTCAGATGAAGCATTCAACTTATACATTCTCCCCGCAATAAAAACCTCTTCGTCATCTGCTGAAGGTGAAACATTTGGTTGTTCTTGTATAGATGAAGTTTGACCATGAGCAGAAGCAATCTCCTCAACTATAACATCAGCAGATGCATCAACCATTTGTGGCTCCTTTGAAGTGTCAACAGACACCTTATTCAAATATTGTCTTCGTCTTTTGCTAGTATATAGAATAGGCTCCTTGCTAGGCTTCTTGCTTCGTGAAGATTTAGTAATAGGAGAAGAAACATCAGATGTAAGTGCCACATCAGCCAATATCTCAAGAGATTCATGAAGATTCTCTTCGTCCTCCTCCTCAGAAGAAATCAAACTACTCTTTTTACCTTTCTGACTTAGTAAATCCTCCAAGTGCTCAACTTTAGTCTCCAATTCAACAATCTTATTACCAAGAATAGACTTGGTTTCTTCAAGTTCTTTCTTAAGATCAGTCACCTCACCTGTAAGCTTGTTCATCAGAGCATATAATGAGGGAAGTGTAATATGATCCTCATCAGCATCAGGTGATTGCTCAGTTGAAATTGGAACTTCAGTAGACTGTTCAGGAGCAACATTAACCTGATCAACATTAGAACATCCTTCACCAAATGGAGTCCTAACAGGACTTGGTGTAGGCAATCTATCAATATCAACCCTAACTTCATCAATTTGATCCTGAACTTCATCAATAGTAAGTTGGACTTCATCAATAGGAACTTGTATAACTGCAGGACTAGGACATGATCTCGGTGAAGGTATAGATACCTCAGCAACAACAGAAGGACCCTCATCACCATCTACTGAAAGATTTCCATCAGTAGGATTGGAAGAAGGTAAAACAGCATTAACCTCATTAGCAGTCTCATTCTCCTGAGGTAACATGGCAGCTAACAAAGGAAAATGTGTCCCTTCAAATTTAGTCCTCATTGTAGCAAATAACTTAGGAGTCAAAACACTTATGGGATGAAAAGCTTGGGTTTGTGTAGAAACATTTAATATCATCTGTAAGAACCTAGGGTACATCAAAAACTTACCCTTTTTCCTAGTTATATTTTCTACCATATTATCAAAGATAAACTTAGAAAAATTATAAGTCAAACCCTTAGATAAACAAACAATACCACATCCCATTTGTGTAGAAAACTGATCCCATCCTCCAGACTTATTGCTCATACACTGGAGCAACGTATGAACCAAGAACCTCCACATAGGACAAAGCTTATTTTTCAACCACATATCCGTCCTCGTACTTTGATATCCAATTGCTCTAAGCCCTTCAAGTACCATCGTAGAATCTGAATGATAAACTCCATTCTCATCATCCAAACGAAGTTGTCTTCTGATCAGTTCCTCTGTCACCACATACTCTTGTCCATCAACACTTGCAACTATCTCAGTATCACCTCTCTTTTCTGCCGACGCCTAGAATTGAGTAACCAAAGATTCATATATAGCATTTGGAGAATGTGATAATGCATACTGAATCTTTGATCTTTGTAAGAATGAAATCATCGGCCTATACAGCTCATCTCCTCGAGCAGTTCCAAGAAAAGCAACCTTATTATGATCATGTTTAAATTGAAGCGCCATGAGAGATTTTGAAGATTAGGGTTACGATTTTGCACAAAAGGAAGTGTTTTTAATGAGAGTAACAATCGAATCACTTAATGTGGAGCGAAAATATGCCGTAGAGAATAAATAGAAATTTCCCAATTTTGGTCAAATTTGACCAAAGCTGACGTGGATTCCTACTTTTACTCGCATTCACTTATAACTTCGGTAGAAACGAAAACCATTCTGCTGAAGTAGAACAATCAGCAGAAACAGAATACTTCTCCAAGAAGTTTCAGTAAATATCTTTTTACTGTTTCACCCACACACATTAATTCTCTTACCACTTGAACCCGGCTATAAAACAATCCCAATGCACATAGACTTCTTTATCAAAAATCCCCAAATAATATTTCAAACCCTAATTCCACCAATACTTCAAAATTAACCATAATCAACATGAGTACCAAACATGAGATCATAGATCTCACAGCAACATCCTCATCATCATCATCATCATCTAGTGAAGATACCAATTCATGGCTTCATTACTTTCCAACACCATATCCACTACCAAAGAAGTCACCCTTTCTCTCCTCATCAGAAGATGAAAGTGTTGAGAAACCAAGTATATCTGCTGAAGATTCTGATGACTCATATAAGGAGGGAACATCTTACTCCCAACCCCCAGCACCTAAGCCTCAACAAAGGCCACGAGCCAAAAATCCACCACTTCCTATGGGAAGAAAGGTGGTGCTTGGTCTCTCTGCATCAGGTTTTGGTGCATCATCACATATCGTATAAGGGAATGGAAAAAGGAAAATGATGTAAGTTGTTGTATGATTGAAAGAGTAGATGATGCATAAATGAAAATCTTTCCTTCTCATCTCTCTACCACAATCAGCTTCAGCTTCTTCGTTTTCATCAATCCATCCTCTCCATTTTGATCCTTAGCATCTGTTAGGGTTGGTTATGCTTATCACAAAAGCATAGCCATCATATAGTGCCAAAAGATGTGAGCCGTCATACTCATCGTGCTCATCTTCACTTCAATTTAGATGTTGGAACAAATGATATGTAATAGATTAGGACTATTAGATCATGTAGATGCTTTTGATGTTGCTAGTACTCTGTAATCTGTAAGCTGTAAACTGTTTCTTGAATGAATGAATGATCTATTTGCTTCTGTACTTCTTTAGAATGAAACTTATAACTTCAGTACTTCAACTTCAGAGGAAACAAATAACACACATCAGCACAATGAATTCAGTAGAAACAAGCTTAAGCTTTCTTGACCATATCTCAACTGATCAGGGACAACCATTCTGCAAAACAAACACAGAAACATACACAAACCAACAAAGAAACACACTAAAATTACATTAGCAGGTTAGAGTTAGTTAAAAATAACCAAATATACAAAGTTACATAGCAAAATGCAAAGTTATACACAAATCCTCCCCTGAGGCATATGCCTCCCCTGAGGCCTATGCCTCCCCTTAAACTTTGCAGTTAAGGGTTAAGCATGCCAATATGGACCACAAGGTGTTGAAACCTTGGTCCTTCAAAAGCCTTTGTTAACAAATCTGCCACATTATCATCAGTATGAATTTTGACCACATTTATCAAATTTTTATCATATGCATCTCTTATAAAGTGGTGCCTGATTTCAATATGTTTTGTTCGACTGTGAAAAACTGGATTTTTAACAATGCATATGGTACTTTGATTATCAATAAAAATTGTTGTGTTCATGAAATTGTACCCATAATCCAACAACTGATTTTGAATCCAAAGAACCTGTCCACAGCAATTAGCAGCAGCAACATACTCTGCTTCAGTAGATGAGGTAGCCACAATAGTTTGTTTCTTGCATTGCCAAGAAATCAATCGCTTTCCAAGGAATTGGCAACCTCCAGTGGTGGACCTCCTATCCAGATTAGCACCAGCATAGTCACTATCACTATAAGCTTCCAACTTAAAAGGAGACTCTTTTGGGTACCAAAGACCTAGAAAAGGTTGGCCTTTGAGGTACTTAAAAATCTTCTTAACATCATTGAGATGGGAAGTCAGTGGAGTAACTTGATGTCGTGAACAAACACTCACAGCAAATGTAATATCAGGCCTGGAAGCTGTTAAATACATCAAAGACCCAATCATAGACCTGTACAAATGAACATTCACAGGTGGATCAGCTTCATTGTTGGTCTTTGTCTTTGGAGCTTCATAAGGTGTAGTGGCAGTCCTTACACCCTCCATACCAAACTTCTTCAAGATGTCCCTCACATATTTTTCCTGACTGATAAAGATACCATCAGGTTTCTGCTGAACTTGAAGACCTAAAAAGAAAGTCAGCTCTCCCATTGCACTCATCTGAAACTCTCCCTTCATAAGCTCCTCAAACTCCCTGCACCAAGCTTCCTTTGTGGATCCAAAAATAATGTCATCCACATACACTTGCACAAGAATTATGTCAGTGGAATTCTTCTTTAGGAAAAGAGTCTTATCAATTGCACCTCTTCTGTAACCATGTTTCAGCAGAAATGTAGAGAGCCTAGCATACCAGGCTCTGGGTGCCTTATGTAGTCCATAGAGAGCTTTGACCACCTTATAAACATGATTAGGATGATCTGGATCTTCAAATCCTTTAGGTTGAGTGACATACACCTCCTCTTCAATTTCACCATACAAGAATGCTCCTTTAACATCCATTTGATAGACCATAAAGCCCATATAGGATGCATAAGCTAAGAAAATCCGTATAGCTTCAACTCTTGCTACTGGTGCAAACACTTCATCATAATCGATTCCCTCCTCTTGTCTATAACCCTGTGCAACTAATCTGGCTTTGTTTTTAATGACAACACCTCGAGCATCTCTCTTATTCTTCAAAATCCATTTTGTCCCAATAGCATACTTACCATCAGGTAGTGGTACCAATATCCAAACCTGCTGATTTTGAAATTGTTGCATCTCATCCTGCATTGCTTCAAGCCAACTCGAGTCTTCAAGAGCCTGAGTAACACTGGTTGGTTCCACTTGTGAGAGAAAACAAGCAAACAGACAATGTTGATAGTCTGTATGATTGTCTCTCTGTTGATTGGAGATATAAGAGATAAAAGCCACCTGTCCATATTTAGAACGCGCCACAGTACCTCTTGTTCTAACAGGTGCATTAGGATCACCAATTATATTAGACTGTGGATGAACATTGTTGATCCTTGTAGTAGTGGTGGTGTTGACATCAATTGAGGAATCAAGATTAGTCATAGTAGGTTCAAAGTCAGTATCATAGGAAGGTGTGTTGAAGATGCCTGCTTTAGGTTGATGATGACCAAGATCTGAAGGTTTTGGAAACCTTGTATAAGGTTCTCCAAGGTCTGTTGACACTCTAGTAGAAATAGGAGTAGTGTCACCATGTCTTTCAGCCGAATTGGAGAGGTGAGGAGAAACAGAACTACCTTCAGCAGAATTGAAGTTTCTGCCGAGTGCTTCATTTGAACTTTCTTCAACATTCCTCTCAGCATCTAAATTGGCTGCATACTCTTGTTTCTTCAGTCTAGCAAGGTCCTCAGCATAATAGAATTCATCTTCACCCACATCAGTATAATCTTTAGAAGTGTCACCTACAAAATTGTTAGGAGAGAAGGAAGGCACTACAATGGGTTGTTCATCATCATCAGACCCACTGTCAGAATGAGCTTCCAAAGTTTCTGCACTAGTAGTTGGAGATGCTTCAGAATCTGCATTTTGGTTAGCCATATGTCTAGCATAACCCAAGTAATCAGTCAAGTAATCAAGATCAAATGACCAAACATGACCCTGTCCTTGAACATTAGGCTTGTCTTCAAGATACCTCAGATTCAATGTCTCCTCAATTTTCTTTGCAGATACATTGTAAACTCTGTATGCCTTACTATGAGCAGAATACCCCACAATGTAACCATCATCAGCTTTCTCATCAAATTTGCCCAAAGGATCACTGGTATTCAAAATTGTCACTTGGCAGCCAAACGGTTTAAGGTAATGAATAACAGGAACTTTTCCAAAAAGAAGTTCATATGGTGTTTTAAGGTGAGGCCTAGTAATGGACACTCTATTTAGAACATAACAAGCTGTACCAACAGCCTCAGTCCAAAACATGGTAGGAAGTTTAGAGTCTGCTAGCATTGATCATGTAGCCTCTATTAAGGTTCTAGTTTTTCTTTCTGCCACCCCATTTTGTTGAGGGGTTCTTGGAGTGCTATAGTCCCTTTTGATTCCCTTTAACCTGCAGAGTTCTATCAGAATGGCATTTTTGAACTCTGTACCATTATCACACCTAATTCCTTTCACCTTTTTGTTCAACTGATTCTCAATAAGGGTAATGAAGTCTTTCAATATTTCAGATGTTTCATCTTTGGTCCTTAGAAAGAATACCCAACAAAATTTGCTATAACCATCAGTGATCACCAGACAAAAATATTTATGATCAATGCTTCTCACTTTAGTTGGACCAAACAGATCCATATGAAGCAGCTGAAGAGGTTCAGAAATAATGGTTACTGCTGTAACCGGAACACCTTTGTATGAGGCTCTGTGCTGCTTTCCTTTGTTGCATGCAACACAGTTATGATCATTGGTGAATACTTTGGCAGGAAGACCTTGAACAAGGCCCAGTTTTGAAAGCTGGTTAATGGTTTTAAAATTGACATGGGCCATCCTTCTATGCCATTTGGTGGACTCATCCACAGATGCTTTAGCCACCAAACATGTTAAGTCACCTGCTGGTTTGACATTAGTTAAGTTGAATGTATACAGATTGTGACTACGAGGAACCTTCAGCAGAATTGAAGTTTCTTCTGGGAGTTTGAAGTCTTTAGACAGCACAAGACATTCATCCTCTGTGAAGAGTACTTTGTTCTTAGTGTCACAGATTTGTGAGACTGAAAACAAATTGAAGTGTTGAAGTTCCTTAACATAGTAAACATTCTCAAAGTCCAGCTGAGGTGTTTTGATGGTCCCTTTTCCAGTAATTCGTCCATCACTTCCTCCAAAGGTTACATTGCCTCCACCTTCAATAGGTACAAAGTTATGCATCATGTCCCTATTTCCTGACATACTTCTAGAACAACCACTGTCAACAATTCCAACATCTTTATGCTTAAGGGGATGATCCTACAACAACAAAAATATACAGAGAATTAGTACACTATGGAGGCTCAAGTCATTGCTGACTTGAACCTGCCTTGTGGATCATATGAGTTGTGCCAAGTAGAAGAATAAGATCCACCATTGTTCTTGGTTTTCCAATGAAACTTAGGTCCCTGTTTATTCCAAGAACAACCTGCTGAAGTCTTGACAGCAGTATCCCAGTACCCTCTCCCATCAGTCATAGGGTTAACATATCTAGGCCAAAAACCATTTTTAAAATATTCACTGGTTGGTTAAACATATGGTTTTCCAATTGATCTTCTCCAAGGAAAAGAAGTATTATAATTAGTAGCTTGTGGAACATAAGGAGGTATATCATTAACATTGGTCCACATTGGTCTAGTATGCCTAAAATCACCACACCTACTCATTCTTTGCTCATGATAATCACAATCCTTAATTAAATGAGATTTACTTCCACACACAAAACATTTCTTCTGAAGAGAAGATTTATTCAAACCAAAAGAAGTATTCTTACAAGCAGAAGTATTCAAACCAAAACCATGAAAAGAATTGTTTTTAATAGTATTATTATGCAAAGTATTAAAAAGCAAGTCTTCAGAGGCAACTGTCTTGGAAGTGCATTCCTTGGCAGCAACTCTGTCATGCTTATAGGTAGTCTTGGGTGCAGGCAAGGGTGAAGACTTGGGAAGGGCAGGCTTGGGAAGGTCAGACTTGGGAAGGTCAGACTTGTCATTTGAATCACACTTTGTAGACCCTTGCTTGGAGGACTTGTCACTGTTAACACAAGAGACAAAGTCATTAGAAGAAGTATTAGGGTCTGGCATGTCTCTTGACTTTTTGCCATACAGATGGTGTGAGCCATCAAAGTCTTTAAGAGTGGAAAGGTCAATGGGCATGTGCTCACCTCTAATTGGTCCACGTACAGCATGTAGGTCACCTTCTTTCACAAAATTAGCTAGGCCTGCTGGTGTAGATTTGCGTGTGTCATCCCTAGCTTCTAAGCCTACATATTTCTTAAAACCTAAAGCCACTGTAGAATTGGGAGCTTGACTGCTATAAATGAGACTAGCCAACTTATTACCATTCATCATCCATTCATTATTCCTAGCAATTTCCTCCTTAAATTTCTCCTTAAGCTCTAGATTTTCTGACTCTACATCTGCTCTTAACTTCTCAGACCATTTTAATTCATTTGTAGCACATTCGAGATCTCTTTCTAGAACACCTATTTTCTCATCATAAGCTATTTCATTCTTCTGTAACCAAACCTTTTGTCTTTCTAGTGTTTTTAAAGCCTGTTTATAAGCTTCTACTTCCACATAGCATTCATTATATTTTGGTTCCATAATATCATAAGCTTGTTTGAGTTCATTATAACGCTCACTACAACCAAACACACAGTTTTGTACCTGAGAGATGCCCATCAAGGCAATCTGATCATGCCTATCCTCTGAAGTACAGCTTGCAATCAACCCAACATTATCAGGACCATCATTATCAGCCTCCTCATGTTGCTTTCAATCCACATTGCTATCCAGAGTGACCAAAGCAGTTGATCCCTTTGACGTTCCTGCCTCCTTCTGATACTGCTGATAAGTAGAGTATCTTGTCTCATCACCAGCTTTCCTGTCTTTGCATTCTCTAGAAAAGTGACCCATCTGTTGACATGTGAAGCATTTAGCCTTCCTTTTGTCAAACCTTGCTGGATCTCGTCCTTTGAATCCAAACCTTCTGCCAGCTTTGCGCTCAAAGGTCTTGATATCCATGGAAAGCATGGCCACTTGCCACCTCAGCTTCATCTCTTCCATCTCAAACGGGTCCACCTGATCAAAATCCTCATAAGCCAGTTCCTGCTGAGGATCATAATCAGCAAAGAAGGATCCAAGTACATCTTCCATAATGTTGCTTGAGTTGGAGTGAGAACTTGATGAAGGAGCAGCATTAGATGATGATGGATATGGGCTTGGACCATAGCTAGACTTTGGAGTAGAGGCTCCAACAAATGCAGTATGACTAGCAAGTGATCCTCAGGAATAGCTTGCAGAAGAATAGTTCTGACCTTTGTTTCTCTCTGAACTGCCAGCAACTCTTCAGCAGTTTTGGGAGGAACATTCATCATATTACCAGCAGCATTCGTGGTAGTTCTCTTCAAACTGTTCCCCTTCAAAATTACCTGCCATAGATTCCAATCAATGTTGGAGATCCAGTTCTGCATCTTCATAGCCCAAAGATCATATTCCTCGCTTTTAAGGTAAGGAAACTTAGCATTGCTATTAGAGAGACTTAGTTGTTGCAGATGGGTGGAGTTTTGGTTGTTGGTGAGTTCAGTATCAGCATCTGAACCAGGCATGATGATTTTGTTATGGTTGTATGGGTGTTTAGAAAAGCTTGTCCTTGGTATCGTAGAGACACTCACGAGGCTCTGATACCACTTGTTGAAACAAACACATACCTTGATAGATCTTGAGCTCGTGGATCGTTATGTATGCCTATGTAATCACAAGCACAATAAAAGACAATCTCTGCTACTAATGTTTATCAGCGGAATATAAACACAAGTAACAAATAACTAAGAACTTCTTGATCCTCTATGGATCTTTATATTAACTAAAACTGAATTTTCCAATCGGTACATAACTCTTTCTAATGTGTTTCTTTTATAGACAAGGAACCCTAAACAATATCGCTAAACCGTTTCCCAAGAAACGTATAATCATAAAACTAAATAAGATATACACAATCACTTCCTAATAAAGCTCATGTATATCCACACTAAATAAACTAAACACGGAATAAACACATCCGCAGAAACAGACTATTAACTATTATACTTCAGCAGATTATGTCTTCGGCAGAATCCACTTCTCTTCAGTAGAAACACTTCGGCATTAATATCAGCATAATCCAAACTTCACATAATTCCCAACAGAAAGGGTGATAACATTCAAAATGAGCATGTTTTTAGTAGCGTTATTGTTAGTTTTGTGTATGATAATCGGTTATATTTACACTTAATTGTTGCAAAAGTTCAAAAGAAGCGTATTTGTATGTGAATATAGCTAGGTATCGTAAAAGGTGAAGAAATGATGATTTCATGCACATTCGGATAATTCCCGAGGAAGAAAGATAGGTAAGGAAGCTCAAGGACTCGATGATTGGAAGCACAAGGATTTCTAAGTATCTACATCAAATAAATATCAAGTTTCATCTTGGAAATCAGCATCGAAAGCAAGGAAAAAGGCACGAATCGATAAAAGTCAAGAAAAGTCAACATTTGTTGTACAGAAGGCACCCAGCCGATCGGTCAGAGCCCGCAACCGGATCGGCTGGGGAAATGGTCAAAACGCAACCGGAACGGCTGCGTCGTAACCGATCCGGCTAGAGATGCTGCAGTTACACTTTCTCTCATTTATTGGTGCCATAACTTCTATTAATCATGGGAGTCCGATCATTTCTAGTTATTAACTCATTGTGGACGTTTTTGGCTTGTTGGTAAAGGGTTCCTAGCTATATAATGCACCTACACTTAGTAGTTTAGTGTGACACACCCAAAAGAGTAATAGGCTTACACAAAGGCTATTACCAACCAATTTTAAAGCTTACACAATTCTCAACCATTTGGTAGTCATTTGGAGTTGTACGGGTAGTCTAAGACGATTGGAGGCGTGTGGTTGCTATAGTACCACAATTTTCTAGTTCTTGTAATCCGAAGTTTAGGTATTCTTATGAACTTTGTCATGAATCTCTATTCTATCGAATTATATGAATTACATGGTTACTACTTGTGTTATGTTATGGTTTTAATGGAGTAATTCTTGAATATACTTGTGTGTAAGGATGTAGGCAATTGTAGGAGTGTTCTTATATGTGATGCATGTAAATGATCCTGTTTAATAAGTTTGTTGGAAAAACTACTAGTCTTGTTTGATTTCTTGGTAAAACATTTTCAAGATAAAGGACCAAAAGGATTTCTCTTATGTTTTATTCCAAAACGTTAGTGACAAACTAGTATGGGGATATGATGATTGACACTCATCATATTTACTTGTTAAAACAAGACTAGAAATGATTTCATCACGAAAAGGTCGAAAGAGTCGTAGGAACAAGTTGAATAAGAATCTTTTACAAACAAATGGATTTTCTAAAGAATAATCATTGGGCTAAGGACCGAAAGGATTACCTATGTGTTTTTATTCTTAAAATGATTTTACAAAACATAAACCATGGATTGGAAATCATTTGCTTATGATTTGTGCATTGCATCAAGTTTACACCAAGCTTTCATGAACACTCTTTATAATTGACTATGGACTTCACACAAGTATATGTTTCTTTAATTTGGATTTTTATAAAAGCATCACTTTGAAGGAATCCTTGACAAGCTTTCTTGTCTCAAACATTTTAACAAATTAAACGCAAATCCCTTGGGACGATCTCGACTTACCCACCTTTGCTATCACGAACAACTATACCTGCTCGTATGTGTTAAAGTAATTACCCGGATAAATCGTGTTTATAAATTTTAAAACTTGCACACGATCGACAATTCAAGCTTTTGGCGCAACATCAACTTAATGTTTGTTTATGCTTAATTAGTATAGTTAATGTTTTTAATTAATAGGTAAATGAGTAGTCTCATTTATTAGAGTTAAATTTTTAATTAATTGTCTTTTATTAACTTTTAATTATTATTATTAATCAAAAAAAAAATCTGGAAGTTCACTCTAGCCGATCGGTCGAAACCCGTAACCGTTTCGGCTGGGTGAATTGGTTATGAGGCATACCACGAACCGAATCGGTTGGAGGGCTAACCGATCCGGTTGGAGCTCTCGTTAACATTTTTTTTATTTTCTTAATTTCAAGTTTTAGCTTTTGTTTTTAGTTTTAATAAGTGTCTTTACTTGTTTAGAATGTATTTCTATAGTTTGTTTTGATTGTAACTAAATATAACGCTAATAATTTGGATGATTTGTTTTTTGCTACGTTTTGTTTTGTTTAGATAAGTTTGATATGGATAGTTTGAGTGGTATTTCCGAGTTAGCCGTTGGAACGGAATGTTTGGAAGAAGTCGGGGAGAATAAAGTTCATGTTCCCAAGAAGAATAAGGTAGTGATATTCACTCAAATACCTCTTACGGGGTATGACTCACCTTTCATGTGGTTTAGAACACCTTGTAGTATCGAAGAAGTAACTGCTTGGGATGCCCAGCTTAACATGGCATATAGGGATAACTACATTGTTGACAAGGTACTTGACAAAATTGGCCATGTTCGGCTAGATTACGAAGGATATGGAAGGAAAATTGTCAAGAATCTACGCATCAATATCCATGGCCATATCTTTGAGGCTGATTTTGTGGTTTTAGAAGAAGGTAATGCGGATGAACCGGATGTTTGTTTTGGACGTGATTTCCTAGTGACGACTAAATGCCAATTGGACTTTGCTCTTGGTGAAATGAGAATCAATATTACGGATTTAGAGGAGGGGAAGAATGTGAATGATATGCTCACGGAGTTGTGTGAAAACATGGAGTATGGGAAGAAGGAAAATGTGGAGGTTTTGAAGATGGGAAAGGCGAACAGGAAGAGGACTTCATCGAATAAACTCACTCCAACCACTGCTACCACCAAAAGCCAAGATTACACACAATCACCACCACATTCACCAAACACCTTTAAACCTTTGACACAAGAACAAAAGGAGGCTATTCTAGATAACCTAGAACAAAAATTCCTTGAGCTTAATGAAAAGAAACACGTGATCGAAGTTTTACAAGATTATGTTATTTACCGCAAGAAACTCGATGCGGTGATGTTGGCTAGAGCTCGTTTGGAAGACAAAAACCTTACGGAGGAAGATAGGGATAGAATTTTGTTTAGGGGGATGCCAAGAAAGGAGAGTGACCCGGGTAACTTTGTTCTACGAATCAAAGTTAACGGTACCACTCCGGTCTATGCTTTAGCGGACACCGGATCAAGTGTCAATGTCATGCCATATCCGCTATTTAAGAATTTGGGGCTAAGCAATCCTCAACCGAATCAATCAAAGTTAACCATGGCCGATAACTCTCAGGCTAAGGCTATGGAAGAGGTTAAAAATGTGAGGGTACAAATCGGTTATCAACCTTATTTAGCCGATTTTCTTGTTTTGGATATTCCTGTTGATAAAAGTTTACCTCTTTTTCTTTGAAGACCTTTTCTTCGAACGTGTGGAGCTATAATAGACATGGGAAGGGGAACTATGACCGTTGATGATGGAATTGCCAAACAAACTTACTATCCCAAACCAAGGGGTAAAGTTTTAGAGTTCATGGAGGACTTGGAATTTTTGGGTGAAGATGATTTGACTTGTTTTGAAGTGGGGCGTGATGCCCCAGGAAATGCTATGTATGGACCACTTGTCCCACCGTACTTTGATCTAGAAGACGAAATGGAAAGAGTGATACGCGTACAACGCGCGTTCGGGGTCAAAGGAAACTTCCTTTTCTTCGAGCAAGTTTTTCAACCACCTAGGTAGTGAACCTAATCGTTGTAGTGTTGTATTAGGGTAAGCCTCGGGGATTGATATCATTCTCTAGGGGAATAGGAATTCTAGTGAGAAATTACTACGCTAAGATTGGGGTCGAGGAAGATTATTTTTTATCTTTTTTAAATTTTTTAGAAAACTAAAGGTACGATCTCGAGGTTTGGATTTGGGGGGTGGTACTTGTACCGATTACTCTACTATTCTAATTATATAAACTAAGGGGTAGTCTATGTCTATTGAAGTGTGCTCGTATGATGATTAAAAATGTGTTTACCTAGATACTATTACTCTCTAGTTATCTTTTATTGGTGGTTGAATTGTCACGTCCTTATTCTTAACACGTTGTGTTTTCTAAGGTCGTAAGGTGTACTTTTATCCCTAACTCTTTGAAGCTACCTAAGGTTAATGACTACGAAATCTCTAGGATTCGTAAACTTAACACTAAGGTTATCTTTGGATGTTTAGCCTACAATTCCACTAGTAACTATAAACTAATTTTCAACAAAGATTAATCAAGCATTAAAAATATAACGATGGCTTCATGCACTCCTAAGCCAATTACAATTAAGATAAGAGACAACCAATCAATAATTAATAACTAGGTTTCATAGATCTAAGCGAACACACAAGTAGATTAGCCGGACATGTTAAACATGCAAGCATACACATATTCAATCGAAGACATAATGAAATCAAGGGAATAAATAACTTATCTTGATGTAAAATAGGGTACTAGAACCCTAAAATACTGTCCAAGATGGACTACAATCGTTTTAGGTTTTTACTCCACAGGTCTACCTCTTTAAAAGTCTGAAAATCGAATTCTATATATAGAGTTACAACTGCGACGACGTCACCTTTTAATTGTGACGCCGTCGGATCGCCGTCATTAGGGTTTCGTCTTGGCCAAGTCAACTTTGGGACAGCATCACGTTGTGGTTGTGACGCCATCAGCCTTCAGCTCTGACGTCGTCTGAATCTGGATCTAGGCCGTCTGAGGAGAAAAGTCTTCGTGACGCCCTACTCTTCAAAGCCTGACGGCGTGAGGTGTAAAATAGCAATTTCACTTCTGTGTCATCACAAATATAGGGACGGCGTCGCCCTTTGTGTGGGACGCCGTCGGATGCATCTCCAGCAGCTTGAGTGTCTTGATCTTGACTTTAGCCATTTTCTTCACATATTCACTCCTTTTCATCCAAATAAGCATCATTCCAGCATTTTGCCTTCAAGAGACCTAAAAAGTGAAAAGGAATGAAATTAAGCAGTAACGGATATAAAAGTGGGCGATTAAGGGCTTAAATGACCCCTTAAAAGTGTACGTTTTTAATCCTTATCAAATATCCCTACACTTGGTATTTGCTTGTCCTCAAGCAAATGTGCTTTTGGCCAATCAATTTATAAGTTAGGGGGCATAAAGCAATGGTTTAACATCATTCACAACAAGTATAAGCCCCGAAAAAGTCGTAACAAGCACGAAAATTATATACTAGCACCTCACAAGTGGTGTTTGGATACTCTCATCTCTCGAGTGTATATGAAATATATCAAATGGAAATGGAAGATAAACACTCATTAACCGGTCATAGTAAATAGATTACCATAGGCTTGAGACTAGATCAAACCTCCACCGCTTTGGAATAAGCACCTAAGAAAAACTATCTAAGAGGTCTTTTAAAGGGTTGTAACGTTAGGCTTACGGTAGGGAAACAAAGGGTTTTGTTGGACATGCGATTTAGTGGTGGCAAGTCAAAAATCTTTATGTTACAAGCATGAGAAGAATGGCGTTGCTAAGCCAAGACTCGACTCTCTAAACTCTAGATAACTTTGAAACAAACATACATAAATATAAAGATAGATGTAGGATGGTAGCCCGTATGTTTTTTTTCTTTTTTTCGATTTTTTTTGGCATACACTTTTACTCTACCATCCTCAACGATAACATCAAAATATAAGGGATTTATAGGCACATCCCTACACTTGAATTTTTATTACTCTAACACTAATTTGACCCGAATTGAAAAAATCAAAACACTTGGAGTACATTATTATGTAAAATAAAGGGAATTTGAATTTAACGTTCTTTCCCGTCATTCCATAAAATTTGACTTTACCCATGAGTCCCAATCGTCCCAAACTGTGTACAAAAGATATGACTCGACTTAGCAACCATGCAAGTAACTAGATAATTGAACTAAGGGTTTAGTATGATAACAATAATGCACTAAAAGTGAGTGCATACAAGGTAGGCTAAGGTGATTTGGGTGTACATTTGAGGCTGGATTGTAAACAATGCTCTTCATTGATATTCGGGAAAACCGAAACATCACGAGAACCACGAAAAGGATAGGCTCTGAGGGGTTAACTAGGGGTATCGTGTACTAAAGATGAGTACAACGCAAGGGTGTGGGGGAATTACTCAACCGATGTGGAAGAAGTAATTATAATACGGGTATCAAACAAGGGTTATCCTAATGCCTTTTATCATTTAGTTATTCCTAACTACACAAGTGTAGTCTCACTAGCGATCTCGGGATGCATCACAAAACAAGTTCTAGAATCTATTATACTACCGGTACACTCTCGACGCATTAAAGGTGAATGCTTTAATTCTTACAAATCTAGGGGCAAACCTCACATTTTTGGGGTGGAATTTGAGTGGTAAAGGGTTTTTGTGCTAGTCATATAACTTCCTATCCATGAGACGCTTTATTAAGACTAAAGACCCACTCCTACATGTCATGAAAAATTTTAAATTTGGTGCTAAATTTACCCTAACCGATATTTCTCATGGTTTATTACACAAATGAAATAGTACAAGACAAATAATCAAGGATAAGCATAGTTTCAAAGTTCCCGTTTTATTCTCCCTCCCTACAGTTAAACTAATACTCCCCTGATGTTTCCCGAAAGTATTAAAGTTATGATAATGGAAGGTAATTAAAAGAGAAAGAAACTAATACTCCCCTGATTAGCTCGGTAGGATCCGTGTGAAGTAGTCGTTAAATTCTTCTCCAAGAAGAATGTATACGTGAAAAGCTCCATCCAATCTTATGTATCATCTTCTTGATAAATAAAACTTGCACACTTTAAGAAAATAGATGAAACCTTCACGTGAAATCGACTGTAAAACTATATATGACTCTGCTAAACTAGGATATAATGCTTGTGGAATGGATGTTTGCAGGTTTTCTGGAAAATTAAGACCTGAGAAATTCTAAAAATTTATAAGTAGCATAGAAAACGAGAAAAAGTTAGATAAGTTGTATCTGCTCCCCCTGACGCAGTCAGGTAGCGAATCTGACGCCGTCAGGTTATCCTGACAGAAATTGTATGTTGCGTTTTTCTGGAAAAATTCTAGAAAAATTACATCTTTAGAATCTGGAAAAGTTCCTGCAAAACATCCATTATGACTCGATACAAGCATTTGACTCTAACAAACACACATATATATCTTTTTAAGAATTGTAATTCTGATGTTCACAGTCTTTTAAAAACGTGTGTAATCTTCCATACACTTATCCTTTTTGTGAAATACCTTTATATGTAATTAAGACGAGGTTAAAGACAAAATAAAGCATTTTTCACAAATTCAAACATGAAAATAAACAATCAATGAAAAGATATATGACACACAAACAAGCAAACAATTAAGCATGAGTTGCCTCCCATGAAGCGCTTTTCTGTATTTATGAGTCTTGTAGCTAGAGTTGAAGTCGTGCCCTACTTTCCCCTTATTTTAGAGGCCCATTCGATTTCCTTAACTCTTCTCTCATCACGAATACATTTAGGGCCTAACTCTAGACAAGCGGTGTAGTAAACCTTGTTCTCCCAATCGACTTCAAAGGCCGGAATGTTGTCTACATCTAGATCATCAATACCCTCAAACTTCTTATTTTTGGAGGGCATTATATATTTAACACACTCGGTCCCGTTTGAGAACTTGGCTATTCCTTCCTCTTGATCATAAACCATCTTAGATTCCTAAATAAATGGTCTCCCAAGTATCACATCTCCTAAAAACCCATCAATGATGCCCTTAACATTTTCCAAGATCATGAAATCACACCTATATGTGAAGTTACCTATGAAGACATGCAATCCTTTAACCCTCCCAACATAGTTACTCACTTTCCTAGAGTAAACGGGGTCCCTCATAGGTCCTAACTTCTCGCTCATGATACAATTGTAGTAGAGCCTAGACATTATGTTCATGGGTGCCTTATAGTCTATGTAAGTGTGATCCCTATATGAGTATCCAATCATGCACGATATCTTAATGTTTTTAGGGTCACCGCTTTTATGCAAGGCTCGAAAGGTGGTCGCGGGAAGTTAACTACGTTATAGTGATATGCGGTTTCCTTCCCGTTAGGGTATGAATCGAAATACACCCTAAGTTCCTCCTCCTTCTTACTACCTTCCATAATTTCTAATACCTTATAATCTCCTTCTTCTAATTCATCCTCTGAATCACTTGAGGTCGAATCACTATCTAAAGTACTAGTGGATTCCTTAAGGGCTTCCTCAAGTGCACTTTCAATTATTCTATTCAATTTCTTAAGCTCTCCAATTTCACTAACAATACGAGCTCGAAGTTGGTTGGCAAAGGTTGGATCAAGTGGTGGGTATTTGTTTGATGGTAGGTTGTTGTTTGGTGGGTTATCACCTTTCATGATGAAAAGTGATGGGGTTACTAACAAAGGTCACGAAGAAGGGGGATAGACTACAAGGGAGCTATAAATTGAGAAAAATTCTTACTTGATAGGAATCAAGCAAGGGAACCTAAACGAGATAGAGATCTAACTAGCTATTCTATTCCCCGGAAGCGGCGCCAAAAACTTGATACGCGTACAACGCGCGTTCGGGATCACAAGAAACTTCCTTTTCTTCGAGCACGTTTTTCAACCACCTAGGCAGTGGACCAAATCGTTGTAGTGTAGTATTAGGGTAAGCCTCGGTGATTGATATCGTTCTCTAGGGGAATAGGAATGCTAGTGAGAAATTACTACGCTAAGATTGGGGTTGAGGAGGATTATTTTTTATCTTTTTTATATTTTTTAGAAAACTAAAGGTACGATCTCGGGGTTTGGATTTGGGGGGTGGTACTTCTACCGATTACTCTACTATTCTAATTATCTAATCTAAGGGGTAGTCTATGTCTATTGAAGTGTGCTTGTATGATGATTAAAAATGTGTTTACCTAGATACTATTACTCCCTAGTTATCTTTTATTGGTGGTTGAATTTTCACGTCCTTATTCTTAACGCGTTGTGTTTTCTAAGGTCGTAGGGTGTGCTTTTATCCCTAACTCTTTGAAGCTACCTAAGGTTAATGACTACGAAATCTCTAGGATTCATAAACTTAACACTAAGGTTTTCTTTGGATGTTTAGCCTACAATTCCACTAGTAACTATAAACTAATTTTTAACAAAGATTAATCAAGCATTAAAAACACAACGATGGCTTCATGCATTCCTAAGCCAATTACAATTAAGATAAGAGACAACCAATCAATAATTAATAGCTAGGTTTCATAGATCTAAGCAAACAAACAAGTAAATTAGTCGGACATGTTAAACATGCAAGCATACACACATTCAATCGAAGACATAATGAAATCAAGGGAATAAATAACTTATCTCGATGTAAAATAGGGTATTAGAACCCTAAAATACTGTCCAAGACGGACTACAATCGTTTTAGGTTTTTACTCCACAAGTCTACCTCTTTAAAATTCTAAAAATCGAATTCTATATATAGAGTTACAACTGCGACGGCGTCACCTTTTAATTGTGACGCCGTCGGATCGCCGTCATTAGGGTTTCGTCTTGGCCAAGTCAACTTTTGGACGGTGATCTGTGCAAAACCGTCAAGTCTTTACAGACTCAAAACAGCTTAACACAAATGCAATGAAGATCTGAGGAGTACAGTGTTTCCCCGGGTCGTTATGTCCCAGCGAGTTGTGCAATGGATTATCAACCGTTTAGTGATCGAGGAGTTTGAATGGAAAAAGGATATTGTGATTATTATAATTACAGAAAAGCCAACAAATAAAGACGGCTTAAATGCAAATTAAAGAAAATTAAAAAGATAAAACCTATTAAATAAACGCTATCACTATATTTAAAGTGATGAACGTTTAAAACCTAAAACGTACGTTTAAAAAAAATAACGTAAACGTACAAAAATAAAAAGTGAAATCTAAGAAATACAGGTCCTAAAAATATGAAAAATACATTTTAACAATCCTAATGATAAAAGAAAATTTATGGAAAAAGAAAATTATTTTTATCACTAATTATCTAATTATTATTAATTAAAAACTATTTTTAACTATTTAATAATTACCTAAAATCCAAGAAAATAGGAAATAAACCTAAAAAAAATAAAATTATGAAATGAAAAAGTCTAAAATATCAAAAGAGAATTTTAAAAACTATTTTTGTATTTTTCTGGTTATTTTTCTATTTTTTATGATTTTTAAACTATTTAAAACTAATTTAATTATTAAAATTTACCAAATAAACTATGAAAAATCTAGAAAATTACTTTTTCTACTTTTTATATTTATCTAAGTCTAAGAAAATTGAAAAATTATTTTTTTTGAACCTTTTTCTAATTTTTTGTATTAAAAGCTATTTAAAAATGATTAAAAACTAATTTAAATTGAGAAAAATAGCAAAACTACTTAGAAAAATCTGAAAATTTCAGGAAAAGTCTAAAATATTATAAGGAATAAAGGAAAAATAGAAAAATAGGTGCTTATGTGGAGAAATATGAAACTGCTAATGAAGTGCTTATTGAGATAAGCACTTAATAAGCCAAAAGCTAACCAAAAGCTATCAAACTGAAACACAAGCTATGACAAGCTAAATTAACTAAAATGCAACAAGTTTTAACAACCCAAGACCTCTTATTTGCAGTTAAGCACAGATTTGATGATTTTAATTTTGCTTAAAAACAGTAAAGGGGTACCAAGTTTGAGCCAATGCACAAGCTTCAATACAAGCCAAGACTGAAAAATACCAATTGGAACCTGTTATAGACCTGGTTGAGAGTATTTGTACCAAAAATCAAGCTATGATGAGCTCTTATGAGCTCTGTGCACCTTGCACAAAAACTGAGTAAAACTCAGTATTCACTGAGTTCAGTGAGCAGGGGAAAAGGAGCTTGTTTTGAGCTTATTTCCAAGCTTATCCATAAGGCTTAAAGCAAAAACAGATATAAGAGCTTAAAGATAACCAAGCCAACTGCTTATATTCCAAAAATTAGGACCTAAAGACTTTTAATGAGTCCTGTGGATCAGCTGCACTTTCTGCATAAATCCAATATTTTTACAATTTTGACTTTTTGAAACAAGTTACTAGTTTGACTTTGGTGAGATTCCAATCCAATTTTATCACTGATCTAAGTATTATAAGGTGTGATGGACATGATTTAAGCTTTGATTGAGACTTTTAAACACAAAACTCAAGTCTGCTAATCCAAAAGTTCCAACAGTGAACTGCTATGACCAATAAGAGAGATTTTTGACTTTCTGTGATTGCAGACCTAAATTTTTGACTCAAATGAACTTAAACACACTAATTGAACATGATCCTACATAACTTAACCACTGAGCAGACCAATAAGACAGAAAATACATTAATGCCAAACACCCCTATATGACTTGATTTTTAACTAAGACAGATCCAAACACAGAACCAACCCTTTTTTATGATCAATTCAACTTACTATAACTGATTTACTGCTATTAGAACAGTTTTACACAAATTTACACTACAAATACAAATTATGCATAAAGCCTTAATTTTGACTTACAAATAGTCCAAGCTACAATAGCTAGCACAATGAGAACCAAGAACCTCTAACCTAATTCAGACCAACCCCTAGCTTCCATTTCAACCCATTCCATGCCTGCAACAACCCATTTCCAATTCTGCTTCAATTTTCACCTTTTTGCACCAACAGTTGACTTAAGTTGACCAAAATTCAAAAGTGATTGAAACTTGTCTATAAGCTTATAAGAAGCTATAACCAGCTTATATAAGCTTATGTAAACTTGAAAAGAAGCATTATTAAGCTTGCATACAAGACTTTGAAGATAAAAATTTCAACAGTGAACTTTAACAATCTGAAATGATCAAATAATTGAAATTGGAACTTGAAACTGATTAATATTGATAAAACAACTTTAATAAAGTACAATTTAACAAAAGCTAACAATATCACAACTTAATTAAAACATTTAAACTAAATTCGACATAAACTAAAATTTTTAAAACTAAAAACTGCCCTTCTCTTCTTCTTTTTCCTTTCTTTTATACCCAATTGCACTCTCTCTCTGCTCTGATGAAATCCCACTTCTTTCTTGACCCTTGGATTGCTTCAAATTGATCATGGCCGTTTAAATTGGTTTTGGCGCCATTTTTCTCCTTTGACAACTGGGGTTGATTGAGGGGGGGGAAAGTGCATTAAATACAGTTTGGATGTTAGTTGTGGAGTGGGGAACAGGTTTTAGTGATTGGTGAGGAGGGGGGATGGGTGGAGATGTGTAGCAGGCAAAGCAGGTGATAATGGTGGACTTTGGCGCCAAGTTGGCTTATTTTGACCAAGAGGTTGACCAAGCTAATAATAAACAAGGGGGGTTCACAATTAGAATTGACAGGGGGCCAAAATTGTGCAAGGGTCCAAAATGAGGTATTAAAGGGTTTTAACTTCAAGGACTAAAGGTGTCAATTCTGAAAATATAGGGACCTAAGCTGCCAACATCTCAAACTTGTTTCAAGGGACCAAAAGTGACAACTTTCAAAAGTACAAGGACCAATGTTGCCATTTTGCAATTTCCAGGGGCCATTTTTGCCAATTTTGAAAGTTGAAGGACTATTTTGTAATTTCTCAAACTTTTTGATATTTTTCACCAAAGGACTAAATTTGACAAGTTTTGATTTTAAAAGGACCTTTGGTGACTTTACTTTTGAAATTATGGCTCAGGGACTGTTTTTTTGACAATTTTTGATACTTGGGGGACTGAAACTGCAATTTTTGCAAATTTGATATGCTTTTCATCTGATTTTGATATTTTTGAATTTAAAACACATAAAACACTGATTTGTGATATTTTGATCATTTTGATGTGTTTCTGAGTGTTTTCAGATGAATTTGCAGTTTATTTTGTACAAAACTGATGAGTATTTAGACACTCATCAATCCCCCACACTGAGATATTGCTAGTCCCTAGCAATGATTTGAGAAAACATAATGGATTTTAATCTCTTTACCAAAAGCCATTACTTCTGGAGTAGCCAAATGTTTCAGTTCAAGTAAGAACCATGGTACACCGATAACCATGTGATTTTGAGCAAACCACCAGCTTCCAACGGATTTGATTTTGTCTTTACCAGAAGCCGTACCCTTCTGGACTAGCCAACTCTTAGATAAATTATCAATATTATCTTTGGTGAGTCGATTACCAATTATGGTTTTTCCACTGCCTTTACCACAAGCCATAATCTTGCGGGCTAGCCAACTCTTCACTTTTTAGGATATGGTGAGTTGAGAACCATACAATTTTGGGCAAATTGCAAGCCATATAAACGGATTTGATATATCTTTACCAAGAGCCGTTTGCTCCTGGATTAGCCAATCCTTTAGTCTTACAGACATGGCGGACTGATAACCAAATGAGTAAGTGTAGAACACTTACTCCAAAAAAAAAATTTTGGCCAAAAACGGGGGAATTGGGTAGATAATATATGAAATTCGTGAGAATTCCCCCCCACACTTAGAAATGAATATTGCCCTCAGTATTCAAAGTACCGGCGGTTATGCCGAAACAAAGAACGTAAAAGGGAAATACTACGGCCATTATTTAGAAAGAAGGATTTTTTTTTTTTTTTTTTTTTTTTTTTTTTTTTTTTGTGAAACATGTGGGCAACCCCCCCACACTAGGGTGGTAGAAAGAGGTGAGAAGACAGAAATATGGGTGAAAACCCATATGGCATGCTACTGTTTTTGATTCCCGAGTCGCTAGCTTGACTCGACCCCGAATTCATTTGTTCATGGGGAAAGTAACGTGGAAAACCAATCTCAATCGGACTTTCGTTCACAATGTTAATGAACATATGAACATCAGAAAGTTCCACACTGACGAGATATAACCGCGGTATTGTTTAATAGTAGAAACTATAAAGGATGATACCGGGGTCAAAGATGGTGTCCTCATTCCCGAAAGAGAAAAGGGAAGGAGCAACCACACCATCTGTGAAGAATGGAATAAAGACGTATTTGAGAATGCATGTCCATTCCTCAGCAGAGAAAAGCAAATCACCAGTTTTGACATCTTTAAGCTTAAACTTGAAGCTTAGATGGTGATTGTCAAGAAGATGTCCGGGAGGGAGGGTGGGATATGGTTCTTCAATCAATAGACTTTCCAGAAAAAGAATGTCTCCCTCCGGATCAAGGTAAGTGTTATCAATTCCCATTGGAATTGATTCATCACTTAGAAATGCATCGACTTCATTCCAAAAGTTGTCATCTTCCTCATCAGGAGTGAGGGAAGGGATGGAAGAGTCGGGAATAAGACTAGAAGATGATGGATCATTTTTGAGCAATTCATCAATGGGTAAGATGTCTCCCATTGGATCACAAACATCATCATCTAACTCAGATGAAACTGAAGAGAGATTAGTTTCATCCACAGATTTAACAATCTCGATGCGACAAACTGATGCCGGAGGTGGGACAAGTGGTGTGCTCTTAGAGCTAGCAGTTTCCACCACTTCCGATGAAGTCTCCGATTCTAGATCATCGTCATCATCATCAAGAACACTCTTGACTTCCCTGGTACAGCTTTCAAACCATTTGTTTGAACCAGGGGTAATTTTCAAAGCTTTGAGCTCAGCACGTTTTTGGTGAACACTCTTAACCGTGAAATTTGAGAGTGTTGCATTGATTCTTTCAGATTTTTGATCAATTGTGGCAACACTCTGTTTGTACAGAGGTTTAGAGTTCTGGTTGATATTTAATGTGAGCTCTTCGTTGTCGACCCGTATGGTCAACTCTTCAGCAAACACATCAATCAGAGCACGACTCGTTCTTAAGAAAGCTCTCCCTAAGATAAGGGGAACTCTAGGATCTGCATCGAAGTCTACTACAACAAAGTCAGCATGAAAGTGAAACTTTCCCACTTTCATCACGACATCCTCGGCTATCCCAAGTGGACGAGTTACGGTACGATCCGCTAGCTCGAGTGTCATACGAGTGGATGAAAGTTCAGGAAGAGACAGTTTCTTCCATACTGAGAGTGGCATGAGGTTAATGCTAGCGCCAAGATCGGCCAAGGCGGAGCATTGAAACATCCCCAAGAAATCACACGGGATTAAGAACCGGCCAGGGTCTTCAAGCTTTTCGGGAAGCTTATTAAGAATGGCTGCTGAGCATTGCTCATTGAGAGGAGTTTTAGCCATCTCTGATAGCTTATCTTTGTTGGTGAGTAAGCCTTTAAGCGTGGATGCAAATTTAGGCATTAGAACGAGAGCATCAACGAAGCTTATATCAAAGTGAAGCTCATTGAAGATTTGGAAAAATTTTTCCATCTGCTCTTTGTTTTTGTCTTTGAGCTTCTCATCATTCATTCTTGATGGGTAAGGAAGCTGACTAGACTTTTGAGCCGGGATGGAAGTGTTTTCTGGCTCAAGATTTTTCCTTGGAACATCGGGTTCCGGACTTAAAGCTTGGACTACCGAAGGTGGGACGTGTGCGGTACTTCGTGGGCTTGAATAATGCACCTTGTCCGTTGTCTCCTTGGTAACTTGACTAAATGCCACAGGAGGAGGGGGCATAGGAGTCGAAGGTCCATTGTGCGTCTTACCACTACGAGTGGTGACGGCTTTCAACTCGGCATTGGGATTGGTAACTGTATTGCTTGGGAGTCCTCCAGAAGATGGTGAAGCTTTGTTCATATTCATGTTCATGAAACTGCTCATCATATTCTTTAACTCATTTGTCTGCCGAGACAATGTGGTATCAATTTCCCTTTTTAGCTCACCTCTCATGTTATTGATCTGAGTTTGCATTGATCGCATGTTTGCCTCAGTCATTTTCATGAAGTCATTTGGCATGGGAGCTTGAGGAGGTGGTTGATAACTTTGATGATTAGGAGCTTGATATGGTTGAGGTTGGTTGAAATTGTTCCGGTTTTGATTGAAATTTGGAGGGTTATTGAAATTTTGCCCTTGATTCGGAACAAAGCGATTTTGATTGCCATGGTTTTGCACGGGAGGAAAACCAGGTGGTGTCATACCGCTAGGTGCACGGTAGTGAGGATCAGCCTGTGGTCGGTATTGATTGTGGTTTACCGAAGCTACGGGAGCTTGGTAAAAGGAAGCATCGGTTGCTTGACAATCATAATACGCGTGTGGACCACTACAAGTTTCACACACCTTGTTTACGGCTTTGACTGGTTCGGGCTTATGAATTTCGCTTTTGATTTCCTTTACCTCTTTTATCATACAATGGATGATGTCCGTTAGAGCAGCTATCGGAGCTGCTAACTCAGAAGAGTTACCGGATGAAGAAGCAGGAGTGTTCGGAACATTGACTTTGTTGCGAGAAAAAGGAACTTTTGATTTACTCTCGCAAATTTCAAGCACATCTTTAGGTTTACGATTCAAGATATTGCCACCCGCGGATGCGTTCAAGGAATCTTGATCATTACCGTTCAACCCATTGTAAAAGATATTGACTTGTTGAAGCTCCGTGAATTCATGATGGGGGCATTTCCTGAGGAGATCTTTGAATCTCTCCCATGCCTCTCCAAAATTTTCATCGAAATTTTGACGAAATCCAGAAATTTCATTTTTAAGATTAGTCGTCTTTGATGGAGGGAAGAAATAATTGACAAACTTTTGAACAAGATCCTCCCAAGTTTCGATGGATCGAGGGGGTTCTTTTTCCAGCCAAATCCTGGCTGCCCCCGCAAGTGAGAACGGAAATAGCATCAATTTGATCACCTGTTGTGGCACATCTTTGTAATTGAGAGTTGATGTCAAATGGTTGAACCAACGGATGTGTGCATACGGGTCTTCTCGATCAGACCCACGGAATTGATTCGTAGACACAAGTTGGATTAAATGTGTCTTCAATTCGAAGTGATCAGAATTGATTACCGGTAAGACGATGGCATCTCCATAACCCTCGGTGGGTGCCTGGAGCATTTCCGCCATAGTACGTTCGTCTGCCATGTTGTTGCTTGAAATAGTGCGAATCTCGGGTTCGACTATTTGGGCAGCACGCCTACGAGAACGTCTTCTTGGAATTTCTGCTAGATCACGCAAAGGACTCAATGATCTAGAAGAACGAGTGCGCATGCACTAGAGATAACTCTAAGGGATCTTAGAGTTAAGAAGAGAAATGGGAATTATGAAAATCTTTCAGATGAGAATGAGAATTATGAAGACGTTTTATAAAAATCAGGGTGAGAAGAATCTTTTTGGGTTTCTGGTTCTGAAACGTCGATATCACAACAAAATCAATTAACACAAAATCGAGGCAAAACAACAGTGAACTTAACCAATAATCCAAGATGAATGGCTTCTTTGAAAAAGGTACACCAATCACAATGGACACAAAGGCAAGTTTTATATCTTTAGTTCGGGAACTTATTATGGTCGCACCCCCAGTTAGGTAGTGCACTGCCTTGGTTTTCGGTGGTAATCTTTTAAGTTGTTAATTATTAGAGAAAACGACGATTCTTTTTGTATTTTTATTTTTGATACATATATAGAAACAAAAGAGAAAATATTTTTGTGTTTTATACGTTTTTGCTGTTTTTGGGTTTTTGGATTTTTTAGAAGAAAATATGGATATATATATATACAAAGATGGATGATATAAACAATGAGTGAGGATTCAAACAACTAATCTGCTAAAACGGGAGATAGATCAGCACAGCTCCCCGGCAGCGGCGCCAAAAATTTTATCGGTGCTAAACAGTCAAGTCTAAAAGACTAAAAACTGCTCAAACACTAATGCAATTAAGATCTGAGGAGTACAGTGTTTCCCCGGGTCGTTATGTCCCAGCGAGTTGTGCAATGGATTATCAACCGTTTAGTGATCGAGGAGTTTGAATGGAAAAAGGATATTGTGATTATTATAATTACAGAAAAGCCAACAAATAAAGACGGCTTAAATGCAAATTAAAGAAAATTAAAAAGATAAAACCTATTAAATAAACGCTATCACTATATTTAAAGTGATGAACGTTTAAAACCTAAAACGTACGTTTAAAAAAAATAACGTAAACGTACAAAAATAAAAAGTGAAATCTAAGAAATACAGGTCCTAAAAATATGAAAAATACATTTTAACAATCCTAATGATAAAAGAAAATTTATGGAAAAAGAAAATTATTTTTATCACTAATTATCTAATTATTATTAATTAAAAACTATTTTTAACTATTTAATAATTACCTAAAATCCAAGAAAATAGGAAATAAACCTAAAAAAAATAAAATTATGAAATGAAAAAGTCTAAAATATCAAAAGAGAATTTTAAAAACTATTTTTGTATTTTTCTGGTTATTTTTCTATTTTTTATGATTTTTAAACTATTTAAAACTAATTTAATTATTAAAATTTACCAAATAAACTATGAAAAATATAGAAAATTACTTTTTCTACTTTTTATATTTATCTAAGTCTAAGAAAATTGAAAAATTATTTTTTTTTGAACCTTTTTCTAATTTTTTGTATTAAAAGCTATTTAAAAATGATTAAAAACTAATTTAAATTGAGAAAAATAGCAAAACTACTTAGAAAAATCTGAAAATTTCAGGAAAAGTCTAAAATATTATAAGGAATAAAGGAAAAATAGAAAAATAGGTGCTTATGTGGAGAAATATGAAACTGCTAATGAAGTGCTTATTGAGATAAGCACTTAATAAGCCAAAAGCTAACCAAAAGCTATCAAACTGAAACACAAGCTATGACAAGCTAAATTAACTAAAATGCAACAAGTTTTAACAACCCAAGACCTCTTATTTGCAGTTAAGCATAGATTTGATGATTTTAATTTTGCTTAAAAACAGTAAAGGGGTACCAAGTTTGAGCCAATGCACAAGCTTCAATACAAGCCAAGACTGAAAAATACCAATTGGAACCTGTTATAGACCTGGTTGAGAGTATTTGTACCAAAAATCAAGCTATGATGAGCTCTTATGAGCACTGTGCACCTTGCACAAAAACTGAGTAAAACTCAGTATTCACTGAGTTCAGTGAGCAGGGGAAAAGGAGCTTGTTTTGAGCTTATTTCCAAGCTTATCCATAAGGCTTAAAGCAAAAACAGATATAAGAGCTTAAAGATAACCAAGCCAACTGCTTATATTCCAAAAATTAGGACCTAAAGACTTTTAATGAGTCCTGTGGATCAGCTGCACTTTCTGCATAAATCCAATATTTTTACAATTTTGACTTTTTGAAACAAGTTACTAGTTTGACTTTGGTGAGATTCCAATCCAATTTTATCACTGATCTAAGTATTATAAGGTGTGATGGACATGATTTAAGCTTTGATTGAGACTTTTAAACACAAAACTCAAGTCTGCTAATCCAAAAGTTCCAACAGTGAACTGCTATGACCAATAAGAGAGATTTTTGACTTTCTGTGATTGCAGACCTAAATTTTTGACTCAAATGAACTTAAACACACTAATTGAACATGATCCTACATAACTTAACCACTGAGCAGACCAATAAGACAGAAAATACATTAATGCCAAACACCCCTATATGACTTGATTTTTAACTAAGACAGATCCAAACACAGAACCAACCCTTTTTTATGATCAATTCAACTTACTATAACTGATTTACTGCTATTAGAACAGTTTTACACAAATTTACACTACAAATACAAATTATGCATAAAGCCTTAATTTTGACTTACAAATAGTCCAAGCTACAATAGCTAGCACAATGAGAACCAAGAACCTCTAACCTAATTCAGACCAACCCCTAGCTTCCATTTCAACCCATTCCATGCCTGCAACAACCCATTTCCAATTCTGCTTCAATTTTCACCTTTTTGCACCAACAGTTGACTTAAGTTGACCAAAATTCAAAAGTGATTGAAACTTGTCTATAAGCTTATAAGAAGCTATAACCAGCTTATATAAGCTTATGTAAACTTGAAAAGAAGCATTATTAAGCTTGCATACAAGACTTTGAAGATAAAAATTTCAACAGTGAACTTTAACAATCTGAAATGATCAAATAATTGAAATTGGAACTTGAAACTGATTAATATTGATAAAACAACTTTAATAAAGTACAATTTAACAAAAGCTAACAATATCACAACTTAATTAAAACATTTAAACTAAATTCGACATAAACTAAAATTTTTAAAACTAAAAACTGCCCTTCTCTTCTTCTTTTTCCTTTCTTTTATACCCAATTGCACTCTCTCTCTGCTCTGATGAAATCCCACTTCTTTCTTGACCCTTGGATTGCTTCAAATTGATCATGGCCGTTTAAATTGGTTTTGGCGCCATTTTTCTCCTTTGACAACTGGGGTTGATTGAGGGGGGGGGGGGAAAGTGCATTAAATACAGTTTGGATGTTAGTTGTGGAGTGGGGAACAGGTTTTAGTGATTGGTGAGGAGGGGGGATGGGTGGAGATGTGTAGCAGGCAAAGCAGGTGATAATGGTGGACTTTGGCGCCAAGTTGGCTTATTTTGACCAAGAGGTTGACCAAGCTAATAATAAACAAGGGGGGTTCACAATTAGAATTGACAGGGGGCCAAAATTGTGCAAGGGTCCAAAATGAGGTATTAAAGGGTTTTAACTTCAAGGACTAAAGGTGTCAATTCTGAAAATATAGGGACCTAAGCTGCCAACATCTCAAACTTGTTTCAAGGGACCAAAAGTGACAACTTTCAAAAGTACAAGGACCAATGTTGCCATTTTGCAATTTCCAGGGGCCATTTTTGCCAATTTTGAAAGTTGAAGGACTATTTTGTAATTTCTCAAACTTTTTGATATTTTTCACCAAAGGACTAAATTTGACAAGTTTTGATTTTAAAAGGACCTTTGGTGACTTTACTTTTGAAATTATGGCTCAGGGACTGTTTTTTTGACAATTTTTGATACTTGGGGGACTGAAACTGCAATTTTTGCAAATTTGATATGCTTTTCATCTGATTTTGATATTTTTGAATTTAAAACACATAAAACACTGATTTGTGATATTTTGATCATTTTGATGTGTTTCTGAGTGTTTTCAGATGAATTTGCAGTTTATTTTGTACAAAACTGATGAGTATTTAGACACTCATCAGACGGTGTCACATTGTGGTTGTGACGCCGTCAGCCTTCAGCTCTGACGTCGTCTGAATCTAGATCTAGGCCGTCTGAGGAGAAAAGTCTTCGTGGCGCCCTACTCTTCAAAGCTTGACGTGGTCAGGTGTAAAATAGCAATTTCACTCCTGAGCCGTCACAAATATAGGGACGATGTCGCCCTTTGTGTGGGACGCCGTCAGGTGCATCTCCAGCAGCTTGAGTGTCTTGATCTTGACTTTAGCCATTTTCTTCACATATTCACTCCTTTTCGTCCAAATAAGCATCATTCCAGCATTTTGCCTTCAAGAGACCTAAAAAGTGAAAATGAATGAAATTAAGCAGTAACTGATATAAAAGTGGGCGATTAAGGGCTTAAACATGTACGTTTTAAATCCTTATCAAAGAGCACTCGCAATGGAAGCTTTTTACAACCCGTTTAAGAACATTCTTGTGTATAAAAAGCTTACGGACTTTCTAGGATCCTTGCCCGTGCAATTGAAAAACTTGGAGTGGGGACCCGAAGGAGCGAGTGTATACAAGAGAGAAGAAGGTGATGGGGAATGACATGTGAAATTTGACATACTATGCCCAAGTGGAAGGAACTTTGTTAGAAAATTCAAGACCCATGAGACATATCGTGAGGTAACGGGGAAATTTCAAAGCGAAGATATCTTGAAACACGAATATTTTGAGGGGTGATGAAGAGTGGAACACCGCAATAATAACAAGCACTTGTTTGCTTGTGCTTCATCTTTTGATGAATTTACTTGTATGCACTTAGGGATTTCAATTTCATTTTCTTTTTATTTTGATCATGGTTTGAAGTTTATTTTAATCAATTCCTTTTTGAGTTTTAGTTTAAGTTTTATGATGATAAGATTTTATGATTTAGTTTTGAGTTAGTAGTTAGAATATTGTTGGAATTTGCAAATGGTTGGATGAATCTCGTGTGCATCTTTAATCGAATATTTGAGTAAATAATTTTTGCTTGGAAGGTAAAATGGCCAAGTAAAGTTTAAAAGGTAAAATTCTGCAAAAATGCAAACCGAAACGGTTGTGTCCATGACTGAATCGGTTGGAAGCAAGTATAAGTGCCAAAAATTCAATTTTTCCAGAAAAACACACACACACACTAATCCTCCATTTGGGTTTCAAAAATTCGACCACCAAGTAGTTGTTTGAAGGTTGTAGGAGAATTGGAAGTTCATCATGGCACCTAAACAAGTAAGCATATGCAATCAGTTAGCTTAATTAGGGTTTAATTTGAGTCTTTGATTCGAATTGCAAATTAGGTCACCAATTGGGGGTTTTTGATGGGATTCGAATTAAGATGTAATCTTTTGGAATTAAGTGGGTAATTGATGTAGGAATACATTGCAAAAAGAATTATAGTGATTGATTCAACATTGGATGAGTATTAGATGATTGAATTTTTGGATTCAATTAGGTTGTACCCTTAAATCAAATTAAGTTGCAATTGATGATTCCTAGTTGTTCGATGATGCATTTTTAGTGAATTTTAGATGCCACATTGTTGTTAGAACAATTAATTGAGGAATTAAAGTTGAGTTTTGTTTAAGTTCTAAGCATGATAAACAAAGGGTAGGAGGATGTTTTTGGAAGCGAATTAAGAGCAAATTGAGGTTGTAGAAATCATTAGTGATGTTCAAAGTAAGTTTAGGAGTGAATTAGAATTGGAAAAATCTAGTGGGAAGTTAATTGGAAGGTCGTAGCCTACTGCAGAATAGACGACCGAATCGGATGCGCAATGCAACCGATAGGTTGGACCAAGGTCAGGGGAGGAGCCGATAGGCTGCCCCTCGACCGAACCGGTTCCAGATTCTGTGATGAAAAAAATGTGAATTTTGAACTTGACCCTTGGGGCTTCTATAAACTTTATCGTTGGTTCTAACACTCTTATATTAACTTATATTTATGATTCCTACAGAGAAATATTGTAGGTTGTTCGAGTTCGACGCGGATTCCAATGAACCCGCTCTTGACCAAGTATTGCCAAAGGGATGCACGGAAGAAAGTTACCTATAGCATGCGAGCTGAAGGGAATGTGAACCTGAAGTTTAAAGATCTTACCAATGAGGAAAAACACGCTTTTAGGGAACGTTTATCAAAGTTGCAAACTAGGACCATTTCGGTTCCGAGGTTTGTAGATTGGGACTTGTTTAGCGAATATGAGTGTGAAACTGAGTTGAAGGATATGATGCGGATGTCTTATGTCTATGCGATTGATGGAGACTCGTTCGAGGATTTTTCTTGGGAGAGAGCTTTTAGCATTCATGAAGATGTTCACCGTGAATGGTGTTTGGAGTTCTTTTCAACAATGTACTTTGAAAGAAAGGTACACCTGCGAAACATCATGAATGAAATTTGTGTTTGGTTTAGTCTTTGTAGACAGGATCACGCATACACTTTGCCAGGGTTTGTGGTTGCTCTTGGATTGTACGAATCGGATGAGGTTAGTCATCGATTATTTGAAACTCATTTTTTAGGCTTAAGAGGTTTGAGAAAAATTACCCTAGTGTCCCCGCGTATTGGAATCGTGTGGGAGATCCTTCTTGTACTCGTTGGAATTCTTCAACCCTAAAGAATCCATTGTTAAGAATCCTGCATAAGTTGCTAGTATGGGGGCCGTTCCATAGAGTAGGAAGCAGGGACAAATGCCAAAAGCCGGAGTTGTGGATAATGAAGTTGTTGGAGGAGTCCAAGGATGGGAATGCGGCTTGGATTATAGCCGAGTATTTGTCTAGGAGAGCCCCGGGTATCAAGGGTAATAGCAACATATGTGGAGGTCATTATGTGACGAGGTTGGCAAAGAATTTAGGATACTTTAATGATGATAACGAGTTGGATAAGTGTGATGATCCAAAGATTAGTGAGACGTGGGATGCAAAGAGTTTTGGAAAGGCTTTGAATAGATCAACAAAGACTTTAGGAGCATGGATTGAACCACCACCACCATAGCAGCCGATGGATAATGTGCCAATAGGTACGACTAGTAGCTTTGACTCGGGTTGGGGTGATTGGAACCGGCACTTAAATGGTATTGAGCATAGGGATGTATGGAGAGATTCGATGATGTTGAGGAACAATTACGTTAATGATTATTCGATTCTGTTCTTTCAACACATGGCGCAAGAAGCCAATTATGAGTTGCCTCCTTACAATCCACCTAATGTTCCACCATATCCTTTCCCGTACACTTCATATCCTGGTTATGCACCATTTCCCGACCCAGTGCCTGTGTATGGTAGATTACCCGAGGTTGGAGGATTTAGTTATGATGTGGGAGGATCTTCATCTGGAGCTGGAGGAAAGAAGAAGAGGAGAGTTCGTTCGGAGTTTGTGGACGAGAGCTATGAGTCCAAAGATGATGAGGAAGATGATGATGATGATGATGGTGATGATATGAGCGAGGACGATGAATGATCGTGGATCATTCTTTGGATTGTGATTTAAAAAATAATGCTTGTGTGTGTCGAACAATATTTTCTCTATCCCTCTCTCTAACTATTTCTTTAGTATTATTATCATACTTTGTTTATTTGTAGTGTTTGGATTGTTTTTAGTTTTGTTTGTTTGTTTTGTGTGTTGTGTATATTTTGCAGTTTTGTTTGCAGGATTGATATGCCGGAAGTTTATTGTTGGTCAATATTTGGAGTTGGATAACTCACATGCGCGCCTATGACCAATTATGCGTATTGCGTATTTAATCCCGTTGTATCTTTTTGACTATTTCTTTTTCCCATTTTCTTTACTTTGAAGTTCATTTTATTACATTGAGGACAATGCAAAACTTAAGTATGAGTGAGGGAAGAAAATAGGAAAAATGATACGATTTTTAAATTTTTAATTTTTAGTTTTGTTTTGATTATTAGGTAGAATTTTCGGATTCAAGTAGCTAGTAGAAGTTCGCCCTTGATTATCTAGTTGTTTTCGCACGTTATATATATATATATATATATATATATATATATATATATATATATATATATATATATATATATATATATATATATATATATATATATATATATATATATATATATATATATATATATATATACTAGCCGTTTAAGCCCGCCCAAGGGCGGGCACGACTTGTGATTTATTGCTTGTTTATTTCAGAGTGTAATTTTGTAATTTTGTTTGTTTATTTAAATATGCTTTTAAAAACTTTTTGGAAGTGTTTAATTGTTTGTACATGAACAATTTTAAGAACTTTTTGGAAGTGCTAAATTGTTTGTACATGAACATTAAATCCTAAATAGAACTTCTTTATACACTACGTTTATTGTTGATTTTGAGTACTTTCCATCTTCATCACAACATAAAATCTTTAAGCCTTTCTTGCTCTTGACTCTTGAGACAGCGGCATATAGTTGTCCGTGCGAGAAAACCGGTTTTTGAAGAAACAGACCAACTTGTGTCAATGTATGTCCTTGGCTCTTGTTAATAGTCATTGCGAAAGATATAGACACTGGAAATTGTCTACGGTTAAATTTGAATGGCATCTTGTTATCAGAAGGGCTTAGGTTTATACGTGGGATGGCGCAGATTGTGCCTACGCTTCCTCCAGATATAATTTGTGCTTCTATTATATTGACACCCATCCTTATGACTTGTAGCCTGGTTCCGTTGCATAATCCAGCTGTTTGGTATATGTTTCTCATGCACATAACAGGGGTGCCTACTTTCAACTATAAGCTGTGGTGTGGAATCCCAGATATGCGGATTGTGTTGAGGAAATCGCATGTGTTTAGTTCTTCATTGAAATTGGTATCTATATCAGCAATACCGACTGAGTCAGAACTTTCATATGTATGTTCAGCTCCTGGGAGAAAAGTTAACATACGGTCGTTTATCATATCCACCATCTCGTGTGTGGGGGCAAGAATTGCCTTTTCTTGAAAGAAAGAAGGGTTATAAAGGTTTCTGACTAAGTCTGGGTAAGTTTCTTCTATAATTTTCTGTAACATATTGGTTTTCATAAACACATCATAACATAACAATAAGGGGCATATGGTATGAGTTTTAGAGAGAGAAAGTGGAAGAGATTTGGGAACTTAGTGAGACAAAGAAAAATGATATTATGAAGCTCCAACCATTTGCCTTGCTAGTCAAAGGGTATTTATAGGTTCTTACAAGACACACTTCCTACGGGCTGTGGATCAGGCATACAGTAGGTAAAGACCCGTCCATCCTCCACGGTGTTACTTAACAAACTACTTACTAACATTAAATGACTATGACTACGAGCTTTCTAACGAATACATATACTTGAGGTGACCGACTCTTTAACTTCCAAATTTTCTAAATCCTAACAATCTCCCCCTAAGGAAGGTCACCTCAATTTACATCGAATACAAACAGATATTACATTTTGATTGTTCTTGGATTCTTGATTGAGTTCTTTGCTATGTAGCTCGTAGTCTTCGATTCTTCTTGTTCCGTATGTTTTGTTAATTCAAGTGGAGGTCTTTAAATGATCCACGTGATGTTGAGTTTTGAGCCAGCATTGAAATCATCAGCCATCATAAATCTCTGACTCATCCTTTGTAGCGTTGCTATCATGTGACGTTGTGACTTTTGGACCGACATGCTCACATTCTGGATCATGATTTCTTCTTATCATAGTTGCGGAAGCTTTTGTTGATTCATGATATTTGCAACAGCGTAGCAGAAGCATGGAGTGAAAATATCAGAGTCGTTGATGAAGATATGCACTTATCATGATTTCTCTAGACATGAATGTGATGTGTGAGCATGCGGCTATGGATTGACGCCTCAGTTCTGATCAGCTGCAATCGCCGGGTGTTCCTGCAGACAACAGTTAGCAATAAAAGCGCACGAAAGTGTCTTTGATCACTTTCGTTGAATTAAGGTGCATGGCCCACGGTTCCCCGTTGATCAGTACAAGTACTGCCTGTGATCAGGTATAATTCTGAGGAATCTCCTTGAAAGGGTTTCGCAGCTAATCAAGCCGTTCTCAAACCGGAACATCTAAAAGAAGACAGCACGAAATGAGTGAACCAGCGAATTGAGATACACTGATTGAAAGAAAATGATTTGAAAATCAATCGTGTACTGCTTAATATAAAGTGTTTTTGCAATACAACGAAGGTTTTAAGGAAAATCAATTATCAATCATAAATACCTTTTATTTTGAAATATTAATACACAGTCGATGTGCTAGAGAAAAGAATTTTTAAGCACAATGAGCGGTTTTTTAAACGTATCCGTCAATCCATTTCCTGGACCAAGGTTGATTCAAGATTGAATCGCCCCATCATTTCTATCCAGTTGTCACAAGTTTAATCTATTGGATAGATCTCACATGTCACCCACCAAGAGCTTGTTTGATGTTGGCTCTAGAAGGATTTCCATCTTCATCGTGAATATTTTACATATCACTCGGATGTTCTGGCAATACCACAAGGATAATGTGTAGGACTGTTAATTATATTCTTACTTTCCACATTCTGTGAAACAGTAAGTCTTCAAGAATAATGTGTCCTAACGAGATTTACTGATGATCTCTTAGCTCTAGAATCAATAGTGCACTTTGGTTTCCTATGCCGAAGACTAGGCAGAGGGTCTCCTTCTTCAATATCAACTATCTCTAAGAGAAAGTCGATAGATTATGTAGGTTCCCCGTGAGAATGAAACAAGCCCTTTTAATTGGAACTTGAGTAGCTTGGGAAGCTTAGTGCAGTGCGTCACTGGGTCCATGATGTCTTGTCTTCAATACCGGCGTTACCTTAGTAACCACCAGTAGCATATGAATTGAACCCGGTTTCTGCGCTATGGTTGAATAAATAGAGGGCTATTTCTTTTCACCCTATTCACATTCAATTCTTTTTCATTCTTCAACCCCTTCAGTGCTTACCGAGACTTCATTACTAGAACCTTGTTGGGTTTATTCCAGTTCTAGCTCAATCTCAGTCGGTACTCTTTCCATTTCTCATTTTTCTCCTTTTTCAATATACCTAAGGACTCTATACTATATAGTGGATTGTCCCTGGGTAGATCCCTCCGGCTCTGGCGGGATCGTGGGAACGAATACCTAACCTAACCATCCTTATATCTCCATGAATAAAGTAAAATTGGTCGGTCTTTTGGTATTGTTCTTTCGCCTCGAAACCAATTGAAAACTATTTGAAAATCAATTAAGGTACATGATGAGTGTGTAAATACTCATCATTTTTGGTCAAATCTGAACTGCAAAACATCTAAAAACACTCAGAAATGCATCAAAATACTGAAAATATCCCAAAATTGCATTTTATATGTTTCAGATGCAAAATTATTAAAAACAAATGAAAAACGAACAAAGTTTGCATAATTGGCAATTTCAGCCCCCCAACTTTCAAAAAAGTGGCAAAACAAGTCCCCGGGATTTTCAAAAATGGAAATTATTATTTATGACCCTTGGTTTATAAAGCTTGTCATTTATGGTCCTTATAATAATTTTTGGAAAATTATAGTTTTGGTCCCTCAAGATTGGTTGATTTGCATTTGTGGTCCTTATTTACTAATCCTAAAACCAACCGGACCCTAATAATTACCCAAACTCATTCTCCCCAATCCAGTCCACTTAACCCAACTATTAGCCTAAGCCCAATATAAAATCATACCCTAATACCCGGTCAACCCTAAATGTTTATCACACCCTGTCTTCTTCATCACTCAATTCCCGCCCAAACACAAAACCCCACACAACAAATAAAAAAAAACCTGACAATCCCACGCTACCCCTGACATATTCGCTAAACCCATCCTGCATCCCACGCCTCTCTTCCCCCAAGACAAGGCAGATGCAAGCTCAGTTTTAGCTCCCAAGAAAGAAGCCAGAAGAGAGAGAAGACCATGAAGTTGTGATATAAGTATTGTAGCCGAGTTATAAGGCGAGGAGTCAGTTTTTTTAGTTAGTTTATTTTTTAGTTTTAATTTAGTTTTTTAGATTTTAGTCTAGAATGGTGTTGTTCTAGCTCCTTTTTACTTTCAGTTGTAATTTGACTTTAATGTAGTTTCAAGTTCAATTTAATTACAAGTTTGATTCGATTTTAGTTTTTCCAGTCCTGCATTTCTTTTTCCTGTTCTTAGAATCTGTTATTCTTAATTTACTATTTTGAGTTTTTAGATGAGTTTGTTTAAGCTGATATGAGTTACTGGTAATAATCTCAAGTAAGTTTTTAAGTTTCCCAAACCAGAAAACTGATTTCACATATTGTCCTGCCCAAAAAGGGTGTTTGGTTTGAGCTTAAATTTCTGCTTAAGGTTAGTTTTAGTTGTTAGAATTAAGTAATTTGATTTAGGTAACTGATTTTTTAAGCATTCTCAATTCAAGTTTTTGGTTTTCAAGTTAAGTGTTGTGATTTCGTATGATTTTCCAAATCTGTTTTTGAGTTTTCAAGTTAACTGTCACAAATTTCAAAACATTTCCACACTGTTTTTCTTCATTTTTCTCAAGCAGTTTGTGATAATTGTAGTTGTCATAAAAATTAGTAAAAAATAAAAATCACTAGTTTGCTAGCTTGTTTATCTTGTGTCAAAAGAAAAAAAATCAAAAAAATTGTTTAGGGGGTCTACTGTTAGGCTAAAGTGGGTGGTTTGGCCATATAACCTGTTCTGTGCACGCATGTTCTGTCTCAACGGCCAGTTGTCACAGCTTATTTATAAGCTAATTCAGCTCCTCTTAGGACTACTCATGGGGGCAAAAGTTAGCTAGATAGATGAACTTCAAGTTCCCAGAAGTCCAACTGCTTACTCCTCCTGTAGCTTCTTCAAGATAAGCTCGAATAAGTACCCCTTTTGCCACTGTTTGGCGATTGCAGTAGACACCACAGGTCACCCATTTGTGTTTATTAGTTGTTTTCTTTTAGCTTATTTTAGTTTATTATTGCTTATTAAGTTGAATTAGTTTAGGGTCGTTCATTTTCAGTTTAGTTAGTGCTTATTGTAACCTTTTAATGCTTATTTTACCATTTTATTTAGCTTTAGGATCTCCCCTAGATTAGATTATTGAGCCAACTGCTTATTCCCATGTAACTCTAGGTTCGGTTTCTGCTTGTTGAGGGTTTTAGAGATCATTGTCATGTTTATTTATAAGCAACCAAACAGCCCTTTTGTTTTGTTTTTGCCCTGCCGTAGCAACCTGTCCAAACAGCAGCATAGGGGGTCAATTTGGATTCTATCAGTTGTCCACTTTTGCTTATTAGGTCCCTAGATTGTTTATTTATGTGGTAGATTAGCTTGCATAGGATTAGTTTACGGGTTAGCTTTTTATAGATTCTTGGTAGCTTAAATTGTCCCTTAGTTATCCACTGTCCCAAACAGCCCATTCATAATTTTTTGTGTCTGCTGTAAATAAGCTGTTCAGCAGCTTGTTTTCAGGCTTTTCTAAGTATAGCTTTTGTTAACATATGCTTATTTGAAGTCCTTTGAGTACCAAAAGCTGAAAAATCAAAAAGAAAAAAAATAAAGACCAAAAAGGAGGTGCACAGATTCGAACCTGTGACATCCTGGTTACCAGACCACGCACACAGCAGACTTCCCCCAACCAACTGCCCTTGGGTCTTCTTTGTGTTTAACTTTGCACAATTAATACCTTAAGGGCATTTGGCAGTTTTCATTTTAAGCACTTTTCAGCTTATTTTCAGCTTAATTCATAAAACAACCACCAAGTTTTTTATTTTTCTTAAGATCAGCACTGTTTAAAGTACTTTCTGTGAATTTTTCAGATTTTTCAAAATTAGTTTAGTCTTTTTAATTATTTAATTAGTTTAAAATAGTTTTTAATTCGTAGTAATTAATTTAAAAGTCAAAAAAATATTCCGCTTTTTCCTAAAATTATTTTTAGTCAATTAGAATGTAGGAAAATTGTTTTTACACTCGTAGGACTTTTATTTAACAAATTTTACGTTTTTACTCGCGCACTAGCGTAATTTTTGCATATAACGTGCGTTTTCATTCTAGGTCACGTTTTTAAGTAATTTAGGTTTACGTTTTAATAAAAATAGTTTATTTAAGTTATTTTGTTTTATAAATCAAGAAAAACATTAGATTTTGCAAATAGTGATAGCGTTTATTTAATATAGTTTATCTTTTTAATTCTCTTTAATTTGCATTTAAGCCCCTGTAATTTATAAACTTTTCCTTTAGGTATAATTGTTCATAATCAAATCCCTTTTTCCGTTCAAATCCTCTCGATCACTATTCGTTTGGTGATTCATCGCACAGCTCGTTGGGACATAACGACCCGGGGAAACCCTATACTCCTCTGATCTTCATTGCATTTGGTTCCAGACTGTTTTAAGTTTGTTACGGTTGGCCATTCACAAGTGGCTAGCTTGCGTGATAAAACTTGACGGTTTGGCACCGATCAAAATTTTGGCGCCGCTGCCGGGGAGCTGTGCTAATTATCTTCCGTTTAGCAGATTAGTTATTTAAATATTCACTCCTTGTTTATACCATCTATATCTGTTTATATTTTCTTATAAAATCCATAAACATCTTAAAAATCAAAAAAAAAAAAAAAATAAAAAAAAAATAATAAAAAAAACCAAAAAGATTTTCTTTCTTATTTTTACAAAATGTTTATCCAAAAATCCAAAAATATCTATCTTTACCCTCTCACATCTTTGATTCTTCATCCCTACCCCTCTGAAAATATTTGATTCTTTCTATGTCTTATCCTCACCCTCTTGGTTGTCAATGGTGTGGTGGTCCTTATAATGGTGGCAATTGCCCCAGTTGTAGCTTGGTGGAGTCAGGAAACGGGTCTGTCTATAACCAGGATCCCTATTCCTACCATAACACAACTGATTTATTCCATCAGCTACCACACTGTGAGACTCAGCAGTTTTACTGTTGTGAGTACTGTGGTGGTTCACACTCCAGTTCTGATTGTCAATCGGGAAACACGCTTGTCTATGAGCAGGTTCCTGATAACAATTATGACTACCACACATATAACTCACAGCCACATCAGTTTTACTGTTGTGAGTACTGTGGAGGTCCACACTTTAGCTCTGATTGTCAAACAAGGAATCCATTTCCTTGTAACAATTACGACTCTTCGTATCATGACCAACCTCTACAGTACCAAATGAATCAGGCACTACCTCAGCCTGACCCACTTCCTCAAAATCTTCTCCTTGATCTTTTGGATTTAGTGAAAGATTTGAAGGAATGTAAACATTCCCAAGATAATCCAAAATCCATGGAAGAATTGTTAGCTGAAGAGCAGGCTGCTAAATTAAATTCCCAAATTGCGTTTGAAAAATCTATTAGGGAATCAATTGCAAAAGAAAAAGCAGCCAGATCTAGCTCTCAATTTCGTTTCATTCCTGATGACAGTGATGATGAGGATACACTTGATATCCTTCAATTCTATAAAGATTCATCAAGTTCATCAGTTGATATCCCAGCAGTTGAGATTCATTCTCTAACAACTGCTATCATACCCGAAGCCCCCACTCACTCTCTAAACATGGGGGACGAGCATCTTGACACTGTTCCTGAAAAGGAATCGGACGAATTCATAAAGTCTAGTGTTGAGAACCTTGTCCCAATCCCGAGAGAGTCACAGGGAACTTCTGATCATATGTGTGATTCTCTTTCCCCTCTTGAGTGTTCAAAGGATCATTTTGAAACTTTCTCTGATCTTAGCGACGATTGTGCTTCCTATGGAAACATCGAGTATGTTGAGGCATCACTTCCACAATCTGATGCTGATCATCTTCTTGAGGAGTTCGCCGATGAACTCACTCACATCAATCCACTTTCATCAGAAAGTAACGATGTTCTCTTTGATTTCGAAGCCGATCTGGGAGAGACTGAAAGTCTCCTTCATAATGATCGTTCACTCACTTCTTATCCTAACAGTCCAATAGAGAATATTGATCACTTTGTTCCTGAAGCATTCAAAACAACTCTCACTAATCCTCTATTTGAATTCGACTCTGAATTCACTTTAATTTCTGAGAATCCACTCTTTGATACTCAGACCGAGGATAGTGATGAGCCCACAATGGAACAAGAGTTCACAATTTCACTTCATGTGAATGATTCTCTTCATGAGGAGTTCTCCGGTGAACTCTCTCATGACATATCTCCTCCGGAACATGATCATTTCTATTTTGATCTTGAGGATTATATTGGCTCGGAGGAAGGTGTACTCTATCATACGAGTTTGCCTATTAATGATACTACCCTCACCCCTCCTCCCGATATGTCTACATTTGAGGATGAAGAATGGATCTTGATTGTTATCAAAATCTTTCTTCCTTTCCTCAAATATCTTGTGATTTCTCTTCATCTTTACTCCTTCGGGAATGAAGACACTATCTTTGACCCCGGCATTTTCATTTATCATTTTTGAGCCGGTTCTATGTATATCTCATCGGTGTGGAACTTTCACGTACTTCAATGTTTATCCAAACATCTTGAATGAAAGTCCGATGGAGATTGTCTCTTCCACTTACTTCCCCATGAACAAATTAATTCGGGGTCGAGTCAAGCTAGCGACTCGATAATCAAAAACAGTAGTTAAACATGGGTTTTCACCCATGTGTACCACCCTAGTGTGGGGGAGATGCCCCACATGTTGTATATAGATCTTAAAAATGAATGAAAATTGTAAATATTAAAAAAGAGAATAATTGTTGTGTTTCTACACTTAGCTAGTAATGTTATCTTTTTACGTTCTAAGTTTCGGCATAACAGCCGGTACTTTGAATATTGAGGACAATATTCATTTCTAAGTGTGGGGGGGGGGGGAAATTCTGGCGAATTTGATCATAAATGTACCCTTTTAGTCCCTTTTTCCCCCAAAATGGCCAAATTTTAAAAAAAAATTTAGTGGAAGTACTATGTACTAAACACAACAAATGGTAATCAGTCCACCATGTCTAACCCACATAAGGATTGGCTAATCCAGGAGCAAACGGCTCTTGGTAAAGATATCTCAAATCCGTTGACGGCTTGCAATTTGCCCAAAATTGTATGGTGTTCAGCTCACCATATCTTTAATTAGTGAAGAGTTGGCTAGCCCGCAAGTTTATGGCTTGTGGTAAAGGCAGTTGGAAAACCATAATTGGTAATCGACTCACCAAATATAGTATGTATTATCTAAGAGTTGGCTAGTCCAGAAGCAAACGGCTTCTGGTAAAGACAAATCAAATCCGTTGAAAGCTGGTGATTTGCTCGAAATCATTTGGTTATCATTGTACCAAGGTTCTTACTTGAACTGAAACATTTGGCTACTCCAGAAGTAATGGCTTTTGGTAAAGAGATTCAAATCCATTAAGTTTTCTCAAAAGATTGCTAGGGACTAGCAATAGTTTAGTGTGGGGGATTGATGAGTGTGTAAATACTCATCATTTTTGGTCAAATCTGAACTGCAAAACATCTAAAAACACTCAGAAATGCATCAAAATACTGAAAATATCCCAAAATTTCATTTTATATGTTTCAGATGCAAAATTATTAAAAACAAATGAAAAACGAACAAAGTTTGCATAATTGGCAATTTCAGCCCCCCAACTTTCAAAAAAATGGCAAAACAATTCCCCGGGATTTTCAAAAATGGAAACTATTATTTATGACCCTTGGTTTATAAAGCTTGTCATTTATGGTCCTTATAATAATTTTTGGAAAATTATAGTTTTGGTCCCTCAAGATTGGTTGATTTGCAATTGTGGTCCTTGTTTACTAATCCTAAAACCAACCGGACCCTAATAATTACCCAAACTCATTCTCCCCAATCCAGTCCATTTAACCCAACTATTAGCCTAAGCCCAATATAAAATCATACCCTAATACCCGGTCAACCCTAAATGTTTATCACACCCTGTCTTCTTCATCACTCAATTCCCGCCCAAACACAAAACCCCACACAACAAATAAAAAAAAAACCTGACAATCCCACGCTACCCCTGACATATTCGCTAAACCCTTCCTGCACCCCACGCCTCCCTTCCCCCAAGACAAGACAGATGCAAGCTCAGTTTTAGCTCCCAAGAAAGAAGCCAGAAGAGAGAGAAGACCATGAAGTTGTGATATAAGTATTGTAGCCGAGTTATAAGGCGAGGAGTCAGTTTTTTTAGTTAGTTTATTTTTTAGTTTTAATTTAGTTTTTTAGATTTTAGTCTAGAATGGTGTTGTTCTAGATCCTTTTTACTTTCAGTTGTAATTTGACTTTAATGTAGTTTCAAGTTCAATTTAATTACAAGTTTGATTCGATTTTAGTTTTTCCAGTCCTGCATTTCTTTTTCCTGTTCTTAGAATCTGTTATTCTTAAGTTACTATTTTGAGTTTTTAGATGAGTTTGTTTAAGCTGATATGAGTTACTGGTAATAATCTCAAGTAAGTTTTTAAGTTTCCCAAACCAGAAAACTGATTTCACATATTGTCCTGCCCAAAAAGGGTGTTTGGTTTGAGCTTAAATTTCTGCTTAAGGTTAGTTTTAGTTGTTAGAATTAAGTAATTTGATTTAGGTAACTGATTTTTTAAGCATTCTCAATTCAAGTTTTTGGTTTTCAAGTTAAGTGTTGTGATTTCGTATGATTTTCCAAATCTGTTTTTGAGTTTTCAAGTTAACTGTCACAAATTTCAAAACATTTCCACACTGTTTTTCTTCATTTTTCTCAAGCAGTTTGTGATAATTGTAGTTGTCATAAAAATTAGTAAAAAATAAAAATCACTAGTTTGCTAGCTTGTTTATCTTGTGTCAAAAGAAAAAAAATCAAAAAAATTGTTTAGGGGGTCTACTGTTAGGCTAAAGTGGGTGGTTTGGCCATACAACCTGTTCTGTGCACGCATGTTCTGTCTCAACGGCCAGTTGTCACAGCTTATTTATAAGCTAATTCAGCTCCTCTTAGGACTACTCATGGGGGCAAAAGTTAGCTAGATAGATGAACTTCAAGTTCCCAGAAGCCCAACTGCTTACTCCTCCTGTAGCTTCTTCAAGATAAGCTCGAATAAGTACCCCTTTTGCCACTGTTTGGCGATTGCAGTAGACACCACAGGTCACCCATTTGTGTTTATTAGTTGTTTTCTTTTAGCTTATTTTAGTTTATTATTGCTTATTAAGTTGAATTAGTTTAGGGTCGTTCATTTTCAGTTTAGTTAGTGCTTATTGTACCCTTTTAATGCTTATTTTACCATTTTATTTAGCTTTAGGATCTCCCCTAGATTAGATTATTGAGCCAACTGCTTATTCCCTTGTAACTCTAGGTTCGGTTTCTGCTTGTTGAGGGTTTTAGAGATCATTGTCATGTTTATTTATAAGCAACCAAACAGCCCTTTTGTTTTGTTTTTGCCCTGCCGTAGCAACCTGTCCAAACAGCAGCATAGGGGGTCAATTTGGATTCTATCAGTTGTCCACTTTTTCTTATTAGGTCCCTAGATTGTTTATTTATGTGGTAGATTAGCTTGCATAGGATTAGTTTACGGGTTAGCTTTTTATAGATTCTTGGTAGCTTAAATTGTCCCTTAGTTATCCACTGTCCCAAACAGCCAATTCATAATTTTTTGTGTCTGCTGTAAATAAGCTGTTCAGCAGCTTGTTTTCAGGCTTTTCTAAGTATAGCTCTTGTTAACATATGCTTATTTGAAGTCCTTTGAGTACCAAAAGCTGAAAAATCAAAAAGAAAAAAAATAAAGACCAAAAAGGAGGTACACAGATTCGAACCTGTGACCTCCTGGTTACCAGACCACGCACACAGCAGACTTCCCCCAACCAACTGCCCTTGGGTCTTCTTTGTGTTTAACTGTGCACAATTAATACCTTAAGGGCATTTGACAGTTTTCATTTTAAGCACTTTTCAGCTTATTTTCAGCTTAATTCATAAAACAACCACCAAGTTTTTTATTTTTCTTAAGATCAGCACTGTTTAAAGTACTTTCTGTGATTTTTTCAGATTTTTCAAAATTAGTTTAGTATTTTTAATTATTTAATTAGTTTAAAATAGTTTTTAATTCGTAGTAATTAATTTAAAAGTCCAAAAAATATTCCGCTTTTTCCTAAAATTATTTTTAGTCAATTAGAATGTAGGAAAATTGTTTTTACACTCGTAGGACTTTTATTTAACAAATTTTACGTTTTTACTCGCGCACTAGCGTAATTTTTGCATATAACGTGCGTTTTCATTCTAGGTCACGTTTTTAGGTAATTTAGGTTTACATTTTAATTAAAATAGTTTATTTAAGTTATTTTGTTTTATAAATCAAGAAAAACATTAGATTTTGCAAATAGTGATAGCGTTTATTTAATATAGTTTATCTTTTTAATTCTCTTTAATTTGCATTTAAGCCCCTGTAATTTATAAACTTTTCCTTTAGGTATAATTGTTCATAATCAAATCCCTTTTTCCGTTCAAATCCTCTCGATCACTATTCGTTTGGTGATTCATCGCACAACTCGTTGGGACATAACGACCCAGGGAAACCCTATACTCCTCTGATCTTCATTGCATTTGGTTCCTGTTTTAAGTTTGTTACGGTTAGCTATTCACAAGTGGCTAGCTTGCGTGATAAAACTTGACGGTTTGGCACCGATCAGTACATGTGATATAAAATCAAAGTATTTTGTACCTTAATTGTTTTTGATATTTTAGAAATGCTCCCCCTCAACATGTGCTTCAAGTATTAGAAATTATTTTAGCGCATGGAGGCAAGAGGACATTTGAAATCTTAGATTGAGCATGAAAGATCCAATCTTTTGATTAACATTTCTAAAATGATCATCATCACTTCCCGATTAAATATAGTATTTAAACACTTTGGAAAAATCAATTTTGGGAAGGATGAGGTTTTCTTATGATTTCTCCCCCTCAATATGTGCATCGAGATTCGAAAGGGTATTGCACATATTAGAGGGAACCTGCACTTTGATACAAATCAATCACGTTTCAATTCTTTTTGGTTTAAGATAAATGCTCCCCCGTAACATGTGCATGGAAAATTTGAAATCGTTTGGCACATGTAGGGAGGAGAGCTTGTTAATATAATTCTAAACCACTTATCGAATTATCAGTTTATATCTAATTTAAATCACAAATTCTCCCCCGATAACAATTTTCAAATCCTTTGAGAATTGTGATCTCTATTGATTTAAATTAATTTTGAAAACTTTTGAGGAGAATTGTGACTTGCTTTTGAAAAACTTTTTAACTGATAAGGATCAGATTTTGAGACTTTAATCTCCATTGTTCAAACATGCTTAAGTATCTTATGAAAACATAACATTAGCCAAGGTCTTGAACCAATTGTATAAAACATTGTAAAATATTGTTCTTTTAGATTATCCAAAAGTAGACCTTGCTTGTTTACGTGCCAATTGTTTGAAAAATAACCTTTTTGATTTGATTGAAATCATTCTCCCCCTCAATCAATGACATCAGTTGTTGATTGAGAGATAGAGATTTTGACAATTGATAAGTCCAGATGATTTTCAAAAATAAAGTCCGAGTTATTTTCAAAGCAATTTTGTTTTCATTAGAGGACAAATATTTTTCAGAAGAATTTATAGAAGAAATATATTTGGAAGGAAATATTTGTCTTTTTGGTGAAAAACATTTGTTTTTAGAATCAGAGCATGAGGTTTGAAAAATAAGATTTAAACATGGCTCTGTTCTTTCTTTTAAAACGGGTTACTGCCTGAAATTACAATAAACCATCATTTTTCTCCATCTCCTTTTTTTTGTTTGTTTTTTTGTTTTTTTTTTTTTTTTTTGTTTTTTTTTTTTGTTTTTTTTTTTTTATTTTTTTATTTACATTCAAATTTCATCTAAAAACCCGTGTCATTCTTTGAGTGACAAACCAAAGTCCGTAGATGTTATCGAAGAACAGAAATTTGATTAAAAGGCAAATAATATTTTTTGGGCTTTTTCAAAGAAATTTTATATTTTTCTATTTTCTTTTTGTGGGTTTTATAATTTTGTATTTTTCTTTTTGAATAAATATGTACAAGAGATAGATGAAGAAAAGCCTTTACTCCTCGTCTTCCTCTTGAAGACGTTTGAGTGTTTCCGGTTGTAGACTCTTTAGTCCAAGTCGTGGAAGAATAAACTCAAAATGTTCTCTAGGAAGAGCTTTAGTGAAGATGTCTGCCAGCTGATATTCAGTTCTCACAAAATATAGTTCCACCACACCTTTATCCACTTGCTCCCTGATGAACTGATGTCGAATGTCGATATGCTTTGCTCTTGAATGTTGAACATTTTTGCAGGAAAGAGCAATGGCACTTTTGTTATCACAATACAGAGGGATTTTGTTGAATTCAAAGCCATAGTCAGATAATTGGGATCTCATCCATAGGATTTGAGCACAACAAGATGACATGGCTATGTATTCCGCCTCTGTAGAGGATATATACGTACTCATTTGTTTCTTAGAAGACCAAGTTACAAGCTTTTCTCCTAAGAATTGAGCACCACCTGACGTGCTTCGACGTGTATCTTGACACCCTGTATGGTCTGCATCTGCATATGCTGTTAGTGACATATTGCTGTCCTTCGGATACCAAAGTCCCATATTAATGGTTCCTTGGAGATACCGAAAGACCCGTTTAACCTCTTCAAGTTTCTTTTTGGTAGGCTTAGCCTGGTATCTAGCACACATACATACAGCAAACAGAATATCAGGTCTATTGGCTGTGAGGTACATTAGGGATCCAATCATACTTCGATATTTCGTTTGATCAACCATGATCCCTGAGTGGTCCTCATCCAGTTTTGTGCGCTCCACCATGGGAGTGTCAACAGGGTCACAAGTATCAAATCCAAATTTCTTTAAAATTTCATTTGCATATTTAGATTGATTAATAAAAATGCCTCCGGGATTTGTGAAATTTGTAGTCCTAAGAAAAATGAAATTTGTCCCATCATAGACATTTGAAATTTGGAGCCCATTTCCTTTGAAAAACGGCCACATTCATTAGGGTCGGTCGAGGCTAAAATAATATCATCAACATAGATTTGAACATGAATTAAGTGTTTTCCTGACTTTCTGGTGAACAATGTGGGATCAACTGCTCCTTTGCTGAATCTGTTGGTTAAGAGAAACTTTGACAGTGTGTCATACCATGCCCTTGGAGCTTGTTTCAAACCATAAAGAGCCTTCTTCAAACGATAGACATGGGTAGGACGTTCTGGATCCACAAAACCTTCAGGCTGAATGACATAAACGATTTCTTTTAGATCTCCATTAAGAAAGGCAGTCTTCACATCCATCTGATAAACCACCATGTTCTTACTAGCAGCATTAGCCAAGAAGATTCTGATTGCCTCGATACGTGCAACTGGAGCAAATGATTCCTCAAAGTCAATACCCTCCTCTTGACGATATCCTTTTGCAACTAGTATTGCCTTATTCTTTAACACGTCACCATGTTCATCAAGTTTTACTTTGAAGATCCATTTGAGAGCAATGATCATAGCACATTCAGGAGCAGGTACCAATTCCCAAACATCAAGTCTATCGAACTCATAAATTTCTTCTTGCATTCCATTGAACCAACTGTCCTCAGACATTGCGGTTTTAACATCTTTCGGTTCGACCTTTGATAGGATGGAATTAAAGAAGCACCATAAGGCATCGGTAGCTAGTTGTTTACGAGTGGATACCGGACGAGAAGGATTCCCAATGATATTGTCCAATCAATGATCATGTGTCCATTTTCTGAAATGCTCGTGTGGTTGTGGTTGAGGAACTGATGTAGCAGAGTTGGGGTCTCCTGATGAAGATGGTTCAGATGATGGATCAGGGGCAAAAATGTTTTCAAACGGTGCATCTTCTGGAGTGGCAAAGGGGTTATCTCCATCATAGTTGGCAGAAGCATTTCCATGATGTACACTCGAAGATTGAGGATTTGAGGATGATGATGAGTGATCTTCAGCAGGCGCTTTTTGGGATAGAGTCACATAAATAGATGGATTATCTGTGTAGACAGGATTAAGATCCGCCTCTGTTGATGGTGTAGAATGGTTAATGTCATGAGGTTCATAATATTCATCAAACATCGGATCAAACAATTTCTTCAGATCTTCATTAAAAGGAGGTACATATGGAACTGCAGGTGAGGGATTCTGTACAAGAGAACAACTGATGGGACTAAATGATGAATGTTGAGATGCGGGTCCTGAACTAGATTGTCCATGAGCCATTTGCCCAGACAGCTCATCGAACGTGACGTGAATAGTTTCCATGATATCTCGGGTTCTTTTGTTGTAGATTCGGTAACCCTTTCGGTTTGGTGCATAACCAAAAAAAAACTCCAATGTCCACCTTAGCTCTTAGTTTACCTAAATCTTGACCATCATTCGTTGGATAACATAAAGCACCGAACACACGAAGGAAAGAGAGATCAGGTTTTCGATTGTGGACAAGTTTGTATGGAGTTTTTCCATGAGTGGTGTGGATATGGGAACGGTTTTGGGTATAGCAAGCAGTGGCAATGGCTTCAGCCCAGAGAAACATTGGAACCTTTGAGTAAATTAGCATAGTTCTTGCAGCTTCCACAAGAGTCCGATTTTGTCTTTCAACTACACCATTCTGTTGAGGAGTACGTGGAACACTTCTTTGATGGCTGATTCCAATGCTTTCATAAAACAGACTTAGTTCTTTGTTAACAAACTCAGTTCCATTTTCCGTTCGGATAATTCTGACAGTTTTGTTAAGTCGAACCTGCAGCTGTTTGATAAGTTTGATGATGACATCTGGAGTTTCATCCTTTGTCCTCAAAAACTTAACCCAAGTAAACCGAGAGTAGTCATCAACAACGACTAACACATATTTCTTCCCGTTTATCGTTTGCACTCTCATTGGTCCGCATAAGTCCATATGAAGAATATGAAGAACTTCCATAACTGAGTTTGCAGGTTTGGGTTTATGGGCATATTTCTTGCTTTTTCCCAATTGGCATGCTGAACAAAGATCATCCTTTGCATACTTTAATCTAGGTAAGCCTCTTACAAGGTCCTTTCTAGAAAGATCATTAATGGTGCCAAAGTTCAAGTGATTGAGACGACGATGCCATAACCAAGACTTTGTTTTCAAAGCCTTTGATAACAAGCAGATTAGAGAAGACTTCATCATGTCTTCGATAAAGATGGTGTACAAATTGGTTCCACGTGTTCCTTTCAAAAGTTCAACACCATCTAGTTCTCTAACGAAACATGTATGTTTTCTAAAGGCCACCTCTAGATCAGAATCACAGAATTGACCAACAAAAAACAAATTATGACCAAGACCTTCAACATAATATACCCTGGTAATTAAACTATCTCCAACAACATAATATCCGTAACCCATAATTGCCCCAAAATGGTCGTTCCCGAATCTAACAGTCCCAATGAATTTACTCACGAAGTTCATGAGCCGTGAGCGATCTCCAGTCATATGCTTGGAACAGCCTGAGTCCAGGTACCACAAAATGATTTGAACGACCTGCAGTTGAACACAGACAAGTATGGATGACTGGATAATTTGGATCCCCATGCGAGAATGGGTTCCACTTGGTTAGTAAACGAGATTGGAACACCCACATCAGAAATAGAATCAATGAGATCACTAGAGGTAGGTGCAGGACTAGAAGTGACAGTAAATCTATTAAAAGTGTGTTGACTTCTTAAAGGTATCACTCTACCAGTGGGCATCCATTTCCTAATGGGCATTGATCTAGATAATTTAGGGAACAACTCATTAAGATTGAATTTACGGCTAGTAGGTATCCATTGATAACCTACATTACTAAATTTTCTTCCTGTTCGTTTCCAATGTTTTCTAGCCTTCTTTCTCCATGGGTTTCTGACATTCTTATCCTGTTTCCTAGTGTTAACATTTTTCACCGGAGATTTAACACCATTACTCAAATCATTCACAACACATTCATGATTAATACCAGAAATCAAGCATTCATTACATGTATTGCAAGTAGTAGCAGAATTCGAATTAATTACACTACGCTTATAGCTAATACTAGAATCAACACGATTCGTCTTATTCAACACAAACTTATTGTTCCTAGGGTGGGCTTTTACTTTCTTCCATTGATCACTCTTAGCTTGCGAGGTCCTATCTTGCTTTGTATTGCCTGGAGGCTTTGACCCGCTTGCCTTAGTGTCACTGATTACTCCTGTAGAGGGAATGATGGGAACATTAGTTGGTTTTGCTACTTTTTTGCGTTCTTGATCAAGAAGTGCTGTGATCTGAAGTACTAGCATGCACATCAAAGTTCACACGCTTTACTTTTTGCATAGAACAAGGCATATCAAGAGTCGCATGCTTAATACTAGGCATAGAGCATGGCATAATGACTTTATCTTTAGTACAAAAGGATTTAGGGCATGATGCTCTTAAACATTCTAAAAGCTCCTGAGATCGTTTGGAATATAAGCATGCATACCTAACTTCTCTATCAAGTGGTTTATTTATGCTATCCTCTTCGACAATCTCACGGAGACATTCTAGACTATCCTTAAGATACAAAAAATATTCTTGACACATAAGTTTGTTATTTCTAAGATGAGGGGGAATATACTTAACAGCCACAGCATACTTAGAATCCGCAGATGCCTTTGATATAAAATTCTCATCACAGACAAGTGGCATTTTCCCTTTTACCTGACTCTTCAGATTCTCAATTTCCTTTCGTAAAGAAGTTATTTTTTCATTGTTCTTGTCACGAGTGACTTTCATTGAATCATATAACTCTTTGAAATGTTGTTTAACCTTTTCATTTTATGCTAGGAAACACTCATTTTCTTGTTGTAAAACATTAATGATGTTTTGAAGATGAAAGTTTTGAGAATTCTGAGAATCTAGTGGAGGAGACATTTGGGAGGCAGTCACATCATTCTTTTCACCTTTTAACTGTGAAATTTAGGTTTTTAATCTTCTGATCGTGTTACAATGAGCTCGAATCTGTTCGTCACGTTTACTTATTTCAAAAACTGCATCAAATTCAGGAGCATCCGAGGAAGTCTTGACATTTGAGGTTTTAACATTTTCTTTGAGATGTTGATATTTTAATTGCAAAGCAAAATGTTCAACCTCCAGCTTAGAAAAATGTTTTACCAAGTTATCATGATCATCCTGTTCTATTTTCTCATGCAGTTTTGAATTTGTGTTTTCAAGCTCAATGACACGATCATGGGAAACTTTCAAATTTCATTACTTTTAAGATCACTTTCATAATCTTTGACCTCAATTTCCATTTCATTGAACACCTTTTTCATTTCTTTAATCTCTGTATCAATGCCCTTTTGAAGACTCTCAAATTATTCTTTTAGTAGTTTAAAGAAAGGCATGACCTCAGTTAAATAACATTCTTTAGTTTGCTCAAAACCCCTTTCCCCTTCAGTAATCCCTGTGGGTGTAATTCTCTTCTTACATGTTTTCTCAAAGTCAACAGATAATTGATAAACTACGTATAGACTGATTAAGGTCTTGCTTTGAGTAGAGAGGGTTCTGGGCACTAAATGCATAGGTGTATTTGGGGGATACACAGTGGCTGGAGGCATTCTCCTACAAGGAGGATTCTTCTCAATCAGGTTATCGATTTTTTGTTTATCCAAATCTTTCTTCCAGAATACTTGCTCAGGGGTTAATTGAGTTTGAGGTTTAAACATATTCAAGGCTATCCAATTTTCTTTAGTGTAATCATGGGGTTTAAACGTTATATTATGCTTTGTACACTTAGGATCATTTAACTTCTTTGCCATCTTCTCCCTAGAGGCATCTTCTAATTTTCTATCCTAATCAGTGCTTCCTATACATGATGGCGTTTGCCTAGCCTTGAGAATCTCATTACCATCATAGACTACCTTTTGTGCAGCTCTAGCTACTTTTCCATACTCGGGATTGGATACCTCTACAAGGGGAATACTATGCTTATCGCTTAAGACTCTATGCTTAGTGATCATGTGAGCAGTCTAAATGGTGTTCCCTTGTATGTACAGTTTGTTCTCAAGTTTGTTTTTCAAAGTTTTTAGGTTGGAAAAGTCATTTAAAAGTTTTGATTCCTTAGCAGTAAACTCCTGTTTAAGCACCTTTACATTTTTTTGAAGTTCTTGCTTTTGCTTAACAGTTTTATTGAGCTTTTGTTGTAAGGAGTTTAACTCTTGTTTTAACATTTCTTCCCTAAAGTTACTTTTTCTGATAATTGTACGCATTTGGAAATCCATCTTCTGCTCACGGTTAGTCAATTCAAACTTAGCACGTTGTTCATATATAGCAACTTTTTCCTTATAGGCATTCAGTTCAGAGGTTATAGAGTCATCAGGGGCACATGTAGTGTATTCATCGAAAATATAGTCATCATTGACTGCAGAAGATGCATCGCTAGGTACACTTTCACTTTCATTTGCTTCACATATTGATCATATGGGACAACATTGCTATTACCCATATTTTCAATATCTGATTCAATAATTTCAGTTGGTTGTACCTTGTCGTGTATCTTTTGCACATCAACATCATCGTATAGTTTTAATACCTCTGGTATGATTGATTCCTTGGAAGGACTGGCCTGTTGTGGTGAAGGAGCCTTTGGAGAGACCATTGGTGAGATACTAGCCGTGAAGATGGTCTGGGCAGTAGGTTCATCATCGACATCAGAGTCAAATGCATCACAATCTGCAACTTGAAATGCATTTGGATTGTTGTGTCCCATACCCTACACTGGTTGTTCATCCACATCTGCATCGTAAGTTTTGGCATTTCCCTCAGCAAGAAATAGAAATTCTTCCTCATCCAATACCGCTCCATTATCTTGAGCTTGAACCAGCACAATTTTGTCCTTGAAGTACTCTACATTTTGTGGACGTTTTGGAGAGGTGCAGTTCCTCGCAATGTGTCCTTCTCCACCACAGTTGTGACACTTGATTGGCTTCCCTTGAACCTGGGCCATGTTCCTTCCTCGATTTTGATTACCCACATGTCCTCCACCTACACCAGCATTTCCATAACCCACTCCTGCCATTCCTTGATCATTCTGTCTTCCTTGCACATTTTGCACCACTACCTTTCCTTCTTTGACAGTTGCATGATTGTGGAGATTGGAAGCTATTCTGATATGATTGTTGGTGTATGGAGTGAAGTTCAAGTTTTGCTTAACCATTAGAGCCAATTGATTGACAAGGTGTTCAATAAATGTGTCTGAATCTGGAGGCTTATACCCTGGATCTGGAATGAGTTTGTGATTACCATTACCAGTTGGTATGACTTGTGATGCTTTGGTGGTTATTCCTACATTAGTGTAGAATGCAGTTGAATCATTTGACGAGCTTGCATCTCCAGAATTGGTTTTGAACTTTTCCAAGATCATTCGTTCAAACACAGCATGTTTCTCATTCTGAAGCAAATAAGCATACAATTTCTCATAGTTTGTGTTCCTCAATCCTTTGTTTAGCTTGACTGCAGTGACAAATTTGTGCCATTCGGGATTCATGTTGTTCACAAACTTTGAATTGAGCTGGATATTTGGCATAGTCATTTTGATATTCCTCATGTCATTCACAAGCTTTTGGAATCTCACATAATATTCAGTAACAGTTTCCCCTGGATTCATCTTAAAGTTCTCAAAGTCATCATACAGCTGAGACTCCCTGTCTTCTTTAGTCAATTCAGATACCGAGAGAAGCATCTTCACATTGTCCCATACTGCCTTTGCTTCAGTGTTGTGATTGATCAACTTGTAAATTTCCTTAGGTAAACCCTGAAGTATAATGTCTGAAGCCCTGATGTCTGCATCATATCTCTTCTTCTCCTTATCATTAAGCTCATCATACATCTCTGGTCTATTCAATCCTAATATAACTGAACCATCAGCAGCAGTTTCAAGGATGTCTCTGGTAGTCTCAACTTGATATGGTCCTTCATCATTTGATTTGAGGATATTAACCCCATTTTCCTTTCCTAAGCAGTACAGTCTGATTCTTTGAGCCCAAGAGTCATAATCAGTTATATCCAGCATGGGAGGACGAGTATTAGATCATGCAGCTTAAACGTCATCAGCAACGGAAGAAGTGATTGTAGACATACTTACAAGTTCCACGGAATTTTACAACTCAATCATTAAACTGACAAGTCGCACCCTTGACAAATCGCTCTTCAGACAAATCGCTTTGACAGACAAATCTCACCTTCAGACAAATCGCTCTTTTGACAAAACGCACACCAGACAAGTCGCTTTTCAGACAAATCGCACCCTGATTATCAAAACGCTTAAACGACAAATCGCTTAAGTTAACAAAACGCTAAACTTAAATCGCATAAACAGACAAATCGCATAGTACACAAGTACACCCACTACTTCCACTACTTTGTCTTTTCTTGTTGTTTTATCTCAATAGACAAATCGCTTAATGGACAAGTCGCTTCTCTAAAATAGACAAATCGCACAAAATGAATGACAAGTCGCTTCAATAAGCGTTCACGAAAGGGACAAATCGCATGGATTTTGAGACAAATCGCATAGAAGAAAAGTGGTACGAGACACAAATCGCATCAAAGAGACTTTCAAAAACACCACTTTTCAATCCAAAAACAATCCAACCACGATGATTCAAGCCTTCCAATTCAAAACCTAAACACTAATAATGATTATCAACACAAAAGTACTATGAAAATCCAAAATTTAACACTAGAAATGATCCAAATGATGCAAACTACTCTAAACTCATTCAAACCCAAAAACCTTATGAAAACCACTAGAAATCCAAGAACATGAGAGATGAGTGATCAAACCATGGCTCTTGATACCATTTGTAATATATTGGTTTTCATAAACACATCATAACATAACAATAAGGGGCGTATGGTATGAGTTTTAGAGAGAGAAAGTGGAAGAGATTTGGGAACTTAGTGAGACACAGAAAAATAATATTATGAAGCTCCAAGCCTTTGCCTTGCTAGGCAAAGGGTATTTATAGGTTCTTACAAGACACGCCTCCTACGGGCTGTGGATAAGGCATACAGTGGGTAAAGACCCGTCCGTCCTCCACGGTGTTACTTAACAAACTACTTACTAACATTAAATGACTACGACTACGAGCTTTCTAACGAATACATATACTTGAGGTGACCGACTCTTTAACTACCGGATTTTCTAAATCCTAACACTTTCCTAATGTGATCTTCTGAATCTGGAATTAACATGTCCTGTGGGAATTCCACAGTCGCTTCCCCGTCATTCTTACAGCCAATTATGCCGTTACCAATGGATAGTATCTAATCTGTAAAATCTTGTATTTCTTTCCGCTCTGAACTGTTTGTGCTTGTTCCTAATCTCATGTTGATGGTCAGATGAAGAACTGTGCAATGTTGCCACAAGTATGAAGAGTTCAATGCTGCATGGACTACAGTGTGTCTGCTACCGTTTGTAATAACTTGAAGAATCTGCCTGAAGTCTCCACCAAATATAACTACTTTACCGCCAAATACTATTTCAGATAGTTTGTTTGGATCTTGCCTACATATATCTCTTAATGTCATGTCAAATGCCTCATAGCAATGCTTATGTGTCATAGGAGCTTCATCCCATATTATCAATTTACACATCCTTATCAATTCTGCAAGTTCACTGTATGCTGGAATATGACACATTGAATCTTCGTCTATATTGATTGGTATTGTGAATCGGTAATGGGCTGTTCTGCCTCCTTCCAGCAAAAGTGCAGCAATTCCACTTGATGCTACGTTTAATACTATTTCTCCTTGTGATCTTATTGCTGCTGACAACGTTTTGTAAAGATATGTCTTGCCGGTTCCTCTGTATCTGTATACAAAGAACATTCCTCTTTGGTCATTGTTCACACTGTCTGTGATAGTGTGGTATATATCTTTTTGCTCCTGAGTCAATATGCAGTACCATTTAGTGTGTTGGTTTCGTAATTCATTGACGTTGTATTTTAGTTCACTTGAAACCAATCTTTTGTAATTTTCCATTGTGAACATTTCGTTTGGTAGTGGCATGTTTGCTATGTTCTTAAGGCTTCTGTTGTTACAAAGCAGCATATGTTCGATATATGTGAGGCATATATTCCTCTTTTGAATATCTGAGAGCACCAATTCTGTAAATTTAAACAACAATGTTAGTTGTAATGTGTGAATATTTGTTTTGTTGTTAAAAATTTTAAAGTGTATATATATTACACACCAGGATCATTTCTTATGGCGCGTTCAACATTTTCTACATCTTCCGACAATACATGCCATGTTTTTTCATAAACCACCTCTGGTCTAGACATGCTGTCTGTCATAATAAGCATTACGTAAAATGTGCGCAGATAGTTTCCTGACCCCCATTTGCTTGCTTCCATTAGTCCATCTATATATTCCTTGTCGTCTTCGAGTAGACCTCTAGCTTCGCAAGTCTCTTTGTATGTAGCATATGTGACACCCTCGTATTTTTTAAAATCATCCCAGTCCTGTGCACCTTTGACCTTGTTGAGTAAGACTCGTAAAAAGAAGATTTCCCCAAAAGAAGGAGGGACATGATGCACTCTTCCAATGCATGTACATTTTTGTCTTGGTAGCCATTTTCTTTCTTCTTGCTTCCATACATAATGTTCTGGGAACTGGTGATAAAAGAGCTTTCGTGCTTCTTTGTCTGTCTTGTTTCGTTCCATCCATGCTATAAACTTGTTTTCATTCACCGTTGCTTTTTCTAATGTGTAATCGATGCTTTCCGTGGCATCAAATATAACTGATTGTTCTCCTTTTAAGTGAAATGACAACCTTTCTACAGGAGGAAATCTGTAGTGTATGTCAAATCCGTAAATCCTCCAAGCCGCTTCACATGCTGAAAGGTATCTTCAGTCGTAGTAATCTTTTATTTCATCAACATCTTCGTCTTCAAGTGCCACTGTTGCTCTGTTTGGTCCCTTATTTATGCACTTGAAAAGGTATTTTATAGACGCTGCTTGATTACAATATTCGACATTTATATGGGATTGATAACGTCGTAGTAAACCGAGGTTGTAGGGTACAACGTACCCATTATGCAGTTCTACTCCGCTTTTGGTAATTGTAGATCCATCGTTTCTTCGTTTGTAAATTGCATACCCAGTTTCATCAATGAATGTCTTATCGTTGAATTCTTTTGGAAACTTTTTGGTGCATTTTTTTGACCGTGCACGGGCAGCTGGGGCGGTCTCGTCCGCAAGGGCCATGCATCATGTGGTCTGCAACAATTTCGTACAGCTCTTGGTCCTCTTTTTTGTCTGGTATCTCTGAAGAAATAAAATGGTCTATATGTGCTGGTGTAGTCATTTTATTTTTTTCCTCCAGGAAAAGCAAAATGTGTGCATGTGGGAGGCCCCTCTTTTGGAATTCGATTGTGTAAACCGCTATATGATATAGATTATGACATGTGTTACACATAATATATTATTGAATACTCTAATAAATAATAATGTTTATAAAATGTAAATTTCAAACTTACCTGCTTTGAGCTTGCCGAAATAACTACGGTCTTTAAAATCATGCATGAAGGAGTCAAGTTTTTGTTTAAATACTCGTGTTATTGCATCGGGTCTGTCTTCTGATTTTAACCCCTTCTCATTCACAAAACGTGCGATTTCTGGCCAGTTTGGGTTGCATGTGAACGTTATAAACAAATCGGGATATCCATAAACCTTGCAAATTGTCATGGCGTCTAAATAATTTTTCATCATATACCTTGGGCTGCCGGAAAAGATGATGGCAATATCACTTTTTTCCCCCGTAGCTTTATTCCGGAATTTTCTTCCTCTTCCAGCTTGACTAATTTAGAGTACATTTCACTCCTTAGCTCTTTTTGTTGTTTACGTAAGTACGACAACCTTGCATATTCAACCATAGTGTATGCGTCCACAATAAATTGATGTGTCAATCTCCTTGAGTTGAGAATCATGGGGAAAATTCCGGCTCTATCTTGCAATCTATATGCAAAATACTCCCTCATTGTTACTCTTTTTTTTTATTTGTTGATGTGTGACCTGTGATACCGGCATGGTATATGTCAGTGCGATAACCGTCTTCAGCATAGGGAAACAGTAATGGATATTGTAGTACCAGGTATGAAGGATGCAATTCACTAATTCTTCTAACGCCTCCTTCTTGCATGTGGAGAATGATATCTCTTTTGTTTATTGTTGTGTCAAAGTCTCCGACTATCAGACCTGCAACTTCAGAAGCTGTTGGTAGGTTGTAGTTTCTTCCATCGCGTTCTCTTGTACCAATAAGGCGTAATCTGATATTATTAAGTTTGTTTGAAGCCACATAACGTTCTCCAGCCATTCGAAACTGTTCTACTAATGGATTGATTTCATCAAGCATGTCACGTAATTCAACCGTGAGTTTATGGTCTACTAATTGGTTGTCTGTTGTTGTTGTGTCACTGCAAAAGATATACCGTGATGAATGAGACTGGTTTTATATTTATAATATATTAAAAGCAATAGTAAATGTTTTGTATCTTTATGTGCTTTCGTAGAGTAACATACCTGAAACTATTTATTCGATTTTGGATTTCATTTTCGGAGTCATAGATATATAGCTGCGCAAACATTGGTTTTTTGTCTTTCTCTGGCAATAAAGAACCCATCAAGTGATAATTTTGACCGTGTATCCTATAGCAAAACGTGCTGTATCCTTGATTAACTGATGTGTCTTGCTTTTTGCCCATGGAAGTAAAAGCAAACATGGAATTATAACGTCTGATATTATCGATGAATGTACTGCTTTTTGGATGCTCACCATTACTAAGTTTCTTTAATAATGGTGGTGGATTGAGCACCTCATCACCCAATATGACTTTTCCCCTTCCGCAACAAATTGAAAATGACTCTGAGTTCGTGTGTGTATTTCCTATCATGCTCTCATTATTCCATAGTAATGCTTCACAAGATTGGCATGCGAACATTGGATCGCCATGGTCTAGATAATCTGTTTGAACATAAATTTTTAAACTATGAATATTTGAAGTGTTGAAAGCATGTTTAATACACTTGTTTTAATATAATATTTTGTGAGTGTACCATTAGAAATCCCTACAAACATATATGTTTTTGAATGTTCCGAGCTCTGTCGTTTGCCTAATATGGTTTTAAGCTCTAGCCTTTCTGATTTGCGTTTTGTTGAATTTGCAGCACCTCGTGTTACTTCAATATATGTGGGTCTTTCAATAGTTGTTGCAATGTAATTTTTGTTGGTAGCACTTACATGGTTCGATTGAGGCAATGTAACATTTGAATTAATGTAAACAAAAATTATATCGTTGTTATCTTACATGGTTCGGTTGGAGGTTTGCATGGTCGACCCCTAGGACGGCGTACAGGTTGGTTAGTTTGTATTAGTGGTCGTCCTGACCTTCAGAGACTAACATCAGTATTATTGTTTTGTTCAGTTGGTCGTCCTGAGCTTTGGAGACTAACATCAATGTTATTGGTTTGTTTGGTTGAAGTTAGAAGTGATTCAGCCGTACGTCCCGCCTTTTTTGATACTTATGTCAATTGGTTTGCTGGATGGTTTGCGTCCTTAACATCGTTTACTTATATCAATCGTTTGGATAGATGGTTTGCGTCCTAAACATCGTTTACTAATGTCAATGTTGTTCAGATTCATGGATGGTCGCCCCAGGTAGCGAATACTAATATCCATGTTGTTGTTTTGCATTATTGAAAATGCATGATTTTGTTGGTAGTTGTTTTTGAACATGTATACAATGGTTTAATAGTTTGTTTTCAATTCAGTGATTTTTTTAAATTGCATGGTATTTTCGTTTCTCTGTTTCTCAAAATAGTAAATTCGGAAATTTAAAATAAGGAATAGATAATTATTATTAGGATTTGATAATTTAGTTAACTAATAATATATTTTTTTTTTTAAATTTATGATTTGATAATTTAGTTAACGAATAATCTATTTTTTTTAAAGTTTATCACTTTGGATTGTTTTATTTTAATTTTGATATATATAGTTTTTAAAACATATTTATCTTAAATTTTCAACATTTTTAGCTAATTTAGTTAATGAATAATCTATTTTTATAAAAAGATTATTAATTTGGATTATTTTATTTTAATTTTGAGATATATATTGTTAGTGTATTTTTGAAAATAATAAATTTGTATAGATTTGATAATTTAGTTAACGAATTTTTTTTTAAATTTATCATTTTGGATTGTTTTATTTTAATTTTGATATATATAGTTTTTAAAACATATTTATCCAAAAATTTCAATATTTTTAAATTGAAGTTTATTAAATCAGTACAAATTTTAAATAAGGAATAGATCATTATTAGTAGGGTTTGTTAATATAGTGAATGAATAATCTATTTTTATAAAAATATTATTACTTTGGATTGTTTTATTTTAATTTTAATATATATATATATGGTTAGTGTATTTCTGAAAATACTAAATTTGTATATTTTAAAATAAGTTAATGACAATTATTATTAGGATTTTTTCACTTTGGATTGTTTAATTTTAATTTTCGGGTATATATTGTAATTAACAAATGAATATTCATTATCAAGCCCTTTATTTTTTAAAAAAATATTTATCCTGAATTTTCAACATGTTTTGATTAAAGTTTTAGTTTCAAGTTTATAAACTGAAATTATACATTAAATAAAGAACAAAAACATATAATATAAATGTCAACATGAGCGTTTTTCAACAAACACAACATTTATTAATAAAAATTTATTTAATTCAGCAACATGAAATCTAATAAACAAAAGGTAAAGGAAATTGTTCAGAGATCTTCATCGGTATTTTCGCTGTCGGTGGTCTCATAATCAGTTGTTTCGTCATTTATAAAATGGCATATGTTGTCATTAGAAGATACAGAACAGTCACTGTATGCATCTGAATCGACCTCCCATGCTTCGTCTTCACTGAAGCTATTAACCACATCTTTGCCATTCAATTTTCCATCAATGTCAAGCATATCATTCCACATCTCCTCGTCACTCATGTTACGTTTGTGTAACGTATCTTTATCGTTATCTTCGTCAATAACTGTATATTTGTAATCACCTGCATAATATACTTAATTTTAATTATTTTAATTTTAAAGTATATATTGGTCATAAAATTTAAGAAAAAATCTTTGGAAGCTTTTTGAATTAGAATACATGTTGATGAATGTTCATGTATTTCTTCATCTCGAATAATATATTTTTGGTTATAAACTTTTAAATTGTAAAAAGGTTCTTCTAGATCATTCATATTAACCCAAATGCCATCATCAGTGTTGTTTTGGTTGCTAGTAACTTCGTCATCTTCTTCTTCTTCTTCATCATATAGCATATAGTTCTTTTTAAAAAACGATGCAGATGATGATCTTGTTTTTGTACGCTTTAAGAATAGTGGTTGGTCATCATCGGATATCTAAATTGTGCAATATAAAGTAATAAGCACATTATATATATTGTTTATTTAAAAAATACATATAGTTTATATTTGAAAATACTCACCTCAATAACACGTATGTCATGCTGAGTATCAGAGGTTTTATTTTGTGTGTTTGTAGCTACTCTTTGTTCATCACCTTTTGTATCGTCTTCTTCATCGTATAGCATATAGTTATTTTTAATAGACGATGGTAATGCATTTGAGCTTGTTTTTGTACCCTTAAACAATAGTGGCTCCTCATCATCGGATATCTAAATTGCGCAATACATTTTTATATATATAGTTTAAAAAAAAATACATGTAGTTTATATTTAAAAATACTCACCTCAATAATATGTATGTTATTCTGAGTATTTTTCTTTTTTTTTTCTGTGTTTGTAGCAACTCTTTGATCATCAGTTTTTGTATCATGATTACTTTTTGGATGGTTAACAAAGTAACCGTTTTTGTTTAACCAACGTCTTCTACGGGTCACATGAACACTCTGCAGTTATTATACAATTATTAACATTACTTGTTAGTTGGATTATGTTTTTTTTAATAGAAGATGTTAATAATACCTCTTCATCTTCTGATATAATAATATGCTGGTTGACTTCATCAAGATCCTTGGTCTGAGTAGCTTTTGGCTTTAATGTTGTTGTGCTTTTTGTTACCTGCATATTTGCCTTTAGATTGTTAATGGTGTGTATGCAATTAGAGTAGTAGTAATATAGGGATATTGAAATCTTTGAATTAATTTAAACTGGCATACCTTCGTGCGTTTTGGCTTAACCATGCTTTGCGATTTTTGTTTTGCTTTATTAGAGTTTAATATAAATAGGTTTTATGGAAAAACCAATATTTATACAGTTTACATAGCATATTATTTTTGGATTAGATATGTTTTGGATGAATTTCATGACTATTAAAATATACGTAATTATCTTATACTTATTTGGAATATTATTTTGATACGTTTTTAAAATTTAAAGTGTATATGTAGATATTGGTTAGTATTAATTTAGAAAAACTGGAAATATAATTTTAATTATGTATATGATTTGTTTATCTATTTTATATTTGAATTTTAAGTGATTATTTCTTTCATAAAGATAATAATAATAAAATATAAGTGTGATTTGGTAATATATTTTTAATTTTGTAGATGATTTTTTTATCTATTTGAAATTTAAATTTTACGATATTATCTCTTGCATGAAAATAGTGATGATAAAATATAAGTGTTAGTTTTGTAATTATAATTGTAATTTTGTTTACATTAATTGTTGGTGTTATTAATTTTAGTTTTAGATTTGTAGATCGCAATAATTATAAACTAAATATGTGTGAATATCTTTATGATTTAAGATCATTTGAGGACAAAAGATTATTTACATACAAAAGGATCAATCTCTACCATCCAATTTTATTTGATTTAATGGATGAGATTAATCCCAACATTTTAAAAAACCCACTTTCATCATCTTTTTTTAAATATTAATAACTTTCAAACTGTTAATCGTTAAGCGAAAAAAAATATCATTGCGACGAACATTTAATTATCTTTCTATAGATAGGCACTTTATTATACTTTCGACAAATTTTTTTTTTGTCTTTTTCACGTTTTTTTTTAAGTTTTTTTGTTTTTTTACGTTACTGAAAATGGCATTAAAAAATCATATATGATAAAACACTAATTTGAATATCACATGTGATATTAGTGTTATGTCATATATGATATTAGTGTTATATTATATATGATATGTAATATCACATGTGATATTAGTGTAATATCATATGTGATATCACATATCATATATGATTTAACACTAATATCACATGTGATAATCAAATTATTGTTTAATCATATATGATTTTTTTTCATGCAAATTTCAAGTAACGTAAAAAAAGACGAAAAAACGTGAAAAAAACGATTTTTTTTTCTTTTTTCAAAAGTATATCAAAGTGCCCGTCTATAGAAAGATAATTAAATGCTCTTCGCGACGGTGTAAATATTTTCACTTAACAATTAACGGTTTAAAAGATATTTAAATTATAAAAAATAGGTGAGATAATAAAATGCTTTTAATCTCATACATTGATTTCTTTTTAAATGGATGGTGAAGATGAGTCCCTTGATATGTAAGAAAGTTTGTTATGTAAAATAACTCTCCTCTATCTTTATAGAAAATATACAATGATAAGAAATGTCATGCAATCTTCCTATATTTTTTTTTGGTTTTCCTTCTATCTATTATATAAGGCACCATTGTCTTCCAGTTCAACCAAACATTATCAGTTGCTTAATCAAAATTAATTTCCTTTCATAATTTTTTCAAACAAAAAAAATGGATGCATGCAACAAAAGATCAAGAATTCAGTCCAAATTAGATGAAAACATCTCTGAGAAGTCTATCAAGTATGTTTATATTGTCTTGTTGTATACGTAATTTTATTAGTTAGTTTCATTTGTATGGATTAACTAAGGGTGTGTTTGTTTCATTAAAATGTTTTAGGTCTGAATCTGACTACCACATCTTACCAGTTAGAGGTGGTTAGAAAGTCTAAATCTGAACGAAATAATGTTGTTTGTTTTTGTATAATTGTCCGAATGATTTTAAGTGCTCGTTTCTGCAATTTATTTATTAAACCAACGCAATGCGATAATAAGTAACTTATGTAAATATGAAAAAAGATTTTTTTATCATAAATATAACATAGTTAATTAAACATCAAATATATTATATTAATACAAGTCTTCAATCTTTTATCGAGTAAGAGGCGGTAAGACAAGTCCCCCACCTCTTACTGAGTAAGATGTTATATGTCTAACTGGGTCTGACTCAAAAGAAAAAAACAAACAAGCAAAACGTTTGCCCTCGTCTTACTGGTAAGAATAAGAGGGAGTAAGAGGGCTAGTAAGACTTTTTTTTAAGTGTTAGATGTTTATGCTTTCAGAAAACAATGTATGGCACAAAAATTGGCTATAGAGTCGTCTGAAACACAAGGTATACTAATCTTGTTTTGTTAGATTTATTTTTGTGTAATAATATTTGTCGAGTTGTTGGGTAATTATGAATACAACTTCAGTTTGATATTTCTTATGTTCAAAAATGTAGATTGTACTAATAAAAAGGATGATAATGCTGCGAAGGATGATATTTGGGCTCCTGATTATTGGTATTATCCTATTGAGGATGATATTAATAAATTTTTGACTGAGCAAGAAGAAATTGAAGTTGAAAGGTCAATAAGGCAACGTCTATGTGAAGATCATACTAAGCAACTTCTTCGATGCCTTCGCTCAAACTATATGAATGTAGTTGTTCTGATTTCGATGATGAATTTGAAAAAGATGACCTTGAAACATTTGACTATGATAATGTACATTTAGCATTTTCTGATGATGAGTTTGATTTTGATGTGTAATTTTTCATTATATTGTAATTTTTAATGATATAAATGCAATGCTTTTTGTTAAATGTGTTTTAAATTTTCGAATATTTATTCCTGCATTAATATTTAGTGATCTACATTTTAAGTATAATCGATAAGAAAATAGTTAAAACCTATTAGATTAACTTGTTAATTCAAATACTCAAGAAACAAATAATATCAATTGTAAAACAATAATCCATAGGGGTGAGCACAAAAACCGAAAAAGCCGAACCGAAAAAACCACCCCATTTGACAAACCAATGGTGGTGGTTTTGAATTTCATAAAAACCGAATGTTTGGGGTGGTTTTTGGTTTCATAAGAAAAACCGAACCGAGAAATCCGCCCCGCCCCACCTTTATATATGTTTTTATATAATTTTATCTATATAAAAGATTTGCTATTTAATTTTAAAGAGTTAAGTATACAACTTTATCTATTAAAATTTTTTTGTTGTTTATTATCTATACATTAAAATTTGTTTTATTTATAGATATTATATCTTTGTTTTCGAATAATAGTGTTCTTTGAAAATTTCCCCTACAATTATCGTAAGCGAAAGAAAAGTGCAAAGCCGTAAAGACGTGCATTTTATATCTTAGATTGATGTTTGGTTGTTTTGTACATTTTATCAAAGCTTTGGATTGCTAGATAATATGCTATTATCGATATTTGTTTAAACATTTTTGCTTGAAAACTTGGAATTGTAAACTTCATATAAGATTAAAACTTGCTTGTTTTCAAGTAAGAAAAAACCGAATAAAAACCGAAACCGAACCGATTCAATGTCAAAAACCGAAAAACCGAAACCGAAAAAACCGAAACCAAACGGTTTGTAGTTTCCAAAAACCGAAATATACGGTTTGGTTTTTGGTTTTACCATAAAACCGCCCCACCCCGACCCATGCTCACCCCTAATAATCCATGTGAAACGAAGTGAAACAATATGTGAGACATTGTTTGTTTATTATAACAAAACACTCTACTCGAAAGCCCTATTAGATTAACTTGTTAATGAAATACTCAAGAAATAAATAATATCAATTTTAAAACAATAATCCATGTGAAAAGAAGTGAAACAATATGTGAAACATTGCTTATTTATTATAATAAAACGCTCTACTCCAAAGCGGTTGCTACAATTCTTTTTGGTGTGTAGTTTTCTTCATGCTATTCTTCGATTCCGCTCTCTGATTCATTGGCTGTATGTGTCAAACACACTTGACCTTCCTGTTTGTAGTCATTGTGTTTAAAGTTAGGTTATTTTGTCTTTAGATCATGCATTAGTGTACCGTATATGTAGAAGGTCAACATTAAATACCTTTGAGATTTCAGTTGGAGGGCTTGCATTATGATTTTCTACATCCTGTAATAATATTAGTCAACATATTCACAAAATTTAGATTAAAATTCATGGTAATTGTTTATTATGTGTAAAAATAACTAATTATATTAAATTTTTTTATTTCAAATTTGTTTTAAAACATAATGTATCATACCTCATTTTCATTCGAAAATGTTATTGTAAATTCATCTTTTGTCACAAACTAGTGTATCTCCACGTCATCCTCATTTACTACATCTTCTTCACATGGGGTCTCTTCTTCACTATATTGAGAGTCCCCTGTTGCATCTTCATATTCTGATTCGGAATCTTCTAATTCATTTTCAGCTACTTTCAAATCATCGCCAGAATCCTATTTTGTAACATATGAAACAATATTATTTTGTAAATAATATTCCAAGAGTGTCTATTAATTTGAAATTATAACCATTTCCATTAGTTTATGTTTACAAAAAATATGTTATACCTCGTCACTTAGGAAACCATCTTTGAAGTGATTGATTATTTCTGCATCTTTCGTGACTTTCTCACTTCGATATATATCCATGTTATTGTTGTGGTTAAATTCAGTGTATTTGATTTTGAACAAATACGGTTTCCCTATTATTGCATTGAGCTCATTCGGAAAATATTCATCTGTATCCATGCCTTGTTTCTCCATTATCTCCCACGCTGAAATCCCAATCATCTTATGGACACTTTTGTCAAAAATAATCACTTGTGCAGAGCCGCTTTCATTGAATATTCGAACAATGATTTTGAACCTGCACATGTATTGATGTTTAAGTTGTTTTGTTTTTTAAATACGATAATTGAAAACATGTTACACCCTCAACAATATATTTCAACACACTGTATTCCGTACATGGATGCAACTGCGTATGTTTGTCCGTGGGTTCTGCAATGCCATAATTGATTCTTATTCTTTGAACTGGAGCTTCCTTTTCCCATTATTGATGTTACTTTGGTATTACATGCTTTGCAACCAATGTAAGTCCAACCACTCTCATACTGTATGCTGTGAACTGTCGCGTAAACAACGCATCATGTATCATGTTTTTGTTATTAATGTTAGGTAAAATTTGATGATGTTTAAACAATGGCACGTTTCAGTCGGAAACACCTAAATCAATAATCAGAGTAAAATTTGCAAAGTTACCGGTTCAATACTGCGAATCATGCCTACCAATCTTTTCACACATCCTTGCATGAATTCCGCTGGTGTAACTACACGGCTGACCTGGTCGTATGATTCAATCTTGAATTCCCTAGGGTCATATCCCTATTGCGATTCGTAGCTGTATTATGTATGAATTTTATTAACTTAAAACAAAGTACGTACTTATTTATATAAACTTGTATTATTCACGTTACCTTTTCCGGAATGAAACCAACGGCGGCAGATCCCTGTTAATGAAAATCTTTGTGCCAAATAAAGCATTATGTATAGATGGCATATATGTGTTATGTGTAAGTTTATTTAAATTATATGAATGGAAAAACATACTTATATTAATGGCGGCTATGGTGCACTAAATTTATAAAACAATTAAAAAAACTTACTATCCCAATATTTGACTTTCCCCAACACCAATAGAAAGTCTATATGTCCAAGTTGATCAAGTTTCTCTTCGTAATCATTCCACATTAATGCCCATTTATCTCAAAATGTACAATCAATCCTGAGAGACCTGTGTGGATTGAAATAGATATGTGTTTATTTAAATTATAACAGCACCATTAATATAATATTTTGTGTAAATGTATAAGAATAACACATACTGAGCATCTTCAATCACAACACTCCAGCGGATCTTCCGGCCACCATGGCTATTGACTGATACAATTTTCCCAATAGCTACTACTGTTCCTATAACATCTGCCAACAATAACGAAAAATAAAGAAGATTAAAACATCACCTTTTGAATATAAAATTACAAATTTTTATAGCAACCAACACATACCTACGCAATCATGTTCATGATACTCGTTATCTGTATTCAAGATATGAGTGAATGGCTCATAAATAAAACCAACATAATTATCGTCTATTTGCTCAACTCTGGTCACTTCGGTCCCTTTGTAGAAACAAATTTTGTACCTGTGTGGTAACAACGGTAATCTACCACCATTTTCAGCCACTCCAAATTTTGAGATGATATAACATTGGCTCTTTTGTAAAAGTGGTTCAAATTTAAACATCAGCTCTTTTTTGATGTAAACTTGGATTCGATTGGACTGTTTAGACAGTTATAAATGTTAGATTTTATTATCAGTACTTTTCAATATATATAAATTATGCGCGTATAAATTCAAATTATTAGGTAAAATATTATGAGTAAATTTATGAGTAAAACATAAAATATTATGAGTAAATTTAATAAGAATTTATATATAAACAACAATATATAACTTTAAATAAAAACAATCATTTGATTATGAGTTAAATAGTTTGGAAGAATAACCTTGATACTTTAAATTAGAATCATGAATGGTGCTTCTGGTCTTTCCAGAACTTGATTGGGGGCGTAAAGAAGATGTTTCATAACCAAAACTCATTTTTGAGTTTCTATTTCTTCCTACACATTATTAGGTAATGGGAAATTATATAATATTTGCTAAACAGTTGTCATAACAAACACAATTAAAATAACAATACCTTCCAACTCCTTTCCATATTTTAGAGCCCGATTCCCAGGTGTGTCGCTTTCTACCATTGGCATAGACATAAACATCGATTGAGTGTTTGCTGATGGACATGTTGCACAAGATGAACAACTCTGTTGTAACGTCTTATTACTGATTGGAGCATCTAGAGTTTATAATCAAACAATACAGTATTACAAATTAATACAAAAGTATATCACGGCAAGCTGAAAAATCTAAATTAAACATACGCCTTTAGTATCTAAAGTTATATTTATAACAATATAAATTACACAAAAGTAAAAAGATTTTACCATCACATACTGTCGGCACATTCCGCGAACGGCTTTGAGAGTTCCTTCCTAATGTATTACTTTCAAACACTTTTTTACCCATGCCAATTGTTTTCTTACTTTGACTTTTAACAGCTGTTGTTAAAAATATAAAGAAAACATTTTGTGTTAATTCAAATAAAACAAATCCACTTTAAAAAAAAATTAAAAACTATACATGAGGCTTGTCTTCCTGGTGTGTCACTTTCCAATATGGGAGTTTTGGTTGCATTGTTTTCCTTTTCAGAACAACCTCCTGTAAATAGATTTATATTAACAAAATTACCAAACAATTACAAAAACAAAATAGTTTCAATTAATGACTTTTGAATGATTAATAAGCAACAAAATAACTTTTGAAAACCCTTTGTCACTTTTGTTCAGTTTACCTTCAGTCATAATTTTACCCATCACATGTGTTTGCAGATGTCCAGTTTTAGCAGCTTCTGATAGAAAAGCAACCAAAAACATATGTTAAAACATAAAACACAAAACTACGGAAAAAACAATTAAATAGTTAAAAAATACCTTGTGGGTGATTTGGTGAATCTAAAGCTTCAATTTCTGAAACAGCAACAAACACACATTAATATTTAAAATTCTTTAAACATACAAAACCATATACAAAAACAACATACAATACCTGTTTGTGGTTTTCTTGATGTGTCTGATTCCAATATCTCAACATCGATAGTTCTAGCTTTCTTATTGGTACGTGATTCTGTTTGAAAAAAAATATATATACCTTTAAAGACCAAAACCATCACAATAATACCTTTTAAATCAGAACCAATAATACAAAAACAATACAAACAATATAAACATAAAACATCACAATAATACCTTTAGAAACAGAAGTACCACTCTTAATATCTTTAGCTCTTGTAAGCCTTTTCGATTGTCTTTGTGGTGCATCTTTCAATAAACTGTGTGTGTATACTGACTCAAAAAATATTGAATACGTTTGTATATAATGCCAATGCAATATATTATATATTGCTTACAGCTTAAGATAAAATTTTATAGAATCATGCATATAATCAAATTGATAATCGGGCCTAAATATAGGCCTATAATATATCACCATATATATTCCTAATATATATCCACATATAATTAAGAAATATATCCACATATAATTAAGAAGATAAATACAGAAAAGAGAAAAACAGTTATGTATATAGATTATGATTTGGAATATGAAACTAAAAGATAAATTAGCATAGTTGGTTTCATTACTTGAGACGTTTAAATGCTATCAAACAGACTCAAGTTCAAACCTCACCTGCGCATATTTTTTGAGTTATAATACCCAAACGAAAAATTGCCAATGTGGCATTACGTGGCATTGACTGGGCAAAACGTGGCATTGAGGTGGCATTACGTGGCATTTCGGGTGATTATTGACATCATGTGCATCCTGTTATATATATGTTATATATATATATATATATATATATATATATATATATATATATATATATATATATATATATATATATGTATATATATATATATATAGTTAGGATCAAATAAGAAGATTACTTAAAATAAGAAGGAATAAGAACAACTATAACCGCAAATCCGAGATGCACCGACCTAAATTAGATGCATCCCTATAATCTTAGATGCATTATAACGCACCATAGTGTGTTTTCTACCTTTTAATCAGATGCATATACGTATATTAGATGCATTTCATGATTTCTTTTGTTATTTGTTCCTCTGCACATGCCGAAATCATGAAAATCAATTTGCACCATCTATACATTAAATTCACTTTTGATACTCAAGATGTTGTATCTATATGAATAGAAATGCATCTAATGCAAGTCGTTGCATCTCAAATGTGTGATTTTTGTCACTTCTCACCACTTCTTATTTTAATTTACTTCTCACTAGATCCCTACTCTCTCTCTCTCTATATATATACATATATATATGTATATATATACATATATATATATATATATATATATATATATATATATATATATATATATATATATGTATATATATATATATATATATATATATATATATATGTATATATATATATATATATATATATATATATATATATATGTATATATATATATATGTATATATATATATATGTATATATATATATATATGTATATATATATATATATATATATATATATATATATATATATATATATATATATATATATATATATATATATATATATATATATATATATATATATATATACACACACATATATATATATATATATATATATATATATATATATATATATATATATATATATATATATATATAGAGTGAGGATCAGGTGTGGATTTTTTTAATTCGTGTGGATGTGCGGATAGATCTGGACCGCCCATTCCAGATCTGATCTTGACTTTTTGTAAAAAAGTCAAGATCTGCGCTATCTTTACGGTATCAATTGACCATGTAAACGATTTTTAAAATTTTTTTCCTTTTGAGGGATCCTTACTATTGTTATCTTCTTTCATTTTTTTATTTTTCCAGATTTTTCTGAGCACTTTTTAGTTTTTTGATTATGAGTCCTACCGTAATATTAACGATATTATGAGTTCTACTGTGATATTAAGAAGCTGTGATATTATAAAATGGTGATATTATAAAACAAAATGTGATATTAAGCTTTTTTACATGTAAAATTGAAACGTGATATTAAGAAACATATGATAGTTACTATGATATTAACAAATTTATTAAAAAAAGCGTATGATAGTTACGGTGATATTAACAATTATATTAAAAAAAGAAAAAAAGTTCCTGTGATAGTAAAAAGAAACCGTGATATTAACATTTTTTTATTAAAAAAGTAACGGTGACATTAATAATATTAGTAAAAAAAACAAAAAAGTAGTGTGATATCAAAAAAAAAGTTAGTGTGATATTAACAATTTGTATTAAAATAAAAAAGTTTTATGTGATATTGAGATCAAATCTTGACTTTTGTAAAAAAGTCAAAATCGACCTTAATATCACAATACCTTTAATCATGAAAACGATATTTTTTTGAAATTTTTTTAAGCGATTCTTAATAATTTATCATCCTCTTTATTTTTTTTTAATTTTTTCAGATTTTATTGAATTAATAAAAAAAACTATTGTGATATTATCCGCACCATCCCTACTTAAAATGCAATCCGCACCCGATCCCTTCCCTATATATATATATATATATATATATATATATATATATATATATATATATATATATATATATATATATATATATATATATATATATATATATATATATATATATATATACAAAAACAACCTGGTTATTTCAATGTTAAAAAGAGGTTTTTGAAATTTTTTGATTTGGACCAAATTACGAAAGTAATTCGTTTGGATTCGACAACGTTTACTAGTAAGCATTGTAGCCTTTTTCCACTAAATTGTGAGGATTCTTTTTGTATAAAACACATCTTTATGTTTTATATTTTGCTATGAGTGTGCCGGTGATTATGTCGATTCTAGAACTTGTACTTGTTATGCATTACGGTTAAAAGCACTCTCGAGTGATAAAAATATGTTCAAATGATAAGAGGCAATCGTATGATTTAACCCAAATGGCCTTCCATTTTACATCTAATGTTTTTTGCTAACCACATCGGTTAGTTAACCACTTAATATGGACCCATTTGTTAGTGCTCACTTTTAGCACTAGATACCCTTAGTTACACCCTTCGAGCCAATCTTTTCGTTTTTTGATTAAATCCAGAAAAAGACAAAAATATTTTACACCTTAAACCTTAGCCAACCTATGTCAATGTCTATTGGTTTGTTGCTAGCTGTTTGGAGTGTTGGATTGTTTTTGATGATTATGAAGAAGCTACACTTTGTCATTCGTATGTACCATTTTCCAACAAAGATGAAGGAGATGTCTTTCTCATTTGTATTTTTTGTAGTGTATGCTCATACGAAGTGTGGGGGAGATGTGATAATATATATATATATATATATATATATATATATATATATATATAAGAGATTATGAGATGATGATTATAGCCAATGTGCTATATTAGTATATTGATTAGCCAATAAGCTAAATTGAGTTATATATGTTTGGAGATCGATATGTGAAGAAGAGGAGATTATAATCATTTTCGGGATTGTGATTTGTTTGATGGCTAGCAACATGGGGGTTAGACTTGACTTTATTTTTCTTTTTAAACCAATTTCATAAATTATCACATGCCTTATCCATACCATTTTATAAACCCAAAGCCTTAACGTTATAACCCGAATAAAAGCCCCCTTTGATGAATTTATTTTATTTGTCTTGATACTTGAACAAGCTTATGGTAAGAAGCATTAATCATGACTAGGCATTGAGTGATTTACATATACCCACCAATATATGAGTGTTGAGTGAATTCCTAAAATCATTCGTGAGGTGTTTAGTTATGTTATCTAAAGTCATGGGTTGATTTTTATCATGGGTTGATTTTTGGTGATGCTTTCTTGTCAAAATATTATCTTGTAAAATCTGTTTTTATAACAAAGTTTTAACCTTTCATCATTTTTTTGGTTTAAACAAAATTTTTACAAGTTTTTTTAAAAAAGTATCCATTTTGGTCCAAAAAAAAAGTCAACACCTTTTATTGCAGTTTTCAGTTTCTGTTTCTTGTGTCTTAACAGTCCAGGAATCAGTTTCGTGGTAACATAAATTTTTTGACTTGTTTTTGTCCATCTCGTGAAAGTCCTTCTAGTCAACTGGTCAGGTTCTTGGTCAAACGGGGTAATATTGATGCGTTTTTTTCTGCAAAATGTTTCTGTGTATATCATGAATGAACAAAAAATTCACCGGAGCAAAAAGGCAACAAGTCAATACCCTAGTTTTACGCCTAAGGAGCCATCTTCAGATATAGTTACGCATAACTTGGAAAGTTATGCGTAAGGATTGTTACGCGTAAGGTTTTTACACATAAGCCTTAGCTTACGCATAAGCCAGGTTTACGCGTAGCCATTTACGCCCAAGAATCGTTTACGCATAAGCAACGGACTTTACGCATAAGATATTTTTACGCATAACCTTATGCGTAAAACCTGAAAAGAAAGAAGATGAAGAGACCAGAGTTGACCACTTTGACCAAACCAAAATACCAAACATCATCAATTTCAACTTCCAACAATCAATCCTATTCCATCACCATCACGTATACTCTATTTCATCTCCACCAAGACTCGATTAAAAGTAAAATAAAACAAGTTCAGATCTTAGTCTATCCTCTTTCATATCAATCAATGTAACATCAAGACTTTTTAAAGTCCAGCAAACGAAAGGAGGAAATATCATCATTGATCTATGTTTGAAGTTTATACTTCAATTACATATCCGAACATCAAGATTAAGAAAATAACAAAAGTGCTATTTCTTTTTTTTTTCTTTTCGTTCGTTCCTACAAATAATCAAAAAGAATAACACATAAAACCACCTACCATGACCCATCCTAGGGTCTTGAAGCGAATGGAGAAGCAAACATAGTAATTAGGTACATATTATGTTTTGTTATTCGGATTGATGATTGGATGATGTCTTAGAGATGAGATGATGAGATCTATTATTGGTTTTGGTGAGAGGAGAATATTTGGTAGGCGCTTATCAGTATCGGTGTGATTTAGGTTTGTGCTGGTTGAAAATAATTAGGGTATAAGATTTATAACCGGTTATTAGCTGTGATAGGCTGGATCCGGACTTCATTGGGCCAGGGTCTTATTCGGATTGGGCCCAGTGTCTCTTTAATTCGGGATGAATGTTAATATCTAATTTATTCGGTCCGAATATTGGATGTATATTGTGCTGAAATTTTAACATAAAATGTATTTTAATACATTGTGAAATTCTAGCATAATTGTTTTTGGTGAATACAAGTGGTAAAACGAGTGGTATTTTGGTATTATAATTTTCACGGGGATACGTTTTTTGACAAGATCGGGAAACCCTTATCAAAGTTCATTTAAACTGTTAATGAAGGCTAGTTTTGAGCATGTAACCGCAAGATGTGACTACGGAGTTAATTCTTTATTATTTATTTGAGGTTGAAGTGGGATATCACGGGTGCGTGTACTTAGTATCTGAAGATATCGGGGTTGGTTGGATGCATGATTCTTCGAGATCCTTGTTCGAGCTTTAACCGTTACGAATGAAAAAGACTTGAGTTGTCTAGTTATACCTGACGTAAGGAGTTACGTTGTTGTGCTCACAACGTATAACTATAACTTTTATGGAGTTACGTTGTTGTGCTCAAGTGTCACAAAAAGCTGTAGATAATTCGAGAAACATTAAGTTTACCCCTTTTTTATCCGGGTAATCAACCCGGTAAGGAAAAGTGTTCTTCGTCTGAAAATAGTGCAAGTTTAAGTCACAAGTTCGGGTTATTTTACTTCAGTCTCAAGTTCGTCATATTGGGTTTTTCTCCATCAGTAGTCACTACAAAAAGCCGTCAGAATGACAATGGGGTCGGTAAAAGAGTTAGCTGAGAAGAGTATAAACGAGCAGAGAAGTCTTATCAGCAGTTGATTCTCACGAGATATTTATGGTACTTCACACTTGTTCGATTAATTGAACATACATGGTTTCGCTGTCTCCAATTCATCATCAACATACGTGGTGTATGATTCTGATTCATTGAAAACATCGGCGGGAAGAGCGTGTAGGTGGTGTTTGCTTCCTTGATGTTTTTGGATTTTTTTTCGAAAACCCGTTTCCCTTCATGAATTTCTTCAATTAGGGGGAAGAAATGAGACGTTCTGTGGTTCAAATTTCTTACTTTGGTGTTATCGTCTCACTTTCACAGAGTTTTCGTGTGTGAAGTTACCTAAATAGGATGTTATAATGCCTCACACACGGTCATTTTATCGAGTAACTGCATATTCACAAGTGATTATTATTCCGATAGACCGTAACATTCAGGGGGAAGTCGTTTCATTTCGTCTTTCGCGGTTTGTTTGGTGTGAAGCATCTACATACGTAAGAATATCTTGTTGATTTCTTGCATGTTACCCCCGAACGGATTTTCCGCAATAAGTCAAATTTACCTTGTGTGGTTTACTGCTCATCTACAAATTCCGCGGCGTACTAAAAATTTCAAAAGTTAGAGGAAATGTTCACTACATCAAAGTTTCGAATCTGCTGAAGACGGTTGTCAGTTTGGGGGGAAGCTGATTCAGAAACTTCGCCAAAAAGAAGTGTACGGAGAAGTTGCTAAAGACATGCAGCGTGATTTGGGGGGAAGTTAATCCAATTCATGCATATTACATCATTTGCCTACAAGTGAAGAAAATGGTTCTGAATTCGAGGTACAAGAAGAAGACAAAGAGCTTAAACTTTCATCATCCTCTGCATTTGAAGAGCTTATGAAGACCTTTCTTTATTTGTTTTTTATACTTGTAGGAAATGTTGTAAGTAATCCCTTATGTCGTCCCATTGGGGGAAGATTGTTCGAAACGCTCCTAACTCTTAAATGGAACGACATTGACAGGATTACATTTTCTATCTTTGTCAGTTTAAACACATGGGCTTGTTATGTCAATGTGCCATAGTTGTATGTGTTTAGGTATAAATACCCTCATAGACTTTCCTAGGAGGGTGAGACTCTTAGTGTAATCCTTTCATTTTCCTTTAATAAAACACACACTAGTTTCCCTTCTCTCTAGTTTTGTAACAATTCGCATTTTCAGGATTTCTATCCATTCTCAAATGTTTACTATTCATTTCGAGAAATTACTATTCACTTTCACTATTCATCCCATAAAAATTTTATTTCACATTCTTGTAAGATAAATTATTTTAGTAATATCCTGAGAGTTTGACAATCGTTAGATCATTTTCGCAAAAGTTATTAAGAAAACATCGTTTTAAAGTTTCGTTTTGGTTGAAGCACTATTTAAATATCCCATGCATAACGAAAACCAACTATGACAATTTTTCTCACATCAGATTAATTTTTAGATCACTCATAATTAATTAGAGAAATTTTTAAGATTTCATTTTAAAATGTTACCAAATAAACCCTGAGCCGTACGAGACTAAACTTACGTTTTAAACAATTCTACGTAGACCCAGACTTAACCATTCTTGCACGATATTTTCTAAGATGTTTAGAAACTTTTACATTTTTGGAAAAGTCAAACATATTTCCCTCCTCCTTTGACCATAAAGAAATTAACCTTGTACGTTCTACATTTTTGCTTAAATCGCGTAACTTTTAAACTTCACGTATAACTGTTAAGTTATCCCACGTATGATGAAAACCACACTTTGACATATCATATCACTTTTAGACTAATTTTAGTGTACTTTAAATAAATTCACGGTCATTTCCCTGAAATCTCATTCTTTTCTGATAAATTGCGAATTACGCGTTTTTGACCCGTATTTTCAGTTTTAAGCAGCGTTTTTGCACCCAATGAGACTTTTCACTCATTTTATATTTCTAAATGGAGTATAATGATGAGTTTCATCATTCCTACAAGTTTCATATTTTTACGATACCCGATTTTAAGTTTCATAACTTAAAGGCTTAACGTTAGTAATTACCGGGACCAAACTACACTCCGTGGCTCAATATTATCACAAAATGATAATAAAACAAAACAAACTCACCAAATCCTTATCTTGGTTGACATATGAGTGATTCACCGAGACAAGAAAATCTTGGTGATATCTACTTTACATAAGATGTGTACAAGTGGTGATTAGATCTTAAGTTACTTATACCATTTTTCTTTCTTCTTTCATTTAGAAAATAAAAAGCTATCATCTATTCTTTCTTCTCCATATGAACAACCAACAATAATCAGCATCATGATAATCCATCTTTGATTTTCATAGTTCAATTTATACTACAAAGTTAAAGGCCATGATGATCCATACATGAAACTAGTTTTACTTTGGTGATTTCTTGGTTCATAAAGAAGCTATACAAGGAAGTTAGGAGCTGAAGTTAAAGGATAAATACAAGAGTCTTCTAAGGGTTAAAAGCAAGTTGGATAAGTCTTGGAAGCAAGAGTTAAAGACTATAAGTGGTTAGGATTTAGTTAGTGTCCTAGTTCTTGTTAAACTTCACCACCAAACCTTGTAAGATTATGCTTATTTTCTTCCTATTATTTCAATATGGTTGTAATAGCTAGTTGTATATTTGATGTATTTATATGATATATGTATAAGTATGTGTTAGGAATTAGAAATTCCAGGTATTAAAGAGTCGGTCACCTCAAGTATATGTAATCGTTAGAATGCTCGTAGTCGTAGTTCTTTTAAGCTAATTAGTATTTAGTTAAGTAACACCGTGGAGGACGGACGGGTCTTTACCCACTGTATACCTGATCCACATCCCGTTGTGTGGCGTTTTATTGTAAGACTATAAATACTCTCTACCTTCCAAGGTAGAGAGTTGGAGCTCATAATAAGATTTTTCTTTCTCTCACTAAAGTTCCCAAACCTCTAACTTTCTCTCTCTAAAACCTCTTGTACGCCTACTTTGTGTCATGGTTTGATGTGTATGTGAAATCCAGTATCTTACAATTGGTATCAAGAGCCATGGTTAGATCATCTCTCATATATCTTTGGATTTCTAGTGGTTTTTAGGTAGTTTTTGTGTTTGAAAAAGTTTAGTGGTTTTTGCATCATTTGGGTGATTTCTAGTGTTAAAGTTTGGATTTTGATAGTACTTTTGTGTTTAGAATCATCACAAGTGTTTAGGTTTTGATTTTGAAGGCTTGAATCATCGTGGTTGAGTTGTTTTTGGATTGAAAGGTGGTGTTTTTGTGATTTTCTAGTTAGCGACTTGGCTCTCGGTGTGATAATCATCATAGCGACTTGCTTCGTAAAAAGTTAGTGAGTTGGAGTGGTATTTGGTAGCGATTTGGTCCTAGCGACTTGTCTATTGAGACAAGCCGACAAAAAGTACACGTAGTGGATTCTCTACTACACGTAGCGACTTGGTGTAAGTTAGCGACTTGTACTTTATATTGTTAGCGACTTGGTGTTAGCGAGTTGGTACCTAGCGAGTTGCTATTTAGCGACTTGACAAATTAGCGACTTGGTGCTTAGCGAATTGCTGTCAAAATTTTGCTAGCGACTTGGATTGTAGCGAGTTTTTATATACCGACTTGGCACTTAGCGACTTGGTTTAAGGTTTCCTAGCGACTTGGGTGATATCCTTTGAATACGGTTTTCTCTTGATTTAGTAAAATCCCATGAAAGAATCTATTTCCCGGTTTAATCATAGAGTTATAAAATCCTGTTTAATTTGTCATCATGTCTACCAACGTTCCTACAATCATCTCCACTGTTGCCGAGGATGTTCAAGCAGCTGGTTCAGATACTCGTCCACCCATGCTTGACAGAACTGACTACGACTCTTGGGCTCAACGAATCAGATTGTACTGTCTTGGAAAGGAAAATGGAGTCAACATTCTCAAATCCATTGATGAAGGACCATATCGGGTTGAGACTACTAGTGACTTAATTGATACAGCTGAAGATGGAACAATGATCTATGGAATTGACAGACCAAAGACATATGATGAGCTCGATGATAAGGAGAAAAAGAGATTCGATGCTGATATCAGGGCTTCTAACATCGTACTTCAAGGTCTTCCAAAAGATATCTACAAGCTGATCAATCACAACACCGAAGCAAAGGCAGTGTGGGATAATGTCAAGATGCTTCTCTCAGGTTCTGAATTAACTATGGAAGACAGAGAATCACAACTCTATGATGAATTTGAACACTTCAAAATGAAACCATATGAGAGTGTTTATGAGTACTATGTGAGATTCCACAAGCTTGTTAATGATATTAGGAACATCAGAATGACTATGCCAAACATTCAGCTGAACTCAAAGTTTGTGAACAACATGAATCCCGAATGGAACAAGTTTGTCACCTCTGTAAAGCTAACCAAAGGATTGAAGAATACAAACTATGAGCAACTCTATGCCTTCCTCCTTCAGAATGAGAGACATGCTATGTTTGAAAAAAGGATTCTTAATTAGTTCAAAACCAACCAGGGAGAGACAAGCTCTTCAAATGATTCAACTGCCTTCTACTCAAACATCGGAATCACAACCAAAGCCTCACAAGTCATACCCATGGGTAATGGTAATCACAAACTCATTCCTGATCCTATGTTCAAACAAGCTGATGCTGATGCACACGTGGGAAACTTCATTAATCAACTAGCTCTTCTGATTAGTCAAAACATGAACTCTCTTCCACACACCAACAACAATCTCAGAACTGCTTCCAATATACATAATCAAGCCAGTGTCAGAGATGGGAAGGTTATGGTGTAGCCAGTTCAAGAACGACAGTACGAACAAGCAAGAGGTAGAGCTGGTAGAGGTTATGCTGCAAATCAGAATATAGGAAGGAATGGAAATCAGGGTCAAGCAAATCCAATCAAATGTTACAATTGTGGAGGTGAGGGACACATTGCAAGGAACTGCACATCACCAAAACGCCCTCAGAATGCTGAGTATTTCAGGGATAAGATGTTGCTTGTGCAAGCTCAGGATAATGGTGCAGCTTTGGATGAAGAGGAGTTGTTGTTCTTGGCTGAGGGAAATGCTAAGACATATGATGCAGATGTGGATGAGCAACCAATTCAGGAGATAGGCCATAATCATCAGAATGCCTTTCAAGTAGCTGATTGTGATGCATACGACTCTGATGTTGATGAAGAACCCACTGCACAAACCATCTTCATGGCTAGCATTTCTCCAATGGTCTCTCCTAAAGTCTCTCCATCACCACAAGCTGGTCCATCCAAAGACAAAATCATTTCTGAGGTATTAAAATTATACGATGAAGTTGATGAGCAAAAGATACATAACGAAGTACAATCAACTGTGTTTATTGAATCAGATATTGAAAATATGGGTAATATCAATGTTGTCCCATATGATCAATATGTGATACAAAGTGAAAGTGAGATTATACCAAGTGATGCATCTTATGCAGTCAATAATGATTATGTTTTTGATAAATTCACTGCATGTGCCCCTGATGATTCTGTCATCTCTGAACTGAATGCCTATAAAGAACGTGTTGCTATTTATGAACAACGTGCAAAATTTGAGTTGACCACCCGTGGGCAGGAAATGGATGACCAAATGCGTACAACTATTAGAAAAAGTAGGTTTAGAGAAGAAGTATTAAAACAAGAGTTAAACTCCTTACAAGAAAAGCTTTCTAAAACTGCTAATCAAAAACAAGAACTTCAAGAAAATGTTAAAATGCTTAAGCAAGAATTCAGTGCTAAGGAATCAAAACTTTTGAATGATTTTTCTAATCTAAAAACCTTGAAAAACAAGCTTGAAAATAAGTTGTACGTACAAGGAAATACCATTCAGACTGCTCACTTAATCACTAAGCATAGAGTCTTAAGCGATAAGCATAGCATTCCCCTTGTTGAGGAACCAAATCCAGAGGTCATTAAAAAGGCTAGAAATGCTCATAAGGTTCTTTATGATGGCAATGAAATCCTTAAACCTAGACAGAAACCTAGTTGCGTTGAGTGCACTGAGGAAGATAAGAAATCAGATGAAGTCACTAGGGAAAAGATGAACAAGAAATTAGAGGATCCTAAATGTAAAGAGAAGAAAATAAAGATCACACCCCATGATTACAAGAAGGAGAATTGGATTTCTTTGAACATGTTTAAGCCTCAGACGTTGTTAACACCCGAACAAGTGTTCTGGAAAAAGGATTTAGATAAGCAAAAAGCAGAAAATCTTGTTGTAACGAACCCTCCCTTTAGGAAAATGCCTTCAGCGACTGTGTATCCTCCAAATACACCAATGCATTTAGTACCTAGGACTATTGCCACTAAAAGCAAGACCTTAATCAGTCAATATGTTATTTTTCAACTATTTGTTGATTTTGAGAAAACTTGTAAGAAAAGGATCACTCCCACTGGTATAACTGAAGGGGAAAGGGGTTTTGAGCAAACGAAAGAATGTTATTTAACTGAAGTCATGCCTTTCTTTAAACAACTAAAATATCATTTTGAAAGTCTTAAAAAGGGAATGAATTTAGACATTAAAGAAATGGAAAAGGAATTTGATCCAATGATAGTTGAGGTTAGTGACTATGAGTGTGCACTAAAATATAATGAGATTGAGAGGAAGAACCTGCATACATTGAATGAGACTCTTATTACTGAATGTGTTGCTCAAGATGTGTTTTTCACTGCTACAAATTGTTCCATTAATGCTTCTCAATTTTATGAATTATCTGTTGCCCTGAAAGTCTCCCATGATCGTGTCATTGAGCTTGAAAAGACTAATTCTAAACTAAATGAGAAAATTGAACTGGATGATCACGACAATTTGGTTAAACATTTCTCTAAACTAGAGGTTGAGCATTTTAATTTACAACTAAAATATCAACATCTTAAAGAAAATGTCAAAACTTCAAATATCAAGAAATCCTCAGATGCTCCAGAGTTTGATGCAGTTTTTCAAATTAACAAACGAGATGAACAGATTCAAGCTCATTGTAACACGATCAGAAAGTTGAAAGCCCAAATATCTCAATTAAAGGGTCAAAATAACAATGTGACTGGTTCCCAAATGCCTCCTCCTTTAGATTCCCAGAATTCTCAGACGTTTCATCTTCAAAATTTAGTAAATGCATTACAAAAGGAAAACGAAAACTTTCTTGAAGAAAATGAAAAGATTAAACGTCATTTCAATGAGTTATTTGAATCAATAAAGGTCACTCGTAACAAAAATACCAAAAAAATTGATTCATTGCAAAAGGAAATTGAGAATCTGAAGAGCCAGGTAAAAGGGAAAATGCCAATGACCAATGGGGAGAATGGTGGATCAAAGGTAAATGTTTGTAATAAATATGCTTTGTCTGTGAAATATGTTCCTCCTCATCTAAGGAATAACAAACTTGCAATTCAAACATATTTCTCATACCTTAAGGATTGTCTAGAATGTCTCCGTGAGATTGTTGAAGAGGATAAGTTAGAGAAACCACTTGACAATGCAATTGGGCATGCATGCTTATATGCCAAACGATCTAAAGAAATTCTAGAATGCTTAATCACAATATGCCCTAAGTCCTTAGGTGAGAGAGTTAATCCTTTGATTCTGTGCTCTATGCCTAGTGCTAAGTATGATATTCATTCGATACCCGATGTTTTGAATGTGAACCTTAGTGTGCCTTCAAGCAGTTCAGATTCCAGATCTGTTAATGCTAAGAAAGTGAACTCTAGTGTGCCTTCTAGAAGTACAAATTTCAGTACTTCTAGTGTTAAGAAAGTGAACCTTAGTATGTCTGCAGGTAGTTCAGATCCCAGCACATCTAAACAGGAGAAGCAAAGAGTAGCAAAACCAACTAATGTTCCCATTCCCTCTATAGGAGTAATCAGTGACATTAAAGCGAGCAGGTCAAAGTCTCAAGACAATACAAGGAATGAAAGGACCTCGCAAGCTAAGAATGTGCATTGGAAGAGAGTAGAAGACCAACCTAGGAACTTTAAGTTTGAGCCGAACAAAACGAATCGTGTTGATTCTAGTATTAGCCTTAGGCATACTGTAATTAATTCGAATTCTGATACTATTTGTAAACCTTGTAATGATGTCTGCTTGAATTCTGTTTCTAATCATGAATGTGGTGTGAATGTCTTGTCTAATGCTGTCAAATCGCCAATTAACACTGTTAATGCAAAATATCATGCTAAGAAGGCAAAAAGGCAAAGGCGAAAGAAAGTTAGAAAATAGTGGAAGCCCACAGGAAGAACATTTAGTAAGATAGGTTATCAATGGATACCTGTTGGCCATAACGTTAATCAGACAATGCCCACTAGAAAATGGATGCCTACTGGTAGAACTATTCCCTTAAGAAGTGAACATACTTTAAATAGGGCAAATACGGACACTAGTACTGCATCTATTCATAATAACTCCATTGATTCAATTTCTAATATGAATGCTTCTATTTCTGATGTGGGTGTTCCAACCATTGTTACTAACCAAATGGAACCCATTCTTGCATGGGGATCCCAATTATCCAGTTATCCATTCTTGTCTGTGTTCAACTGCAGATCGTTCAAATCGTTCTGTGGTACCTGGACTCAGGCTGTTCCAAGCATATGACTGGCGACCGGTCGCGGCTCATGAACTTTGTGAGCAAATTCATCGGGACAGTTAGATTTGGGAATGATCATTTTGGTGCAATTATGGGTTATGGAGATTATGTTGTTGGTAAAAGTGTTATCTCTAGAGTATATTATGTAGAAGGTCTTGGTCATAACCTATTCTCTGTTGGTCAATTCTGCGATTCTGATCTAGAAGTAGCCTTCAGAAAACATACTTGTTTCGTTAGAGAACTTGATGGTAAGGAACTTTTGAGAGGTTTACGTGGTTCAAATCTATACACCATCTCTATCGAAGATATGATGAAGTCTTCTCCAATTTGCTTGTTGTCAAAGGCTTCAAAATTAAAGTCATGGTTATGGCATCGTCGTCTCAATCACTTGAACTTCGGCACCATCAATGATCTCTCCAGAAAGGACTTAGTTGTAGGTTTACCTAGACTTAAGTATGAAAAGGATCATCTTTGTTCAGCATGCCAATTGGGAAAAAGCAAGAAGTATGCCCATAAACCCAAACCTACTAACTCTGTCACAGAAGTTCTTCATACAATTCACATGGACTTATGTGGACCCATGAGAGTGCAGAATATCTTTGGGAAGAAATATGTGTTAGTTGTGGTTGATGATTTCTCTAGATTCACCTGGGTAAAGTTCTTAAAGACAAAGGATGAAACTCCAGATATCATCATCAAACTCATCAAACAGCTGCAGGTTCGTCTTAACAAAACGGTCAGAGTCATCCGAACAGACAATGGAACTGAGTTTGTTAACAAACAACTTAGTGAGTTTTATGAAAGTATTGGAATCAGTCATCAAAGAAGTGTTCCTCGAACTCCTCAACAGAACGGTGTAGTTGAAAGACGAAATCGAACTCTTGTAGAAGCCGCAAGGACAATGCTGATTTACTCAAAAGTTCCAATGTTTCTCTGGGGTGAAGCCATCACCACTGCATGCTACACCCAAAATCGATCCCTGATTCACACTGCCCATGGAAAAACTCCATATGAACTTGTCCACAACAGAAAACCTAATCTTTCATTCCTTCGTGTGTTCGGTGCATTGTGTTATCCAACTAATGAGGGCCAAGATTTAGGCAAACTTAGAGCTAAAGCAGACATTGGAGTATTTGTAGGTTATGCACCAAACAGAAAAGGATACCGAATCTACAACAAGAGAACCCGAAATATCATGGAAACAATTCACGTCACGTTTGATGAGCTGACCGGTCAAATGGCTCCTGGACAATCCAGTTCTGGACCCGCACTTCAAAACAGTCCCATTGGGTCATCCCTTGTACCAAATTCCTCTCCAGCTATTCCATATGTACCTCCAACTGAAGATGATTTGAAGAAATTGTTTGATCCGATGTTTGATGAACTCTATGAGCCAAGTGCTATTGAACTGTCAATTCCCACAACAGAGGCTGCTCATATCCCTGAGAATGAAGTCAATCCTTCAGTCACAATATCATTAAGTTAAGAAGCACCTGCTGCTGATAACTCAGTCTCATCAACAAATCATCAATCTTCGAATGTACATCATGGAACTGTTTCTGGCATCAATGATGAAGTTAATCCCTTTGCTACTCCTGAAGATGCTCCATTTGAAAACATATTTGCTCCTGAATCATCATCAGAACCATCTTCATCAGGACACATCGACTCTGCTACCTCAGTCCCTCAACAACTGCCACATGAACACCTTAGAAAATAGACTCACAATCATCCCTTAGACAACATCATTGGAAATCCCTCTCGTCCAGTATCCACACGGAAACGACTTGCAACCGATGCCTTATGGTGCTTCTTCAACTCTGTACTCTCTAAGATCGAACCAAAAGATGTTAAAACCGCCATGAAAGAAGATAGTTGGTTCAATGCCATGCAAGAAGAAATTCATGAGTTTGATCGACTTGATGTATGGGAGTTAGTACCTGCTCCAGATTGTGCTATGATCATTGCTCTAAAATGGATCTTCAAAGTGAAACTTGATGAGCATGGTGATGTGTTGAAGAACAAGGCTCGATTAGTTGCTAAAGGATACCGTCAAGAGGAGGGTATTGACTTTGAAGAATCTTTTGCTCCTGTTGCTCGAATCAAGGCAATCAGAATCTTTTTGGCTAATGCTGCTAGTAAGAACATGGTAGTCTATCAGATGGATGTAAAGATGGCATTTCTGAACGGAGATCTTAAAGAAGTCGTCTATGTTAGCCAACCGGAAGGATTTGTGAATCAAGAGCATCCTACTCACGTTTATCGTTTGAAGAAGGTTCTTTACAGTTTAAAGCAAGCTCCAAGGGCATGGTATGATACGCTATCAAAGTTTCTTCTATCTATCGGATTTAGCAAAGGAGCAGTTGATCCAACATTGTTCACCAGGAATTCAGGCAAACATTTAATTCATTTTCAAATTTATGTTGATGATATCATCTTTGCCTCGACTGACCCCAATGAGTGTGTCCGTTTTTCAAATGAAATGGGTTCAAAATTTCAAATGTCAATGATGGGACAAATGTCATTTTTCTTAGGACTACAAATTTCACAGAGTCCCGGAGGCATCTTCATAAATCAATCTAAATATGCAAATGAGATTTTAAAGAAATTTGGATTTGATTCAAGTGACCCTGTTGACACTCCCATGATTGAACGAACTAAACTAGATGAGGACCACTCAGGGATCATGGTAGACCAAATAAAATATCGTAGTATGATTGGATCCCTGATGTACCTCACAGCTAGTAGACCAGACATCTTGTTCGCTGTTTGCATGTGTGCTAGATACCAGGCTAAGCCTACTAAAAAGCACCTTGAAGCGGTTAAACGGGTCTTTCGGTATCTCCAAGGAACCATCAATATGGGACTTTGGTACCCGAAGGACACCGGTATGTCACTAACAGCCTATGCAGATGCTGATCATGCAGGATGTCAAGATACTCGTCGAAGTACGTTTGGAGATGCTCAGTTTTTGGGTGATAAGCTTGTGAGCTGGTCTTCAAAGAAGCAAATGAGTACTTCTATTTCCTATACAGAGGCAGAATACATAGCCATGTCATCTTGTTGTGCTCAAATCCTTTGGATGAGATCTCAATTAACTGACTATGGCTTTGTATTCAACAAAATTCCTCTGTACTGTGATAATAAAAGTGCTATTGCTCTTTCATGCAATAACGTTCAACACTCAAGAGCTAAGCATATCGACATTCGACATCATTTCATCAGGGAACAAGTGGAAAATGGTGTGGTTGAACTCTATTTTCTGAGGACTGAATACCAGTTAGCAGACATCTTCACCAAAGCTCTTCCAAGAGAACGTTTTGAGTTTATTCTTCCACGACTTGGCTTGAAAAGCCTTCAACCAGAAACACTCAAACGTCTTCAGGAGGAAGACGAGGAGTAAAGGTATATCTTCATCTATCTCTTGTATATATTTATTCGAAAATCAAAATACAAAAATATAAAACTTTCGAAATCCATAAAAATTTGAAAAATTTGAAAAATCTTCAAAAAAAAAAAAAAAATATATATATATATATATATATATATATATATATATATATATATATATATATATATATATATATATATATACATATAGTCTTTTTGTCTTGTTTTTCTTGGTTCGATTATATCTACGGTCTTCGTGCTGTCATTCAAAGAATGACACGGGACTTTAGATATTGTTCGAATTTTTATAAAAAAAAAAAAAAAAAAAAAAAAAAAAAAAAATTTTGAGAGAAAGAGAAACAATGGTTTATTGTCATTTCAGGCAGTAACCCGCTTTTCAAAGAAAGAACAGAGCCATACTTTATCATGTTCTCAAAATTCCATGCTCTGATTCTATAAACATTTATCTGCTGAAAACTAACTGCTTTGAAAAATAACTCGGTCTCTATTTTTGATAATCATCTGGACTTATTTGTCAAAATATCTATCTCTCAATCAACAACCTATGTCATTGATTGAGGGGGAGAATGATTTCAATTAAATTAAAAAGTTATTTGTCATTCAATTGTTTTCAAAAGATATTCATGCATGTTTAATCAATGGAGTTTAAAGTCTTAATATCCGATTCTTGTCAGCTAAAACGTTTTTCATAATCAAGTCACAATTCTCCTTAAAAAGCTTTCAAAATCAATTTAAATCTACAGAGATCACAAATCTCAAATGATTTGATAATTGTGATCGGGGGAGAATTTGTAATTTTAATTGAATTTAAACTGATAATTCGGTAAATGGTTTTATAAGGATGTACAAGATCTCCTTCCCACATGTGACAAACGATTTCAAATTTTCCATGCACATGTTGAGGGGAAGCATCTATCTTAAACCACAAAGATCCGAAACGTGATCTATTTATATCAATGTGCATGTTCCCTCTAGTATGTGCAAAAATCTTTTCAAACCTTGATGCACATATTGAGGGGGAGCAAAATTGTGAAAACCTCATCCTTCCTGAAAATGCTATATCTACTTGATTTGATTCGGGAAGTGATGTTGATATCTTTTAGAAAATGGAATTCAAAGAAGTTAACTCTTTCTCTTGCCTCCGTGTGCAAAACGATTTCAATCACTTGATGCACATGTTGAGGGGGAGCTCTTATTTTAAAAATACCAAAAACAATTCAGGTGCAAAATGCTTTGATAATATATCACATGCACCTGGATTGATTCTCAAATGGTTTTCAATTGGTTTCTATGGCAGATGAACAATACCAAATAGACCGACCAACTTTACTTATGTATGGTGATATAAGGATGATAAGGTTAGGTATGTGTTCCCATGATCCGCAAGAACCGGAGGGATCTACCCAGGGACTATCCACTAGTTAGTGTAGAGTTCTTAGGTATGATGATAAAAGGAGAAAAATGAGATATGGGAAGAGTGCGGACTGAGACTGAGCTAGTACTGGACTAAACCCAACAATGTTCTAGCTATGAAGTCTCGGTAAGCACTGAAGGGGTTGAAGAATTAAAAAGAATTGAATGAGAAAAATGTGAAAACAAATAGCCCTCCATTTATTCAACCTTAGGGCAGATACCGGGTTCAATTCATATGCTACTGGTGGTTACCAAGGTAACATCGGTATTGAAGACAAGACGTCATGGACCCAGTGACGCACTGCATTTCAACTTCCCAAAACACTCAAGATCCTCTTAAAAGGACTTGTTTCATTCTCACGGGGAACCGATATTATCTATCGACCTTCTCTTAGAGATTGTTGATATTGAAGAAGGAGACCCTCTCCCTAGTCTCCGATATAGGATCCAAATATGTAAAAATTGAGTCTAGAGCCACAAGATCATCAATAAATCTCATTAGGACACTTTCAATGAAGACTCTCTGTTTCACTCAATGTGAAAAGAGAGATTATATCTTGAGTCCTACGCATTATCCTTGTGGTATTGCCAGAACATCCGAGTGATATGTAAACATATTCACACTGAAGATGGAAAGCCTTCTGGAACCAACATCAAACAAGCTCCTGGTAGGTGGCATGTGAGATCTATTCAATAGATCAACCATGTGACAACTGAACAGAAACAATGGGGCGATTCAATCTTTTGAATCAATCCTGGTTCAGGTTATGGATTGACGGATACCTTTGAAAAACCGGTCAGTGTGCTTAAAAACTCTTTTCTTTAGCACATCGACCGTGTTCGAATATTTCATATCAAAAGGTGTTTTATGATTGATAATTGATTTTCATTAAAACCTTCGTTGTATTGCAAAAACAATTTCTATTGAGCAATACACGATTGTTTTTCAAATCTCTTTTCATCAATCAGTGAATCTCTATTCGCTGGTTCACTCACTCCGTGTTTTCTTCTTTGAGACGTTCCGGTTTGAGAACAGCTAGAGCAGCTGCGAAACCCTGTCAAGGAAATTCTTCGGAATTATACCTGATCACAGGCAGTACTTGTACTGATCAACGGGGAACCGTGGGCCGTGTACCTCAATTCAACGAAAGTGATCATAGAAACTTTCGTGCGCTTTATTGCTAAATGTTTTATGCAGGTATGCCCTACATTTGCAGCTGATCAGAATGAAGCGGTCAATCCATAGCCGCATGCTCACTCAACCCATTCATCTCAAAAGAAATCATGATTAGTGCATCAATGACTCTGATATTTTCACTCCATGCTTCTACTACGCTGCTGCCAATATCATGAATCAACGAAAGCTTCCGCTACTCTGATGAGAAGATATCATGATCCAGAATGTGAGCAGGTCGGTCCGAATGTCACAACATCACATAATACCAACACCACAATGGATGTCTCAGAGATTTTTGTTAGCTGATGATCTCAAAAGCTGGCTCAAAATTATTATCACGTGGATCAGTAAAAGACCTCCACTTGGATTAAACCAAACATGCAATGAGAAGAATCAATGACTACGAGCTTCGGAGCAAAGTACTACATCAAATATGCAAGAACAATTTTTAATGTAATATCTGTTTGTATTCAATGTAATTTTAGTATATGTTTGAGGTGACTCCCTTAGGGGGAGATTGTTAGGAATTAGAAATTCCAGGTATTAAAGAGTCGGTCACCTCAAGTATATGTAATCGTTAGAATGCTCGTAGTCGTAGTTCTTTTAAGCTAAGTAGTATTTAGTTAAGTAACACCGTGGAGGACGGACGAGTCTTTACCCACTGTATGCCTGATCCACAGCCCGTTGTGTGGCGTTTTATTGTAAGACTATAAATACTCTCTACCTTCCAAGGTAGAGAGTTGGAGCTCATAATAAGATTTTTCTTTCTCTCACTAAAGTTCCCAAACCTCTAACGTTCTCTCTCTAAAACCTCTTGTACGCCTACTTTGTGTCATGGTTTGATGTGTATGTGAAATCCAATATCTTACAGTATGTATGTATTTGATGTTCTACACAAGCTCTAAAACATGAAAAAGCAACTAAAACAAGTCCTAGTTAACTTTTTGAAAACTGAAAATCCAGACAGTCCCTTTTAACGAATTTACTAAAACGATCAGTGAACCATGGAACTTAGGTAGTATCATATAGTGGTAGATCTATGTCTTGTGGTCGTTTTGCCGCTTGGATCACCCCGTAACTCATCCGTATGAGTAAATTAGAGCCAAAACGGTAAAAGGTGTCGAAAACTGACCAACAGATTTAATTGGACTAAACGGGACGGTTCTGGTCATTTCTGGAACTCGTCGGGCTTTTATGAAATGTAGCTAAGTCATAAACTTAAACGTAGGAAAAAGCCTCGCGTCCTAAAGTGTTGTAGAACTCAAAATATGGCCTTTACCGCGGGACTGTTGAGTGCTGTCCAAATTTCTGCAATGAAACGCAATTATAAACTAGTAACTTGAATCATATTATGATGTAATTAAGGTTATAAAGTCACTAGAAATCATGTATATATTTAAATACAATTTCAATGACATAAGAAACAATTCATGACCTTTTAGGTGTTAGTAACAATGTAGACGTAAAGTTAGAACAACTAAACTCTTAAACCGAAACGTGACGAAAAATATAAATTTTGACATATAAGTTATATTAGAAAAATGTTATGAAATGACTATACATGTAAAGACATAAATATATATTTGAGAAAATATAAACAATGTCATAATCCTTTATGACAAAAAAACCATATATATTTTCCTAACCAAAATAACTTAATAGAAACTTAACGTTATCGAATAAATATATATTAAAACCACTTGACCACGTTTACTTGCAAACCGGAGTGGTAGGACCCACTACCGAGAACTAGACTTGTTTTATCTTACGACAAAGACTTGACATAATTGATAACGGAATAGCGGACTTTTAAAAGTATTTTAAAATTGAACCTTAGAGATACCTACAAATAGGGATTTGTTAATATTTTTAAAACTTGATTCTTGACACATATTTAAATTTATAAATGTGTACAATATTTAAATATTATAAATACTTATATATACGTTTATTTCGTAAACTCTCGTCGTATATAATAACCTAAGACGCGTATTATATCTTTAGGTTATCACTAAAGCTCGCGATCTCTCGATACGTCTTATATCACTGTACACTACTGCTGATCACTACGGTGAGTTCATAGCCCCACTTTCTATTACTTAATTATTTTACAAACCATTGGGGGAGATACATGCTTTATTTTAAACCAAACACATTGCTTTCAAACTGTATGCTTATCTGATTGTTTTATTAGCACTAAGTTACCGCATTTGCCAAACTTAAGTCCCTTAATCATGAATCATTAATCACTAGTGAGAGTGGGCGCGAATATTGTGAATAGATCTATTGGGATTGACAAATCCCGTTTGTGTTGACCGGGTAGGCAAACAAACGCACTATATTTGAGTAACATTGGTAAAAATGGCAATTTTACCTAATAGGGCACGTACCGACATTTTCTCCAATTAATTTTGGACCACGTTAACGCCTTGATTGCATGATGCTTAGTCTAATAATAACTGTTTTGGTTTTCAAACCATTGGTGTGAATTTATAACTCATACTACAAACATAATGTGTTTAACCATCAAACAAACTCTATGAATTTCACTCAACTTTTGTGTTGACAGTTTTAAGCATGTATTTCAGGTCCATATTGTACGAGGCTGGCACGGAGGAGCACGGATACTCAAGAAGGCTATAAATATTTTATCATTCATAAAACATCAAAGACTTTATATTGATGTATTTTGTAAACAATGGAACCAACTGGGACCTATTTTGTAAACTCTGATATATTTGAATAACTTGAATGATAAATCTTTTTTTTAAACGACTCCTTTAGAGATCGTTTTCTATTGTTATGACTGTTGTGCCATGAAGTAACACCCAGTTTGAATTCCGTTGCGTATCACGAAATTGGGGATGTTACAAGTTTCTCTCTCTAACTTGAAGATGGTTTTCTTCCATCTTCCAAGACCTCTCGATTCACCAAATCATCCATATAATCGATCCTAACAATATGAATTACATGGTTACTACTTGTGTTATGTTATGGTTTTAATGGAGTAATTCTTGAATATACTTGTGTGTAAGGATGTAGGCAATTGTAGGAGTGTTCTTATATGTGATGCATGTAAATGATCTTGTTTAATGAGTTTGTTGGAAAAACTAGAAGTCTTGTTTGATTTGTTGGTAAAACATTTTCAAGATAAAGGACCGAAAGGATTTCTCTTATGTTTTATTCCAAAACGTTAGTGACAAACTAGTATGGGGATATGATGATTGACACTCATCATATTTACTTGTTACAACAAGACTAGAAACGATTCCATCACGAAAAGGTCGAAAGAGTCGTAGGAACAAGTTGAATAAGAATCTTTTACAAAAAAATGGATTTTCTAAAGAATAATTATTGGGCTAAGGACCGAAAGGATTACCTATGTGATTTTATTCTTAAAATGATTTTAGAAAACATAAACCATGGATTGGAAATCATTTGCTTATGATTTGTGCATTGCATCAAGTTTACACCAAGCTTTCATGAACACTTTTTATAATTGACTATGGACTTCACACAAGTGTATGTTTCTTTAACTTGGATTTTTATAAAAGCATCATTTTGAAGGAAGCCTTGACAAGCTTTCTTGTCTCAAACATTTTAACAAATTAAACGCAAATCCCTTGGGACGATCTCGACTTACCCACCTTTGCTATCACGAACGAGTATACTTGCTCGTATGTGTTAAAGTAATTACACGGATAAATCGTGTTTATAAATTTTAAAACTTGCACACGATCGACACATCACAGGGTCACTAGCTTGGAGCATGAATTGAAGCAGACTAAGAAACTCTATGGTATTGCTTATACTAAAGTGATCATGAGGGTGAAAACGTTAGAGCACAGACTCAAGTCCAACCAAGCTAGAAGAAGTTCCAAGATTGTGTTATTTGATGCTGAAGATGATATAGAGGATCTGAAATCGGCCCTTTTAAGGGTCAAATATATCAAATAGTATAAAAATAATATCAAATACGATAAACGCACGAATCGCTGAGCCAAACCTCTTAGGAAAAAGGTCAACAAGAAAAACCCAAAAATACGATATATGATACCGAGCAAGTGATTACCCAGGTCGTTTTCCAACGAGGTGTGAATTGAGGATGGCGTTTAAGGTTTGTAATTAAAATGCTTGAAACTTCGGTTTTTACGTTTTTGTTTGGTTTTGTAAATTCAAATTAAGGCATGGGAAAGTAAACAAGGAAAGGAATTAAAGTAATTACTAAATAAACAACTAATAAGCACATAAACTAAGAAAACGAAGCTTAATTAACTCCTAAGGCACTTAAACCTAAAAACGAGCTTAACTGGCTACGAAACGAGCCCGGAAAAACTAAATTTTGCAAATTAAAGCCTAAGGGTGCAACTTTATTTTTCCTAAGTCCTAAATGACAAAAAAATAATTTTAGAAAAAAGCTGGGTATTTCTTTGACTTTTATATTTTTTATTATGAATTAAAAACAGATTTAATTAAAAGAAATGATTAAAAATAGTAAATGATTATGGAAAATTAACAAAAAATCATGGAAAGTAGCTAATGTGATAAAGGTTGTAGGAAAAATAAAAGCAGTGCAAAGCTAATGCAAATAGGCTATGAAATAAGCTAAAAGGAAACTAAGCTTAAAGTGTTAGATATTGGTTTTCATAAACACATAACAAATCACAATATGGTTCGAATAGAGTGAGGTTTTAGAGAGAGAATGTGGAAGAGTTTTGGGAACATAGTGAGACAAAGAAAAATGATATTGAAAAGCTCCAACCCTTTGCCTTGCTAGGGAAAGGGTATTTATAGGTTCTTAAAAGACACGCCTCCTACGGGCTGTGGATCAGGAATACAATGGGTAAAGACCCGTCTGTCCTCCACGGTGTTACTTAACAAACTACTTACTAACACTAAATGACTACGACCACGAGCTTTTTAATAAATACATATACTTGAGGTGACCAACTCTTTAACTACAGGATTTACTAAATCCTAACAATCTCCCCCTAAGGGCGGTCACCTCAGTTTACATTGATTACAAACAGATATTTCATTTTGGTGTTCTTGGATTCTTGACTCATCCATTGTTGTATCGCCAAGATGTGATGTTGTGACTTTTGGACCAACATGCTCACGTTTTGGATCATGATATCTTCTCATCAGAGTAGCGGAAGCTTTTTTTGATTCATGATATTTCAAGCAGCGTAGCAGAAGCATGGATTGAAAATATCAGAGCCAGTTGATGAAGATGTGCACTTATCATGATTTCTTTAGAAGTGAATGTGATGTGTGAGCATGCGGTTATGGATTGACTCCTCAATTCTGATCAGCTGCGACCGTTGGGTGTTCCTGCAGACAACAGTTAGCAATAAAGCACACGAAAGTGTCTTTGATCACTTTCGTTGAATTGAGGTGCACGGCCCACGGTTCCCCGTTGATCAATACAAGTATTGCCTGTGATCAAGTATAATTCCGAGGAATCCCCTTGACAGGGTTTCGCAGCTGCTCTAGCCGTTCTCAAACCGGAACATCTCAAAGAAGACAACACGGAGTAAGTGAACCAGCGAATTGAGATTCACTGATTGATGAAAATGATTTGCAAACAATCGTGTATTGCTTGATAGAAAGGGTTTTGCAATACAACGAAGGTTTTATGGAAAATCAATTATCAATCATAAATACCTTTTAATTTTGAAACATTAATACACAGTCGATTTGCTACCGAAAAGAATTTTTAAGCACAACGATCATTTTTCAAAGGTATCCGTCAATCCATTTCCTGGACCAAGGTTGATTCAAGATTGAATCGCCCCATCGTTTCTATCCAGTTGTCACAAGCTTGATCTTATGAAAGATCTCACATGTCACCCACCAAGAGCTTGTTTGATGTTGGCTCTAGAAGGATTTCCATCTTCATCGTGAATATTTAACATATCACTCGGATGTTCTGGCAATACCACAAGGATAATGCGTAGGACTCTTAATTATATTCTCACTTTCCACATTGTGTGAAGCAGCAAGACATCAACAATAGTGTGTCCTAATGAGATTTATTAATGATCTCTTGGCTCTAGACTCAATAGTGCACTTTGGTTTCCTATGTCGGAGACAAGGGAGAGGGTCTCCTTCTTCAATATCAACAATCTTTAAGAGAAAGTCGATAGATTATGTAGGTTCCCCATGAGAATGAAACAAGCCCTTTTAAGAGGAACTTGAGTAGCTTGAGAAGTTTAGTGCAGTGCGTCACTGGGTCCATGACGTCTTGTCTTCAATACCGGCGTTACCTTAGTAACCACCAGTAGCATATGAATTGAACCCGGTTTCTGCCCTACGGTTGAATAAATGTAGGGCTATTTATTTTCACCCTTTTCAGATTCAATTCTTTTTCATTCTTCAATCCCTTCAGTGCTTACCGAGACTTCATTTCTTGAACTTTGTTGGGTTTATTCCAGTTCTAGCTCAATCTCAGTCGGCACTCTTCCCATATTCTCACTTTTCTCCTTTTTCCATCATACCTAAGGACTTCTACACTATCTAGTGGATTGTCCCTGGGTAGATCCCTCCGGCTCTGGCGGGATCGTGGGAACGAATACCTAACCTAACCATCCTTATATCTCCATGCATAAAATAAATTGGTCGGTCTTTTGGTATTGTTCATTCCACCTTGAAACCAATTGAAAACCATTTGAAAATCAATCAAGGTACTTGTGATATAAAATCAAAGCATTTTTTACCTTAATTGTTTTTGATATTTTAGAAAAGCTCCCCCCTCAACCTGTGCTTCGCGTATTAGAAGTTGTTTTGGCACATGGAGATAAGAGGACTTTGAAATCTTAGATTAAGAATGAAAGATCCAATCTCTTGATTAACATTTTCTAAAATGATCATCATCACTTCCCGATCAAATCTAGTATTTTCAGTACTTTGAATGAAATATTTTGGGAAGGATGAGGTTTTATTTTGATTGCTCCCCCTCAATATGTGCATCGAGATTCAAAAGTGTTTTGCACATATTAGAGGGAATTTGCACTTAGAGACAAATCAATCACGTTTCAATTCTTTTTGGTTTAAGATAAATGCTCCCCCTTAACATGTGCATGAGAAAATTTGAAATCGTTTGGCACATGTAGGGAGAAGAGCTTGTTATTATATTTATAAAACCACTTATTGAATTATCAGTTTATATCCAATTTGAATCACAAGTTCTCCCCCGATCACAATTTTCAAATCCTTTGAGATTTGTGATCTCTATTGATTTAAATTATTTTTGAAAGCTTTCGAGGAGAATTGTAACTTGCTTTTAAAACATTTAACTGATAAAGATCAAATTCTGAGACTTTAAACTCCAATGATTAAACATGCTTAAGTATCTTATGAAAACACAACATTAGCCTTGGTCTGGATCCAATTGTAGAAAAACATTGTTCTTTTTGATTATCCAAAATTAGACCTTGCTCATTTACGTGCCAATTGTCTGAAAAATAACTTTTTGATTTGATTGAAATCATTCTCCCCCTCAATCAATGACATTAGTTGTTGATTGAGTGTTAGAGATTTTGACAAATGATAAGTCCAGAAGATTTTCAAAAATATAGTCCGAGTTATATTCAAAGCAATTTTGTTTTCATTAGATGACAAATATTTTTCAGAAGAATATTTAGAAGGAAAAATATTTGTGACGGAAACATTTGTCTTTTTGGCGACAAACATTTGTTTTTAGAATCAGAGCATGAGGTTTCAAAAATTAGATTAAGCATGGCTCTGTTCTTTCTTTTAAAACTGGTTACTGCATAAAGTGACAATAAACGATCATTTTTCTCCATCTTTTTTTTTAACAAAAATTTTATGTGCATTCGAACTTCATCTAAAGACCCATTCCATTCTTTGAGTGACAAATCAAAGTCCGTAGATGTTATCAAAGAACAGAAATTTTGATGTGAAAAATGATATTTTTGGGCTTTTTCAAAGATTTTCTGATTTTTATTGATTTTGAAATTTTATATTTTTCTATTTTTCTTTTTGTGGGTTTTATAATTTTGTATTTTTTTTATAAGATATGTACAAGAGATAGATGAAGAAAAGCCTTTAATCCTCGTCTTCCTCTTGAAGACGTTTGAGTGTTTCCGGTTGTAGACTCTTTAGTCCAAGTCGTGGAAGAATAAACTCAAAACGTTCTCTAGGAAGAGCTTTAGTGAAGATGTCTGCCAGCTGATATTCAGTTCTCACAAAATATAGTTCCACCACACCTTTCTCCACTTCTTCCCTGATGAAATGATGTCGAATGTCTATATGCTTTGCTCTTGAATGTTGAACATTGTTGCAGCAGAGAGCAATGGAACTTTTGTTATCACAATACAATGGGATTTTGTTGAATTCATAGCCATAGTCAGATAATTGTGATCTCATCCATAGGATTTGAGCACAGCAAGATGACATGGCTATGTATTCCGCCTCTGTAGATGATATAGACGTACTCATTTATTTCTTTGAAGACCGGCTTACTAATTTATCTCCCAAAAATTGAGCATCACCTGACGTGCTTCGACGTGTATCTTGACACCCTGCATGGTCTGCATCTGCATATGCTGTTAGTGACATATTGGTGTCCTTCGGATACCAAAGTCCCATGTTAATGGTTCCTTTGAGATACCGAAAGACCCGTTTAACCGCTTTAAGGTGCTTTTTGGTAGGCTTAGCCTGGTATCTAGCACACATGCATACAGCGAACAGAATATTAGGTCTACTGGCTGTGAGCTGCATCAGGGATCCAATCGTACTTCGATATTTCGTTTGATCAACCATGATCCCTGAGTTTTCCTCATCCAGTTTTGTGTGCTCCACCGTGGGAGTGTCAACCGGGTCACAAGAGTCAAATCTAAATTTCTTTAAAATTTCATTAGCATATTTAGATTGATTAATGAAAATGCCTCCGTGACTTTGTGAAATTTGTAATCCCAAGAAAAATGACATATGTCCCATCATAGACATTTGAAATTTGGAGCCCATCTCCTTTGAAAAACGGTCACATTCATTAGGGTCAGTCGAGGCAAAAATAATATCATCAACATAAATTTGAACATAAATTAAGTGTTTGCCTAACTTTTTGGTGAACAATGTGGGATCAACTGCTCCTTTGCTGAATTCATTTGTCAAAAGGAACTTTGACAGTGTATCATACCATGTCCTTGGAGCTTGTTTCAAGCTGTAAAGCACCTTCTTCAAGCGGTAGACATGGGTAGGGTGCTCTGGATTCAGAAAACCTTCGGGTTGACTGACATAAACTACTTCTTTGAGATCACCATTAAGAAAAGTAGTCTTTACATCCATCTGATAAACCACCATGTTCTTGCTAGCTGCATTAGCCAGGAAGATTCTGATCACCTCAATTCGTGCAACCGGAGCTAATGATTCTTCAAAGTCAATACCCTCCTCTTGTCGGTATCCTTTAGCCACTAATCTTGCCTTGTTCTTCAGAACATCACCGTGCTCATCAAGCTTTACTTTAAAGATCCATTTGAGAGCAATGATCATAGCACAATCTGGAGCAGGTACCAATTCCCATACATCAAGATGATCAAACTCATGGATTTCTTCTTGCATAGCACTAAACCAGCTGTCCTCAGACATGGCCGTTTTGACATCTTTAGGTTCGATCTTTGATAATACAAAATTGAAGAAACACCATAAGGCATCTGTGGCAATTTGTTTACGAGTGGATACCGGACGAGACGGGTTTCTAATACTGTTGTCCAATGGATGATCATGTGTCCATTTTCTGAGATGTTCATGTGGTTGGTGATGAGGAACTGATGTAGTAGAGTTTGGATCCCCTGATGAAGATGATTTAGGTGTTTGTTCAGGGGCAAATATATTTTCAAATGGTGCATCTTCTAGAGTGGCAAAGGGGTTATCTCCATCATAGTTGGCAGAAACATTTCCATGATATACACTCGAGGATTGAGGATTTGAGGATGATGATGCGTGATCTGCATCAGGCGATTCTTGAGTTAGTGACACAGAAACTGATGGATTATCTGTGTTGACCGGATTAGGAGCCGCCACTTTTGATGGTGTAGATTGATCATTGACAAGAGGTTCATAGTATTCATCAGACATCGGATCAAACAATTTCTTCAAATCTTCTTCAGAAGGAGGTACATATGGAACTGCAGGTGAAGGAATCTGTACATGAGAAGAACTAATGGGACTACTTAATGAATGTTGAGATGCGGGTCCAGAACTAGATTGTCCAGGAGCCATTTGTTCAGACAGCTCATCGAACGTGATGTGAATAGTTTCCATAATATCACGGGTTCTTTTATTGTAGATTCGGTAACCCTTCCGGTTTGGTGCGTAACCAACAAAAACTCCAATATCCGCCTTAGCTCTTAACTTTCCTAAATCTTGACCTTCATTCGTTGGATAACATAAAGCCTCGAACACACGAAGGAAAGAAAGATCTGGTTTACGGTTGTGGACAAGTTCATAAGGAGTTTTTTCATGAGAGGTGTGAATAAGGGAACGGTTTTGGGTGTAGCATGCAGTGGCAATGGCTTCAGCCCAGAGAAACATTGGAACCTTTGAGTAGATCAACATCGTCCTTGCAGCTTCAACAAGAGTCCGATTTCGTCTTTCAACTACACCGTTTTGTTGAGGAGTACGTGGAACACTTCTTTGATGATTGATTCCAATGCTTTCATAAAACTGACTCAATTCTTTGTTAACAAACTCAGTTCCATTGTCTGTTCGGATAATTCTGACAGTTTTATTAAGACGAACCTGCAGCTGTTTAATAAGTTTGATAATGACATCTGGAGTTTCATCCTTTGACCTTAAAAACTTAACCCAAGTAAACCGAGAGTAGTCGTCAACCACGACTAGCACATATTTCTTCCCGTTAATAGTTTTCACTCTCATGGGTCCGCACAAATCCATATGAAGAGTATGAAGAACTTCCATAACTGGGTTATCAGGTTTGGATTTATGGGCGTATTACTTGCTTTTTCCCAATTGGCATGCTGAACAAAGATGATCCTTCTCATACTTTAATCTGGGCAAGACTCTAACGAGGTCCTTTCTAGAAAGATCATTTATGGTGCCAAAGTTCAAGTGATTGAGACGACGATGCCATAACCATGACTTTTTTTTAGAAGCCTTTGACAGCTAGCATATTGGAGAAGACTTCATCATGTCTTCGATAGAGATGGTGTACAGATTCGTTCCACGTGTTCCTTTTAGAAGTTCAACACCATCAAGTTCTCTAACGAAGCAAGTATGTTTTCTAAAAGCCACTTATAGATCAGAATCACAGAATTGACCAACAGAAAACAAATTATGACCAAGACCTTGAACATAATAAACTCTGGAAATTACACTGTCACCAACAACATAATCTCTGTAACCCATAATTGCCCCAAAGTGGTCATTCCCGAATCTAACAGTCTCGATGAATTTACTCAGAAAGTTCATGAGCCGCGAGCGATCTCCAGTCATATGCTTGGAACAGCCTAAGTCCAAATACCACAAAACAATTTGTACGACCTGCAGTTGAACACAGACAAGTATGGATGACTGGATAATTTTGATCCCCATGCAAGAATGGATTCCATTTGGTTAGTAAATGAGATTGGAACACACATATCAGAAGCAGAATCAATGATATCATTAGAGGTAGATGTAGGTCTAGTAGTGACAGTAGATCTATTCAAAGTGTGTTCACTTCTTAAAGGTATAATTCTACCAATGGGCATCCATTTCCTAATGGGCATTGATCTAGATAATTTAGGGCACAATTCATTAAGATTGAATTTACAGCCAATAGGTTTCCATTGATAACCTACATTACTAAATTTTCTTCCTGTTGGTTTCCAATGTTTTTTAAACTTTTTCCACCTTGGTTTTCTGACATCCTTAACCTGTTTAGCAATTCTAACAGTTTTGACTAGAGACTTAGCAACATATTTTACTTCATTCACAGCACATTCATGATAAGTACCAGAAACCTAACATTCATTACATGTTTTGAAAATCGTAGCATAATTCGAATTAATTACAGTACGCTTATAGCTAATACTAGAATCAACACGATTCGTCTTATTAAACTCAAACTTATTGTTCCTAGGATGGTCTTCTACTTCCTTTCTTTGATCACTCTTAGCTTGCGTGGTCCTATCTTGCTTTGTATTGCCTGGAGGCTTTGACCTGCTTGCCTTAGTGTCAATGATTACTCCTGTAGAGGGAACGATGGGAACATTAGTTGGTTTCACTACTTTCTGCATTCCTGGTCTAGAAGTACTGGGATCTGAAGTACAAGGAGGCACATCAAAGGACACTTGCTTGGCTTTGGGCATAGAGCAAGGCATAACTACTCTATCTTTCTTAGTACCAAATTTAGGACATATAGTTATTAGGCATTCTACCAACTCCTGAGATCGTTTGGCATATAAGCATGCATCCTTAATTGCACTATCAAGTGGCTTCTCTATCTTATCCTCTTCAATAATCTCACGGAGACTTTCTAGACTATCCTTAAGATACGAAAAATATGTTTGAAGTGCAAGTTCATTATTCCTAAGATGAGCTGGAATGTACTTCACAGTCATAGCATATTTTGCACAAGCAGGCACCTTTGGTGCAGTAGTCTCACAATTTGTGATTGGCATTTTCCCTTTTACCTGACTCTTCAGATTCTCAATTTCATTTTGCAAAGAAGTTACCTTTTCGTTGTTCTTGTCACGAGTGACTTTAATTGATTCATACAACTCTTTGAAATGCTATTTGTTAGGTCACTAGTTTTACAAACACAAGTAATATAGAAAGGAGATGAGGCGATTGAACAAGCTCTAACACACACACACGATAGTAAGCATACAGTTATGTGAAGATGTATGTGAAAGAAAGAAAACTTGAACAACCAACCCTCAAGTGAGGGTTATTACATTGTTTATATAGGCAAGGAGCTAGGGCAACACTCCCTCTCCTTCCCTATTCCTTATTGGGCTTGGGCCTAAGCTTATGGGCCTTCTACATAAGCTTGACCTTAAACAAACATAAAGGCCATAATAAAGCTACCTATTACATATGAAATATAAATACTTGAAATACAGTTTAGGAGAGATTCCAACAATCTCCCCCTCAAGTATATATGAATGTAAACGGTGAAGGCGTTGATGTAATAGTAGCTCTGACGTCTTCTGACATTCTTCTTTCTTGTGAGATGAATTGCCTTGATTCGAACAATCTCCCCAGTGTAGAGAGATAGTTATCTTTGAATAGTTATGCTTCGACGTCATCTTTAACTTTGTTCTTTGATCATTGTTCTTTGTGGTGAAAGTGATAGTATGTTGTTGTTTGCATCAATCTGCCTCAGGTCTGCTTCGCTGCTCCAGTGTCTCCACGTCATTCTTCAACATGCTCACACGCTCTTTGACATTGGAATTCAATGCTGATGAAGTTCTTTAAGTCTTTAACATTGTAGATTCTTTGGTTTGACGAAGAATCATTCTGACGGTTGTGTTGCTTTTGAATAGAACTTCCATTAGTGATGATGTTGGCGTGAGCATGAGAAGAATCAGCACGATCATCCCGCTCCGGAGCTTCCATAAGAAGAAAACATTTCAAACGGTTAGTAATAAGCGGTTTCCGGCACTTACAAGTTTAAACTTCGAGAGTGTTAACAGCATAGTGTGAAAGCACAACTCTAATTCTTACAAAGGCCGTTCCTGAACTGGAATCCCACAAGTGAGATAACGCGATGTACCGAAGTACATCTACAGTTTAGATGAGTCGCTGAGGTACACCGAAGTATCACCTCACGACTGTAGACCGTTTGAGACACACTCCGCGTAATCCACGGGGAGTTACCGAAGTGACCTGCTGTCAGGGCTGTTTGATGTTGACCCTGGCAGGAGTTTCCATTCAATCACTGAGGATCACAGATGTGAACCTCTCATGAATGTTCTCGACAGATTGCTAAGATCTGTGAAGGACTCGATATGAACCACTGATAATCTTATTAGGTGATCATCAAGTGATTAAATGTCAAGTGTTCCTAGGAGGTCTTTTGATGAATCTCGTGGCTCTAGACTCAATAGTGCGTTTTGGTTTTCCTGAGCGGAGACTAGGGAGAGGGTCTCCTTCTTCAATACCAGCGATCTCTAAGAGAAAGCCAATAGTTTACGTAGGGTTCCCTGTGAGAATGAAACAAGCTTCTGTTGAGAGAGACTTGAGTGGCTAAGAAGGTTTAGTGCATGTGTCACTGGGTCCATGACGACTTTTAATCTTCAATACCGGTGTCACTAAGTGACAATCAGTAGCATATGAATTGAACCCGGTGTCTGCCCTAAGTTGAATAATCTGGAGGGCTATTTCTTTTCACCCTTTACTTTACATTTCTTTTTTATTCTTCAACTCCTTCTTTCTCCGATTCTCATATTCTCCTTTTTATAATCATTCCTAAGGACTTCTAACACTAACTAATGGTAGTGTCCTTGGGTAGATCCCTCCGGCTCTGGCGGATCATAGGACGGTTATTCCTAACCTTAGTCACCTTATAACTCCATGACTAACCTATGTTGCCATTAAAACCACTGTATGTGAAAATATCTCTCAAAGGGTTTATAAATGAAAAACATGTTTGAACCACTGTGAGAGATGAAGTTTTGCATAAATACTCCCCCTCCACATGTGCTTAATAGTTTTAATGGTTAAATGCACAGTGAGGAAAGAGCGCGCACTTTTAGAATTGATCCACTGAAGATAGACAATCCCCCGCGAGACACGGTTACGTTGCATAGTTAAAGAGTTACATTGTCAGCTTTTAGGTGACAACTAGCTCTAATAACTACCTTGAAGGTGTAGACAAACCTCGAAAGGTTTTCATACCCGTCAGAGTTCATGTCTATCAAGAGTTTCTCGAATGGTACTTTCTACTTGGACAAGTCCTTTGCGAGACACGTTTACATTACTAGCGAACTAGCTTGAAATTATTACCCGTCCAGGACAAGTCTTTTCGAGTTACAAACAGTTTAGTACCGTCAATTCGTTGGTTATGTCTGAGGTACACAGATTCATTTACATTATGCACAACATATTTCTTATCACACAAATTTTCTCCCCCTCAAAAATGGTATATGAAAATGTTATTTTTGAAACGTTTGAGAATAAATATGACCATTTCGAGTGTTGCGGGAAGAGTGACCACTGTGAACAATTTGTGACAAAGTTTTAATTCAAATACTCCCCCTCAATTAGTGATATAAACGGTTGAGGTTTTGAAAAATCATATGGGGAAGTACTTGTGTTTTTGAGCAAAACCTTGAAAAATGAAAGGTTTGATAGGTTTTACTCAAAAATAAGAAGCTTTCGCTCCTTTTATAAGGATTGTGGCACTGAGGCGTACCACAGGGTCCTTTCTTGACAATTACGGGTTGTACACTGTTATGTGTGCACAAGCCATTGACATATATAATCACACATCCAAAATTATATGAAGGAAACAATTCAAGGGGTACCAGGAAGTGCAGTGATGTTCCCAGTAGTACGAACAGGGCGTTGATAGCCGGTGATGTTGATCCTGGGTCGACCACCAACAAAACTTTCCAACGTTCTGAACTGATCCCTTCTGAACAACCGTTCATCAATCATGGTGATGATCCTTCTCACATCCCTCCTTTCCTTAGAATTCCAGCGCTTAGAAGACCCAATTTTCAGGTGTATATCCTTCAACCTGTACGCCAATCCATCCCTAACTCGCTTCAAGGTATGATCCCCGAATTTCTGAAGTTCACTACACGCCATTAAGCAGTTTCTTTGAAGTTCACTGTGGTAAACAACTCCGAATGGTTTGCTGATGAGCGTATATTGAGTCAGCTGATTGATGTCGGGAAGATCAAGCGTTGGAGGAGTGAGGTTGACACGTTTCTGATATGATTCAACGGTAAGCTGAAGATCTTCAACACGTTCTTTGATGACAATGCGTCTGATGAAGATGAGCAGTGACTTGATGAATTCACGTTGTACTTCAGTTGGAAATTGTCTCATGCGACCTTGAACTTTGGCAAGATACATGTCTTCAATATCGTTGATGTTCAAATTCTCAAAGTCAGCTTCAGAGAGAGCATAGTCCCTTTCGTCTTGTCTTTTGACCACAATCTTCTTGAGAAAAGTGTAGTCCCATTTAGACGATAGACCAACATGTTGGATGGCCACGATACTTTTAGTACTGAACACTGCATGTTGAGACTTCTGGACCAAGAAACTTTTGTAGTAGATTCTTCGGCGTTCCGACCAATGGTGAATCCCATACATTGCATCTTGGTCATATGCTACCACTTTGTCGGAGAACATGTGGGTAGCACGTTCCTCGATGGCTATACAATCAGTGTATATTGCAGCAGGGAATGGAAGTGTCAGAGATGTAGCGTATTTCCTTGAACCATCGCCACCGTGTTGAAGAAAATATAAGTCTTTATTGAAGAAATGTCTGAAGGGAATCCTAGGCTGATCAGGTTGGCCAATGGTAGGTAGAGGTCGAGACCAGTCGGTGTAATATGGAGGATTGTCCCGTTTGGTGAAGTCGATGTTTGCTTCTGGGTTGAGCCAATCCATGTTGTTAGACATGGCTCGAGCAATGTTGTCAAGGTGATATTCAACCTCGATTGCACTTTCCGAGCTGTTTTTCAAAAGTAGGAATGCGTCATTCTTGATGCGCTTCAACTCAGATTTCGTCATCTTCTTCACACGGAACCTTTCTTGCAAAATCTTTGCATGATCCAAGGTACTACTGATCGATGCCAAACTGTCAAGTTATCTCACACAAGCTAGCCACTTGAGAATGGCTAACCGTAAGAAACTTAAAACAGTTCAGACACAAATGCAATAAAGTCCAGGAGAGTATAGTGTTTCCCCAGGTCGTTATGTCCAAACGAGCTGTGCGATGAATCACCAAACGAATAGTGATCGAGAGAATTTGAACGGAAAAGAGGTTTTGAATTATTATAACTAAAGAAAAAGTATATAAACTACAGGGGCTTAAATGCAAATTAAAGAGAATTAAAAAGATAAAATATATTAAATAAACGCTATCACTATTTGCAAAATGATGTTTTTGATTTTTCTTTTATAAAACTTAAATTAAAAACTACGTGACGTACAAAAGAAAATGTGAAACTGAAACAATATAAATCCTAAAAATATAAAAATGACATTTTTACAATCCTAATGATAAAATAAAATTTTTAGAAAAAGAAAATTATTTTTAAAACTATTTATCTAATTATTATTAATTAAAAACTATTTTTACTTATTTAATAATAGCCTAAAATACAAGAAAATATGAAATAAAGCTAGAAAAATGAAATTATGACTTAGAAAAATCTAAAATAACTAAAGAGAATTTTGAAAACTAATTTTATATTTTTCTGATTATTTTTCTATTTTCTATGAATTAAAAACTATTTAAAACTAATTAAATTGCTAAAAATTACAAATTAAACTATGAAAAATCTGGAAAAATATTTTTTTGACTTTTTATATTTACCTTAACCTAGGAAAAATGAAAACTTATTTTTTTGAAACTTTTCTGAATTAATTGTATTAAAAGCTAATTAAAAATACCTAAAAACTGTTTTTAATGAAGAAAAATAGCAAACAGTGATGAAAAATTATGAAAATTTCAGGAAAAGTCTAAATTAATGTACTGAATCTAAGAAAAATATGAAAACAGTGGCTTATGTGGGAGAATATGAAACTGCAGTTACAAGTGCTTATAAATAAGCACTTGGAATAAGCCAAAGGCCACAAATAAGCACCAAATGAAAGCAGAAGCTATAATAAGCTAAGAATACTCAAAAGAAACCAAATACAACTGACCTAAACCTCTAAAGTGCAACTTAAACAGATTTGAATGATTTGGCTTAAGTGCCAAAATCAGATTTTGGCTACCACTTTGAAGCTTAAGCACAAGCTACCCAATAAGCTTAAACTAAAAAAACAGAAGTTGGAACTTAAAGAAGACCTGGCTAGCTATCTATAAACCAAAGATGAGCCTGGGATAAGCTCTGATGAGCTTGTGACAAGCTCTGCAAGAACTGAGAAAAGTGCTTTGGTGACGTATGCCCTGTCACAGGGCATTTTTGACCAAGTTGACAAGCTCTTTTGGAGCTTGTGAAAAATTTACAAAAATCTACAAAAATGATATTAAGAAACTAGACCAGTTGAAGTTTTTAAAACCAAAGTTTTACTTGAATTGAACCAGAAATGAGTCCATGAAAAATCACCCAAGTTGGGCTGAAAATGACTTTTTCAGTTTGACTTTTCTTAGCAGTTTTGTAAAATTTGACTAAAGTGAGATTTGAGTCCAATTATCTGAATGATCATGTTGTTTAATGATGTAATGGAACCTAATTAAGCTATATTGACCTAATCTAAGCCTAAATGCAGCTTCTATCTTGTTCTAGCTTAACTGAGATGCTTGTGAAATCTGAGCAAATGCAATTTTGACTTCTACTAATTTAAGGCACAAGAGAATTCCTGAACTAAGTCTAATTCCACTAACAAAGACTGAATTAACAGGTCTTTACCAAAAACTAAGTTTAAAACTCACTAGCACAAGCTGATCCAAACACTACCTACTAACTGAGTTGATAACTAATCTACCTTAATATTGATCCTAAACCTGTACAGCAATACAATCTATAATCCAACACCCATCATATCCTAACAAAAGCAAAGTAATTACTAAAAAACTACAGCATACAGTGAAACAAAAAAAAGTAGCACAATAGTTTTAAGCTTGAGCTAAAAAAATTACTCACATGAGGTCCAGCTTAATTGACTTTTATAAAGAACCAAACTGCATTATTCCAAACCAAATCCAACCCAAATCCAGTTCTGCATCACCCCAATACCATAACCAAGTCCAAATAAGCTTAGTTTGACTTTTGTTGACCAACATAACATATTGCTTAAAACTAATTTATAAGCTTTCCTAAAGCTATAAATAGCTTACCTAAGCCTATTTGAATTTAAAAATAAACTACTAAAAGCTTGAATGTAGGAGCTTGAAACTGAGTTTTTCAACAGTGAACATGAAAACTTGGAATCATAATAGAACTTTGAATTGATACTTAAAAACAGATTATAATGATAAAACACTTTGAGTTCAACACATAGAAACAAAATATTACAGCTTTTAAGTTAAACTAAGACATTGATATAAAAAACGACATAAGGGAAATTTGAAACTAAAATCTACTACTCTGCACTTCTCCTCTTTCTTCTTTTTATATGCAAAAGGTCTTGCAACTTGTTTCTGAGCACATCCCACCACTCTTTGGAGCCATTGGATGAGTAGAGTGCATATTGGCCATTGGATCAATTTTGGCGGGAAATTGGATATTTGCCAGTGGGGTTGAGTGCAAGGGTTGAAGAAGCATTAAATGTATTTTGGAGTTTGGTCGAGGTGGGGGGAACAAGGATGGGTGAGGTTTAGCTGGAAGGATGGGAGATGCCTGGTGTTGCAGAGATTTGGTGAGGAAGAAGAAAAAGGCGGGGAAAAGGGAGTGTATTTGTTTGACTGGGATAGTTGACTGGGGTGTTATATGAAAGGGGGGTCCAAAAGGCAGGGGTCAAGTGGAAATGGCAGGGGTCCAATTGGCTTTGACAAGGTCCAAGGTCCAAAAGGCTTAGGATATTAATACTAGGACTAGATTTGCAATTTCTGAAAAACAAGGGACCAAAGCTGCCAATTCTGCAAAGTTGTTTCAAGGGACCAAAAGTGACAAGTTTCAATAGTGCAAGGACCAAAATGGACATTTTCAAACTTCCAAGGACTATTTTTGCCAAATTTGAAACTTGAAGGACTAAACTTGTAATTTCTCAAAACTTTTGATATTTTTCACCAAAGGACTAATTTTGACAACTTTTGAAACTTGGGGGACTGAAACTGCCAATTATGAAAACTTAGCTCATTTTTCATCTGATTTTAAACATTTTGCATCTGAAACATATAAAATGCAATTTTGAGATATTTTCAGTATTTTGATGCATTTCTGAGCATTTTTAAGTGTTTTGCAGTTCAGATTTAACCAAAAATGATGAGTATTCATACACTCATCAACTACGGTCTACCAATTCTTGACCTTCTTCAGGATAGGGAGTGTTGTTAACAAGTGTAGCAAACCATTCAAATTCTTCAGTTTTATCGTCATCTAGCCATGATACGACGTCAGTATGAAGTGACTTCTTCTTCTTTTTCGAAGGCTTGGATGATGATGCTGGTTTCTGTCCTTGTTTGGGAGAGGTGGGTTGTTGTTGGGGCTCAAGGACCTCTTCATCGTCACCACCCGTATACTCAAAGTAATCACCTGTTTTTTGAGTCAGGGGTGGTAACTCGGAATCGTCCCGAGGTTTATCAGTAGAAGACCGAGGTGGAGGAGACTTTTGTTGAGATGAAGTCCGTTGTTGAGGAGGTGGCATCGAAGAAGATTCACCAGACTGCTTCTGACGTTTTGGTGCAGAGTCTTTATCCTTATCATCGTCATCTCTTGGCCGTTTGGGTTGATCGACTGATTCCTTGCATGATGATCTGAGTTGAAAAGCAAGTAGATCTTCGAAAAATTTAGCTTCATCTGAAGTAAACGTTCCAGATCGCTTTGACATTTGCATCACTAGTTTAGCGATTAACTCAGATTCAGAGAGATCATCTTCTTTGGCCATAGTATGTTTAATCAATGCGACGATGTTAGGGGTGAGTTGTCTGGAAAATACTTCTCTAGTCACACCGGGGACAGTGTCGAGAAGAAACTTGTGGGTATGATCTCTTGCTGTCTTCTCCAGTTCCTTTTGGACTTTAGGAACGATATCCTGAAGGTACTTGTTAGTGTAACCTTCGATCATTTCGTTCAGTTCCTCTTTACGCTGACTCTTCATGAACTTCTGAACAAATTCCCTTTCTTTCTGCATCTTGTCTTTCTCATCATTTAAGTACTGTATTTGGTCAGTAAACCAATTCAGTTTTCTGTAAAGTATGTCCTTTTTTCTGACTTGTTGGACAGCTTTCACAATTCTTTCATGAGTCTGAGAAATCCAAGATTTAGGTGGTTTCTTCACGGATTTGGATGATGATTTGGTTGACTTCTTAGATGGTGGTTGTGATGAATGAGACGAAGAATCCGATGATGATGAGATGTGAGGAGATTCCGGGTCCTTTGGTGGTTCAGAAGTTTCCTTCTGTGAGCGTGTAGGACTATCCAGAAGCACATCGTCGTAAGCAGCATCTTTATCTTTCTCAGTTTCCAGTTTCTCAAAATCATACACAATAGTATCCTCTACAGGCTTTTGTTGTTGCACAAGAGTGGTGGCACCAGCTCCCTTATCGGGTTGATTAACCGCATCAGGATCTGGAGAGGAGTGGGCAGCACCACTTGATCCTCCGAGGCCACCCATTTGATCTTTAGCAAATTCTTCAGCCTTTTGAAGGTGTCTGACGATTGTAAACTTCTTCCTGTATGATTTATCCAGTTGCTCTTCTTCTTCTTCAGAGCTCTCTTTAAAGGGAACAATTGCTGGAGTCTTCCCTTTTCTTTGGACAGCTGGAGGACTTGGAGGTTTTGCTACTGAGGCAGGTGCTTCGGTTGCAGTTGCAGAGTAATGAAACTCTTCATCTGTATCAGTATCTTCAGAGCTCTCGTCCCTAAGCTTTCTTTGTGGTTCAAGTGTGGGAATAGGTTCGGCTTCCTTTACGGGAACAATCCTTTTAAAAGGAGGATTCCTTTTAGGAACCTTCCTTTGACTCACAGTACTTGTTGCGCTTCCTGCACTTCCTATTCTGGTTCTTCTTACAGGTGTTCCAGAAGATTTTTCGTCGAGAGGACCAACTTTGCCTTGTCTAACTGCTTCCAGATACCTTTTGTACGTTTCGAGCTTTCTGACATCTTCAGTTAGAAGGAAATCTGGCAACACAGCACCTTGTTTCTTTGTAGACGATTCCTTGATTCTGACAGATAGAATAGGTTCCGTCAACATATCGTGATTGTCGGGGTCATTGAGCCTCTTGGGAATATCAGGATGAAGTCCAAGTGCTCTCTGGATCAACAGTTTAGTATATCTGATGTAGGGAATCTTTGAGCCAAGCTTGTTGAGAAATGACATCATGTCATCCCAAATCAGAGCTTCGATAGCGATGTGTTTCATGTTGACCAATGCCCAAAATATTTGCAGTTCCATGAGCTTAGGATGCTCATAGCCACTGTCACGACCAGAAACAGACTTGGTGATGATCATGTAGAGAGTTCTCCATGGTTGAGGAATACTCTTAAGCTCTACGTGAGAATGCTTGGTGATTACTCCTGTAGCCTCGTCATAACCGATATCGATTAAGAATTGGAGAGTGAGCTCTTCAGCAGGTGTGGCATATAGTTTGGTTGGATCGACTTCAGGAATTAGGAGAACAACCCTTAAGTCTGCAGGTGTAATGGTGACTTGTTTGTGATTCAGAGTCACCGTCACAGCAGTCCGTCCTTTGACCCTTTCCATAGTGTTCCAGAACTGTTGGATATAGATCTCAGGAACAGTTGCATTGTGAGTGAGCATATTCTGATACGGATGAGTCCTCAGAATATCAATAGCAATTAGACACGAAGATTCTGAGCAAGTGAGGGTGTCAAAGTCAACACGGAGATTATTCTTTCCTATCTTCATTGGATAGCCATAAGGATAGATGTCAGCAATGGAGAGAATTTCTGATGCATCCACATTTATTTGTTCAGCCATGTCGTGATCTGAAATAACATTAGCCAAAAGAACCAACATATCGAAAGACATAATGTTAGTCAACAGAAGGTCTTAATGTCTAGTTATTGAATGTATAGTGTCAATGATTGTTACGAGTCCTAAGTCACTTGTATGTCCAATAGTCTAATGACTTCGTGAAATGTTTCGTGAGTTAGTTAACTTTAAGTTTTAAAGTTTATGTTATCACTTATTGTTCACAACATATTAGATGATTAAGCTTATTAGTGACATTATTGGATTCGTGACGTTATGATTAGTTTATTTACAGGTTTGTACATGTAACAATTCATCATGAAGGTCAATCCAGGGTTAAGCGTAGTTTAGCAAAGATAAGCGTAAACAGTATTGACATATGCGTAGATGAAAGCTTACGCATAGGATCCTAACTTACGCGTAAGAAATGTTACGCGTAGGAAAAGAGGGACCTTATGCGTAGAGCTTACGCGTAGGCGTATATATACCTTACGCGTAAGGTTTACTCGTAAGAGTAGACCTTATGCGTAGAGGTCACTGTTTACGCATATCCTTCACAGGCTACGCGTAGTCCATTGTAGAACCTTACGCGTAACTGTTATGCGTAGGATTATTCTTACGCGTAACATGACTACGCGTAGGGTAATCCTTATGCGTAGAGTTGCAAATGACCTTGATTCTGAGTTTCACGAGTAACAAGCCTGAAATAGAACCGTCATATCATCAATATTAACACATAAATTCATTTTAACAACAAATCATGGCAAGAACACTTGTTACACAGTTATGCGTAGAACTACATACGCGTAATCCAAAACCCTAATAGTTCAAGAATTACTCGTAACAATTCTAACCATGGAAATTGCACCAAACGTTTTCTGGTAGGTCTAAGGTATTGTGAGAGTCTACTAACCAAGTTTTAACATCCAATTCATGGTGAATCGAAAATACCCAAACTCAAGAACTTTAAACCCTAATTCCAAATTGTTGATAATTTAGAGTTTCTGGGTGGTTATAGAGCAAGGATATCCTCAATTCAACATCATAAGAACATAACCCAACAATCTTTTTGACCATGACACTTCATATTCGAAAACACCCAATTCGACACAAGAACCCTAATTTTCAAACATCTTTAATACGTGTTTCTGGGTGGGTTTTGATGATTAAAATGATATCATTAATGTATTTGAAACGTTTTGACATAATCCATTTAACCACAAACATACACACAATGATTGTGTGTTCATACGCTTATGCGTAGAACACATAATCACGCGTAAAACAATTTCTAGCCGTTGGATTTGCATGAGATTTGAAACCTTAGCTTAAAAACATGTTTTAATCATGAAACAACTTACAAAGAGATGATCAAAAGAACGGATTTCTTGGTTGATTCTTAGGCGTAGATTGGTTAGGTTTTAGTAATAAATGTGAAGTGATAATGTTAGGTGAGGTATTATATTGAAAATACTTTCAGGTTTTGACAGTTATAGTCCCTCCACCTATTTCATTTCCATACAAAGCCATTTAACTTCCATTTTGGTTACCAAACGAAGATTTTAGGAAAGAAGCATGACGACACTCCCCCTCGACTTAAGAAATAATGAAAGGTTATAAATTTAGTCTGAGGAGTGTCATTAAACCAGAATATTCACCACCATTGTAAAATGAAACAACTGAGATATGAAAACATGCAAGTACACTGATGTTTTGAAACAGTTAAGTGAAAATTTTCTCCCCCTCAACATTTGATCGTAAAAATACTGAATTTTGAGAGATTATAGTGTTGAAGGAGGACATGTACTTGCCATGTTGAAAGATTATAGATAAGAAGAATATTTTTGTTGTTTTATGAGATTTTATATTTTTGTATTTTGTTTTTGAAAAATTTATTTACAAAAGATGTTTTGGTGTTTGACAGGTTTTTAAGACTGTTTTAAGAGGTCATCCAGTTCCTCTTGAGTCAAACACCTCATACCAATTCGGTGGACCAACTCATTAAACCTAGCGGGAGGCAAGGCTTTGGTGAGCAGATCTGCCAATTGGTATTCAGTACCCACAAAGTATAATTCAACGGTACCCTGTTCCACGTGGTCCTTGATGAAATGATAGCGTAGATCGATGTGCTTTGATTTCGAGTGCTGAACTGAGTTGCACGAGATCGCAATGGCACTCCGATTGTCGCAGTACATCGGGATTCTGTCAAATACGTAACCATAGTCTTTGAGTTGTGTTCGCATCCAGATGACTTGAGCACAACACGCGGACATGGCTACATATTCTGCTTCGGTTGATGACAGCGATGTACAATCATGCTTCTTTGATTGCCAAGACCCTAGTTTATCACCGAGAAATTGTAGTGCTCCTGAAGTACTTTTCCTTGCGTCTAAGCATCCTGCGTGATCAGCGTCTGAAAAAGCGATTAGTTCAAAACCAGAATCCTTCGGATACCAGATCCCCAAGTTAATGGTTCCCTTGATGTATCGGAGGATTCTTTTAGCCTCAGAGAGGTGGGTTTCAGTTGGTCGCGACTGATAACGGGAGCATAGATAAACGGCAAAGACAATATGAGGTCTGCTAGCTGTTAGATACATGAGAGACCCAATAATACTTCGATATTTGGTAGGGTCAACTAATTTCCCATGTAAATCAGCATCTAACTTCTTGGTATGAGCCATTGGTGTGGCATAAGTGTCACAGGTTGTCATTCCAAATTTGTTTAACAGTTCAAGGGCATATTTGGACTGACTCAAGAAAATACCACGGGGTGATTGATGAACTTGCAGTCCTAGAAAGAACGTAAGTTCACCCATCATGGACATTTCAAAATTTTTCTTCATTAGTTTTGCAAAAGCGATTGAAAACTTTTTATGTGTAGACCCAAAAATGATGTCATCCACGTAAATTTGAACAATTAAGATATGTGCCCCGTGATATTGTATAAAAAGAGTTGGGTCAACCGAGCCTTTGGTGAAATTATTGGCAATGAGGAAAGATGATAGCTTATCGTACCATGCCCGAGGGGCTTGTTTGAGACCATAAAGAGCTTTGTTCAGTTTGTAGACATGGTTCGGGAACTCAGGATCAACGAATCCATCTGGTTGGCTGACATAGACCGTTTCTTTAAGTTGTCCATTGAGAAACGCCGTTTTGACATCCATCTGATAGACCGTCATATTCATATGAGCTGCGAACGCGAGAAATATCCGAACAGCCTCAAGACGAGCAACCGGAGCAAAAGATTCTTCAAAGTCTATTCCCTCTTCCTGACGATAACCCTTAGCAACTAGACGTGACTTGTTTCGGATGACGTTCCCTTCAACATCCAATTTGTTTTTCCAAATCCATTTTAGACCAATGACGTAGAACCCTGTTGGTCTTTCAACCAGTTCCCATACTTCAAGACGTTTGAATTGGTTGAGTTCTTCCTGCATGGATTCAATCCAGTTGTCTTTTGTCATTGCATCTTTAATGTTTTCAGGCTCAGATTGGCAGACAGTGAGTGCATAAATGCAATGTTCACCATCTGTGTGAAGACGTTGTCTCGTAACGACTGGTTGATTCGGGTTGCCAATAATGTTAGCCAGAGGATGGTCTTTTGTCCATCGATGTGTAGAGGGTTGATGTTGGTATACATTGTGCAGATTCTGAGGATTCAAATGGTTTGTTGAAGATTCCGCGACATCTGGTGCAGCAGTCTCATTAGCCAACGGGTTGAAGAACGCATTTGGATTAAAATCTGCAGGTGGGGGTACTTCATTCAGAATATCATCAGCTGGTTCATCATTGTTGGAAGCGGTGTGTTCAACTGTTGTGTTGGAGTCAACTGGTGTAGGTGCATCTTCAACAGTAGTTGTTGTAGCAGGTGTATCAGGTATAGGAATATTATCAGGTGGTGCAGCGGAAACAGCGGATACACCTGGAGCACGTTCATCAATGTCGTCACAGAACAGAGGAGCAAATAACCTTTCCATTTGTTGACGAGTTAGCTGAGGGCTTTCTTCAGCTGATGATGGGGGTTGAGGGAAGTTTAAACGGTTGTGACCGGGTTCTAAGTTGTTATACTCAGAAGCCATTTCCGTGAGTTCATCAAAATGAGCATGAATCGTTTCCATTACCTCCTTTGTTCGACGATTCCAGATTCGGAAACCTTTAGAATTGTCACAGTATCCAATAAAGACTCCAATATCAGCTTTGGCTTTGAGCTTTCCAAAATCATCACGATCATTATTCGGATAGCAAAGGGATCCAAATACATGAAAGTGTTTGAGGTTCGGTTTATAGTTGTGGACAAGCTCGAAAGGTGTTTTGTTGTGGCGTTTTGTGATCATAGAACGGTTTTGAGTATAGCATGCAGTAGATACAGCTTCTGCCCATAAGTAATCTGGAAGTTTAGCATTGATTAACATTGTTCTTGCAGCTTCCACTAACGTTCGGTTCCGTCTTTCAACAACTCCGTTTTGTTCAGGTGTACGTGCAATAGATGTTTGATGCTGAATTCCCACTTTCTCATAGAATTCTCGAAGGGTTTTGTTAACAAATTCAGTTCCTTTGTCTGTTCTGATTATTCTGACGGTGTTGCGGAGCTGAACTTGTTTTTTGTGAGAAAGGTGATGGTCATTTGTGGAGCTTGGTCTTTGCTTCGAAGAAAGTAGACCCAAGTCCATCGTGAGTAGTCATCAACAATTACTAAGATGTAGCGTTTGCCATTGATCGTTTGCACGCGCATCGGGCCACATAAATCCATGTGAAGAAAATGAAGCACATGCTGAGAGTTGTGTTCCACCTTTGAAGGAAAATGAGCACGAGTGCTTTTCCCTTGTTCACAGGCTGAGCAAAGGTGATCTTTTGAATACCGAAATCGTGGGAGTCCTTCAACTAGTTTGTGTCTAGCAAGGTTGGTGATGGTTTGAAAGTTTAGATGTGAGAGACGACGGTGCCATAGCCAGGATTTTGTAGATGTTGCCTTAGAAAGTAAGCAGATGGGAGATGAAGCAACCATGTCTTGCATAGATATAGTGTAGAGACTAGAATTTTCTTGTAGATCACGAATGAAACAAGTTTTCTCCCTGAAAGCAACCTCCAAATCTCCATCACAAACTTGACCTACTGAAAACAGATTGTGACCGAGGCCTTCCACATAGTAAACCCTGCTGATTTCGATGTTCCCATTGACATAATCTCCGTAGCCCATGATAGCTGCGAAGTGATCGTTCCCGAACCTGACAGTGCCAATGAACTTTGCAATAAAGTTTGATAACAGTTTAAGGTTGCCTGTCATGTGTCGGGAACATCCGCTATCAACAATCCAGAGAATGATCTGTATCACCTGCATTACACACAGACGACACAGATGGAATAGAAGTAGATGTGGAACCCGAAATGTTAGAGGGTTCCGAAGCAGGTATGTTAGACATACACACATTGATAATTTTAGGCATCCATTTAAATCCTAGTATGTTATATATCCATTTCTGCCATCTATAGCTACTCTTTGCTTTAGTCTTAGTGAAAACACTAGGTGGTACTACATTCTTAGGAGGTGAAGCGGGAGCTACTGTGATAGCAATGGTTGCCTTAGAATCTAAAGAAGGCGGTCTACCAAGCACAGACTTAGAATGATTAGTGGGCCTAGAGGTATTCCGATTCTTAGAATTTCGTAATCGAGAGATTATAGCTTTATCAACACATTTGTCATGACAATCAGAATTCATACTCTTTCGACAAGTAACACAAGGTGCATCAGACTGAATATCAAAAGTACTTAACGGTTTAGCATTCGTTACATCACTATTTCTATTACATTTGCCAGACGTAACATCTATAGTGGAAGCAACATGAGTTTTATTCAGAGTCCTAGGGTGTTCTTCTACTTTAGCATTCCTTATTGATCTTTTCTTAGGTCGCAACTTCCTATTCTTCGATTGAGTGCTCCTAGGCTGTGAAGTGCGGACGTTTGGAAAAGACGCAACTATTCCTGTTTCAGTAGAGGGAAACACATTAGCAACTTGTGATTTGGCAGTAGGGATTCTAGGTTCACGATTACTAAGTGTGACTGGTGCTAATCTCTTAATCACGGTAGGTGGAAGTTGTTCATACTTTCCTAACATTTCCCGTAACTTGGAGATAGTGTGAATCAAATCTTGATTTTTAGAACGAATATTACCAGCAAAATTCATGACTTCTCTAGTGTGAGCAAGATAGTGATCAAGTTCGTTAGATGCTTCATGACGAGTCTTATTGAGCAAATCAAATATGACACCATATTCCTGTTTAACTTTTAAAAGTTCTTGTTCATATTTTGAGATTTGACTTTTCAAAGACACGTTTTGATCATCCAGTTGCTCAATTTTAGGATCAGAAGATTTTGCACTCAACTGAGCGATTTTCTTTTGAAAACTAAGTTGATGATTATGAATATCTTTTTCACACCAATGAAGACGACGTTTTGCATTGTAAATTTCATTGAGTAATCGTTTATTTTCAGCTTTTAAAGACTCGATCTGAAGCACATTATCGGTGTTCTCAACAGTTACAACATTTTCAACAATATCAGCAGAGATATAATCAGATGCATATGGCAAAGAATAGAATAACACAACATTATGGATATCAGCACAGATAACATCTTCCAAGAGTCGATCAACATCTTTTCTCAAGAGTTTCTTTTTATGTTTAGTATTAGAAATAGATGTTTCTGTTTTCTCGAAAACGTTTTTCATTACCCCAAGTTCCTTATGAAAATCCTTTTCCCAGGCAATTGCACAACTTTTCAAGTTTTTAACATTAGGTAAAAGATTTTTCTGAAAAATGTCTCTTTGTTCTCGCGCCAGAGGCGATTGAAAATGTTCAACTTTGATTTCAGAGCGATATTCTATCTCATGTTGTAAAATTTTGAGGTCAGCCATGAAAATGTCAAAATATCGAAGAATTTTTCGATTTTCAGGTTTTGAGTTTACTTCACTAATGGAAGGTAAAGGACCATAAGTTTGTGCAAATTCTGTTTTGGGATTAACATTAGAAGACTCAGGTGTTTTGATGATAACCCTTGGTGTGTTAGAAGAATCCGTTGGTGTGACGAAAGTGACCGCGTTTTTATAATTAAAAGGTTTGTTGTAAACAACGTTTTTTAATTTTGATCGACTCTCGTCTTCTGCATCTAATTCCTCTTGACGATGATATTCAACAACACTCATGACAGTATTATCAATTTTGTATTTTGCACTGGAAACTTCAGGAGTTGGTTTGAATGTTTTTAGTGAAAGCTTTGGTTTGTAATCAGCTAGATTTTTTCCATATCCTTTTGGATTGGGTTTTAAGGTAAACTTTTCAATAGCTGTTACTGATTCACCATGTTTGTAAACAACAGTTTTAAACTCTTTAAGTTTGTTTTGCAAGCCGATAATTTCTTCAAGAAGGTCATCTACCCGATTCGTTGAATGCTTTTTGTATGCGGAGAACTGTTTTTGACAATTTAACAACTCAGCCTTAGTTTTTTGATTTTCCAAGGTGAGAGCGTTAATTTGCTTTTTATGTTCGTGTTTCAGTTGTTCTAATTCAGACAACAAAGCATTCTTCGAGGCGGCTAGATCACGCATCTGTCTCTCTAAATATTTTTCGTTTTGATGAGATTTTGCAAAAGCGGCTTCAAAACCTTTTTCACGGTTTTCTTGAGTTTTGAAAAAGTTGAGTTGCATTTGTAAGCATTCAAAATCCTTGGTTAACAGTGCATTTTTACTTTTTAAGGACTGATTTAATGCAACACATTCAGCAATTTGGGATTGTTGGTCTTTAAGTAACAGAACAAGATCTGGATGAGGCAAAGGTTCATCGTGTTCATCGTGAGTCACAACATGATCATTATTTAGATCCTCAAGTATAACCACGGAGTCAATTTGATTATCAAGGGAAACCATAAGGTCATCTGGATCGTCAAATGTAACTACGGGGTTTATTTGAAAATCGTCAGAATGAGATGTAGATGACTCATTTTGAACATTTTGAGCCGTGCCGGATTCAGATATTGATGGAGAGATTAGTTCAGATATGATAATGGTTTGTTCGGGTACCTGAGACAAGCCATCAGTGTCATACACTGGGCCTGTTTCACTCATGTGTAACTCTTGCATATTAGCCATCAACATAACAGCTGCATTGGCCTGCAAGTCCTCCATATCATCATCTGAGTCTGCATCTGCCATAAAGCTCTGTTCTTTGTTTGTGAGAGATCCACCAGCTTCATCCTTAAGAGCCAAAAGTAAAGCCTCTTTGAAATAAGCACTGCCCCTAGTCCTTGGCTTTGGGCATGCATTAGCCAGGTGTCCCTTCTCATTGCAGTTGTAGCATCTAAGACCATTTAACCGATTATGAGCATTTCCCTGTTCCACCACTTGAGCTCTGTTGTTATTCCTACCCACAGCATTAAACCCTTGACCACCGCCCATCTGACGATCATAATCACGATTCTGAACTTCAACACGTCCATTGTTCACAACAGCTTGAGTCCGTGTGTTAGATGAGGAACGAATACGATTGTTGGATTTGTTGGTGTAACGGCCAAATGCATTAGCAATCATCACAAATCCTTGTTGCAATGCTTCGAATGGATCGATTTCCTCAGTCGCTTCACTGACATATGCTTGAGCATTGTTACTGTATGGAACCAATTGATTTTGTTGAGGTTGTTGCTGTGAAGGTGTGTTTGAAGCAGTTGGTTGAGTTGCTGGTTGAGAGGGATAATTCTGTTGAGCATACAAGGCAAGTTGTTGATTATCCGGTTGTGACTGTTTAGCAAGTTGAGCACGGAGAATCCTTTCCCGATCAACTTCCTTTTCATGAGGCTTCAAGTTATCGTACAACAATCCATAAGTAGAGTGATGCATATTCTTCGCTTGACGGAGAAAAATGACATACTTCTCCCAATCTGGACCAAGACTACTCAGGAACTTACTATTCACTGCAATTCTTGGCATGATGATGTTGTGTTTATCCAAATCATTGATGATGTCTAAAAATCGATGATGATAGGACTCTAGTGTCTCTCCAGGTTCAATCATGAAGTGTTCATAAGCCAAGTAAATTTTGGATTCTAAATCCTCCTGATTGAGTACAGATCCTTCCATAAGAAGACGAATATGATCCCACATTTTTTGTGCGGTCTTTTGAGCATCAACACTACGAAGAATTGGGTTTGGTAATCCTAAGAGGATGTATTCCATTGCAAGTTCATCAGCTTCATAGTGTAGAAGTTCTGTAGCATTTAGATCTGCAACAGTAGCAATGTTGGTTTGTTCATCTCTTGGTGGAACAACAGTTGGATCTCCGGGTACAATGACAGTAGGCATCTCAAATAGACCTTCCAAGATAACCTTCTTTAAGAACTTTCCATGTGTCTTCTTCAGATCACAAAATCTAAAGAACCTTATCACCCATTGATCGTAGTTTCCTGGAGTGAGCATTGGAGGTCTATCAAGTGATCCAGCTTCATGAATTGATTGTTGGCTGCTTAAAGCTTCACACATCTTTGCAAACCAAGTGGGTTCCTTCATAGTGTTTCTTGATGGATGTTGATTGAAATCGTTTGTGTAGGGTTGAACTTGAAGGCTTGGTGGTGGTTGAACCATTTGTGGTTGTGGAATTGCACCAATTTGTGGAGTATGTTGCTGATTAAATTGTTGTTGATAAATAGCTTGTTGTTGATTCCATTGTTGATGTTGTGGAGTTAATTGTTGTTGTTGTTGATGATTATAAGTGTGAGGGAAATAGTTAGAGTATGGTGGTTGAGACATGATGATGAACTTGTGTAGTAAAAATGGATCTTTGTAGTCGAATGAACCTTTGTTGATGAAGTGTCCTTAGGCGTAGAAAAGACAAGAACCAAGTAGCACTTATGCGTAAAAAAACACCAAAAGTTACGCGTAACAATGAGGAGTTACGCGTAGGTTTTAGCTTACGCGTAAGTAGGTAAAACACTAAAGTTATGCGTAGACAAAAGTTAGGCGTAGAAACTTAGGCGTAGGATTACCTTAGGCGTAGAACTTAGTTTACGCGTAAAGTGAATCTTATGCGTAGGTTACTACGCGTAAGCTTATGTTATGCGTAATTTTAGGGTTTTTGCCCAAATGATCTTTTACACTATCACAGTGCAAAAGATATCCAAAGTCGACGTATTTTCAGACTTATCCAAGTAAGAAAACACGGAATAAACCAGGAAAATGAAGGTCAAACCAAGGAAAATCTTACGCGTAATTTTAGGGTTTCAGTACGCGTAGGATTACTCGTAATTTTGATTTTGCCCAAAGATGTTTCTAAACCAGTTTTTGTGTGATGAAATAGCTTCACTAACACCAAAATAACACAAAAGTGTGAAACTTGATGATCCAAAGCTCTCAAAACAGTTATGCGTAGAAATACACCCACGAATAAAAACTAGTTCAAAAACAATGATCCACGCATAAAGTTTGAAACTTTTTGCCAAAAACAAGTATTTTAACACCTTAAAACGTTGAAAGTACAAGAATCTTGGATTAAAAAGTGTAAAAAACAAGTTTTTAATAGAGCAAAAGAATGCGTTATCTTTACGCGTAAGACCCAAAAACCAAAAACTTCAAAAACAAACGAGTACACCCAACTATTTGGCGATTGATACCACTGTTAGGTCACTAGTTTTACAAACACAAGTAATATAGAAAGGAGATGAGGCGATTGAACAAGCTCTAACACACACACACGATAGTAAGCATACGGTTATGTGAAGATGTATGTGAAAGAAAGAAAACTTGAACAACCAACCCTCAAGTGAGGGTTATTACATTGTTTATATAGGCAAGGAGCTAGGGCAACACTCCCTCTCCTTCCCTATTCCTTATTGGGCTTGGGCCTAAGCTTATGGGCCTTCTACATAAGCTTGAACTTAAACAAACATAAAGGCCATAATAAAGCTACCTATTACATATGAAATATAAATACTTGAAATACAGTTTAGGAGTGATTCCAACACTATTTAACCTTTTCATTTTCTGCTAGAATACATTCATTTTCATGTTGTAATGCATTAATGATGTTTTGAAGATGAAAGTTCTGAGAATTCTGAGAATCTAAAGGAGGAGGCATTTGGGAGCCAATCATATCATACTTATCACTCTTTAATTATGAGATTTGGGTTTTCAATCGTTTGATCGTGTTACAATGAGCTCGAATATGTTCATCACGTTTGTTAATTTCGAAAACTGTATCAAACTCAGGAGCATCCGAGGATGTCTTGGCATTTGAGGTTTTAGCATTTTCTTTTAGATGTTGATATTTTAATTGCAAAGCAAAATGTTCAACTTCCAATTTAGAAAAATGTTTAACCAAGTTATCATGATCATCTTGCTCTATTTTATCATACAATTTTGAATTTTTGGACTCAAGCTCAATGACACGATCATGGGAAACTTTCAGGGCAACAGATACTTCATAAAATTGAGAAGCAGTGATAGAGAAATTTGTAACAGTATAGAACACATCCTGAGAAACACATCTAGAAATCAAGTTATCATTTAAGATATGCAGATATTTCCTCTCAATTTCATTACTTTTAAGCTCACATTCATAATCTTTGAGCTCAATTTCCATTTTATTAAACACTTTTTTTCATTTCTTTAATCTCTGTATCAATGCCCTTTTGAAGACTCTCAAATTGTTCTTTTAGTAGTTTAAAGAAAGGCATAACCTCAGTTAAATAATACTCTTTAGTTTTCTCAACACCCCTTTCCCCTTCAGTAATCCCTGCGGGTGTAATTCTCTTCTTATAAGTTTTCTCAAAGTCAACAAATAATTGATAAACTACATATAGGCTGATTAAGGTATTTCTTTGAGTCGAAAGGGTTCTGGGCACTAAATGCATAGGTGTATTTGGGGGATACACAGTGGCTGGAGGTATTTTTCTACAAGGAGGATTCTTCTCAATAAGATTATCGAATTTTTGTTTATCTAAATCTTTCTGTTAGCCTCGCTTTTTATAAAGATAACGTCACTTACGTGAATTGGACTAGACGCGTAGTATACTTTGCCCTTAGGGACTAGTATCATTTAAGTGGCAAAGATAGGGCCTATATATAACCCTCATGACTCTCCATGAGGGGTGACTTGAATCATTTGGTCATTTGTATTGTGTGTGTTTATCAATAAAACCTTGTGTTTTCTCCTCCCTCTCTCTAGTTTCTCTCACTAAAAAGGATGAAGATCTTCATCTTCTTCCACCAACCCCGACCTCCAAACCACATAAATCTTATAGTTTTTCGGTCCTAACAAGAGGTGAATCATTAGGCTATTTGTATTGTGTGTGTTTATCAATAAAAGTCTTTGTTTTCTCCTCCCTCTCTCTAGTTTCTCTCTCTAAAAAGATGAATACTTTCATCTTCAATCACCAACCACGACCTCCCTAACCACATAAATCTTATGTTAAACGGTCCTAACAAGTGGTATAGAGCCATGGTTATCTTGTGTTGATTTATGTGGGTTTTATACATGTTTTTTTTACTGTTTTTGTGCTATATTTGTGGTTCGGAAATTATTTTTCCGATTTGTGGGTAAAACAGTTTTTAATACATGTTTTTGTATCCTTATCCTTGGTAACACAAAAAAGTCCTGATCTTTCATGTGTAAATCTGTCTTGGGTATATCTTGTCCAAACAGTCACTTTTATGCTTTTTTGTACCAATATATCCGTGAAACATCAAATGGTCAACCGTCAGTTTCGTGGTCAAACAGAGAAAAAGAAGCATTTTTATGCCTCTTCTGGGTTTATTATGAAGACTGGACGGAGGAAGTGGTCGGAAAAACTTGCCGAAAAAAAGTCAAAGGGTCAAAACCCTTTTTCTACGCATAAGGAGGATCTACAGAGGTGTTACGCGTAGCTGTGAAGTTACGCGTAAGAAAATGTTTACGCGTATGCTTTTACGCCTAAGCTTCTGGCTTTACGCCTAAGCTAGGTTACGCATAAGCTGCACTGCGTCTTACGCATAAGAAATACTGCTTACGCATAAAGGAGAGTTACGCGTAAGATTGTTTTTCCAAAAACCTTATGCATAAAACTGATAAGAAGAAGCAGTTATGCGTAAACCAGACCTTGACCACATCGACCACAATACCAAATATACGATAGAATCAAACGACTTCAGTCCAACACATTTTACATCCGAAACAAATCAAACCACAATCATGTCTATCCTAACTCCATCAACCCCATCTCAATCAAAACTCAAAAAGAAAAATATTTGACTGATCTCAGAATTGGTTCGGTTTTCATCTTTACAAGATTTTTTTTCCAAACCATCCTCATCATCGACCACAACTAGTGACTATATCCGAAACTTTGAATAGAGTTTTCTAACATGGATGCTAGAAACTTTTCTCTGTGTTTCGTTTTGCGACAACCAAAAAGAAATTAAATAACAAAAACTCATTCAAACTACCTACCCGAGACCCTTTTTAAAGGATCTTGATGCTGCGAACAACTTGAATATAATACGGGTCTTGATTGGTTTTTGTTGTCTAGTATCTTGATGAAGGAAGGAGTGAATGATTCGTGATTGATTGATGATTCTGAGATAAGTGAGAAGAGGATGAAGGAGCGTATATTTTTTTTCTCAGCTCTGTGTTTGGTGAGAGAAAAGTTATGTGGTAGGCGGATGATATTGTGAGTTTGTTTTAGGTTTAGGTTTAAGTAATATAAACTGTGAGACGTTTTATTCTTAACCGGATACTACTTCATTTTTGGATCGGGTTTGGCTTACTGGATCGTGGCCTTTGTGTTTCAATTCGACTTGGGCTGAATTCAAGAGGTGGACTGGGTTGCTTGGTATATTGTAAGCTTAAATGGATATAAGTTGCAATTTGTCATCCGCATTTTTTATAAAAATATGGATACAATTTCTTTGCTATTATTGGTATGGTATTAAAATTTCACGGAGGGATACATATATTCACGGCTTGAGGAAAATGTGAAAAAATGGCTACGGAGTTTTTGTACGGTATTATTGAAGCGGAATTGAAGTGACATTTCACGGGTGGACTTCTTTATCTGTGAGACGTTGGTTGGTTGGATGCATGTCTCAAGATAACTTGTTGGAGCACATTTTGAAATTTGAAAATCTGGTTATAACTGGTAAGGAGTTACGTTGTAGTGCTCACAGTGTGTAACCATCACTTTAAGGAGTTACGTTGTTGTGTTCAGTGTCACACGTAGTTGTGGATTGTTCAAAAATTTAGAACAAGCAGTAAGTCACAAAGTTGGAATGTTTACTTCCTTTTCAAGTCAGTCGTATCGGGTTATCTCCACATGTGGTCATTACTATTAGCCGGTGAATTCAAAGAAGGTTCGATTTTAAGGTTGGTTAGAGAAAATTATTGAGAGTATTTTTGCGACATATTCTCACAGAATTTTGATCAAGCTATGATGTTTGAAAATTGCATCAAGAAGGTAATACGACATGTACGCAACATTATGATGATTCCGATAGCTCGCAACCATCAGGAGGGAGAAGTTGGTATTTCATCTTCCGTGTTTAGATTACGAAGGGATTTTTGCTTAAGACTGAAGAAGGAGAAGTAGTGTGGTGTACATCGGGGCTTTTTACCAACTTGGATGCAATACTAAGTGAGTTATGTTGTTATGATGTTCCCAGAACGACAACCATTGTACCATCAAGAGTTTACTTTCTCCGCTGCGTGTTGGAAGAGAGTTGTCGATTCAAGAGGGAGCATAAGAAATAAAAAAGGCTCACTAGTTAGGAGGGAGTAATAACCTAACTAGACCGTTACAGTTGAAGTTCATAGCTACAAGAATTTGTGCCGTCAGCGCCAAAGATCAAATGCCGAGGTCATCGGAAGGGAGAACTTCAAGTTTGCCTCAGTATCTAGACTACTGAGACTCTGCGCTTCAAGAAAGTCAACATTGTTCATACTATTGTAATTTACTTTGTTTTGTATTTATAGGTCTCATTGTAACCATTCACGTGTGACGGTATCTTGGAGGGAGATTGTTAGCCTCGCTTTTTATAAAGATAACGTCATTTACGTGAATTGGACTAGACGTGTAGTATACTTTGCCCTTAGGGACTAGTATCGTTTAAGTGGCAAAGATAGGGCCTATATATACCCCTCATGACTCTCCATGAGGGGTGAGTTGAATCATTTGGTCATTTGTATTGTGTGTGTTTATCAATAAAACCTTGTGTTTTCTCCTCCCTCTCTCTAGTTTCTCTCAGTAAAAAGGATGAAGATCTTCATCTTCTTCCACCAACCCCGACCTCCAAACCACATAAATCTTATAGTTTTTCGGTCCTAACACTTTCTTCCATAATACTTGCTCAGGGGTTAATTGAGTTTGAGGTTTAAACTTATTCAAGGCTATCCAATTTTCTTTAGTGTAATCATGAGATTTAAGCTTTATATTATACTTTGTACACCAAGGATCATTTAACTTCTTAGTCGTTTTCTCCTTAGAGGCATCTTCTAATTTTCTATCCTCTTCAGTGCTTCCTATACATGATGGTGTTTTCCTAGGCTTAAGAATATCATTACCATCATAGACTACCTTTTGAGCATCTCTAGCTATTTTACCATACTCGGGATTGGGTTCCTCTACAAGGGGAATACTATGCTTATGGCTTAAGACTCTATGCTTAGTGATCATGTGAGCAGTCTGAATGGTGTTCCCTTGTATGTACAGTTTGTTTTCAAGTTTGGTTTTCAAAGTTTTTAGGTTGGAAAAGTCATTTAAAAGCTTTGATTCCTTAGAAGTAAACTCCTGTTTAAGCACTTTTACATTTTCTTGAAGTTCTTGCTTTTGCTTAACAGTTTTATTGAGCTTTTCTTGTAAGGAGTTTAACTCTTGTTTTAACATTTCTTCCATAAAGTTACTTTTTCTAATAACTGTACGTATTTGGTTATCCATCTCCTGCTCACGGGTAGTCAGTTCAAATTTAGCACGCTGTTCATATATGGCAACTTGTTCTTTATAGGCATTTAGTTCAGAGGTTATGGAATCGTCATGAACACATGCAGTGTATTCATTAGAAATATAGTCATCATTGACTGCAGAAGATGCATCACTTGGTACAATTTCACCTTCATCTTGTTTCACATATTTATCATATGGGACAACATTGCTATTTCCCATATTTTCAATATTTGATTCTGTAGGACCTTAAATATATCAACCTTATCACAAAACTCACCTTATCACACGTATGCGTAAAGAACACAAACCACACAAAGCTTGTGATATGCGTAGGAATAAGAAGTAAGAAAGATTAAGTAAAGATGGTGGTACAAGAGATGTATTCGTATGTATATGTTTAGAGAGAAAGGGAGAAGAACATGAAAACAATATTTCACAAATAAAACACACACACACACTCAAGCACACCCCTCAAATGAGACTTTGAGGGGTATTTATAGTACAAGTAACATAATGCCCTAAGGCTTGGCCATGGGCCTTTTATGGGCTTCATATGGATTGGATTGGACATGGATTGATATAAGGCTAGCTTAACATAACTTCTAACCAATTAGCTTAGCCCAATCCACGAGCCCTTTGACTATTCTAGCACGATATCTAACACACGTTACAAAGTTCCTAAATGTGAATGACCATCACTTCTAATAAAAACAATTAAGGCTAACAATCTCCCCATAAGGGGTGGTCATTCAAAAGATGCTCCACTTGATTAGGTCTTTACTTTTCTCGAGCTTGAACTTTGTGTGTAGATATAGAATAGTCTTAATTCTTTGTTCCTTCATGCTTTGTGATCAGTTAATGTGGTTGTCTGCCATTGTCAACTTCGTAGGTTAGGTGTCTCCACGTCATTCTCCACCATGCTCACACTTCTATTTGACTATTAATTACCAATGATGTAGTTCTCGAGTCTTTAAACTTTGTAGAATCTTTGATATAGACGAAGAATCATCTTAAAATTTTGTTGCCTTTGATTTTGATGAGAACTTTCATGTGTTGTTGGTATGAGCATGTGGAGAATCTGCACGATCAATCCACTCTGGAGCTTCCATAAGAAGAAAACATAAAAACAAGTTAGTAATAAGCGGATTCCGGCACTTACAAGTTTGAATTTCGAGGGTGTTAACAGCATAGTGTGAAAACACGTCTCTAATTCTTGCAAAGGCCGTTCCTGAACTGGAGTCCCACAAGTGAGATAACGCGATGTACCGAGGTACACCTACAGTTCAGATGAGTCGCTGAGGTACACCGAAGCATCACCCCACGACTGTAGACCGTTTGAGACACACTAAGCGTAATCCACGGGGAGTTACCGAAGTGACCTGCTGTCAGGGCTGCTTGACGTTGACCCTGGTAGGAGTTTCCATTCAATCATTGAAGATCACACATGTGAAACTTCTCATAAATGTTCTGGCAGAGTGCTAAGATCTGCGTAGGACTCTAGAATATATCACTTGTGTCCTAATTGATGAACAACAAGCGATGTCATGTCAAGTGTTCATATGAGATCTTTTGATGAATCTCGTGGCTCTAGACTCAATTAGTGCATTTTGGTTTTCCTAAGCAGAGACTAGGGAGAGGGTCTCCTTCTTCAATACCAACAATCTCTAAGAGAAAGTCGATAGATTATGTAGGGTTCCCAGTGAGAATGAAACAAATCCCTTTTAAGAGGAATTGAGTGGCTAGAAGGTTTAGTGCAGTGCGTCACGGGGTCCATGACGTCTTTGTCTTCAGTACCAGTGTCATCTTAGTGACAACCAGTAGCAGATGAATTGAACCCGGTTTCTGCCCTAAGGTTGAATATGGAGGGCTATTTCTTTTCACCATTTCTTTTACTTTTCTTTTTAATTCTTCAACCCCTTCTTTCTCCTTTCTCACATTACTCCTTTTTTCAATCATACTTAAGGACTTCTAGTTCTAAAATATTGGTGATGTCCTTGGGTAGATCCCTCCGGCTCTGGTGGATCATAGGACGGATTTCCTATCCTTAGTCACCTTATAACTCCATGACTATTCCTATGTTGCCATGAACACCTTTTTCTTGAAAATCTCTCAAAGTGTTTATGATTATAAAACATGATTTTGTTAACACCTTGAGAGTTTTATATTTTCAGAAACACTCCCCCTTCACATGTGCTTACATTGTTTTAACTTAAATCTTCACAGTGAGGGTAGAGTTCGCACTTTTGAATTGATCGACTTTAAATGAACAAAACCGATTCGAGACACGTTTACATCACTAGAGAACTAGCTTGAAATTATTACCCGTCCTGGTCAAGTCCATAGAAAGTTTCTCGAGATGGTACATGATTCCTCGTCAATTCATTGGATTCAACTGAGTCGAGCTCATTTTGAGATTCAAACAACGAACATTAAACTTTTTGATCACATTTTAATCACGTTTTCTCCCCCTCAAAAATAGCATATCTATGAAGTTTTTGAAACAAAATGATTAAAAGATATGTTTTTCGAAAAGCATTTGGAGAGAAACTGATTTAGCATGAATTTTGGAACAATTTTGGTTTAATACTCCCCCTTAAAGAAAGCATATTTTCATACAGAAAATTTAGAATCAATTAAGGGTTTAGAGGGAGTTATCTTGGTACCAAATGTGAGAGATTTTGAAAAATCTTTTTGAAAAATTTTGAATCAATGGTACGCAAGATGAAGATTTTAAAAAAAATCTTTTGAAGATATTTAAGAAGAATTATCTTCATTTGTTTTAGGATAAGGGCTTAATATTTATGAAAATCGATTTTGCATAGCACTTTCCTTTCCTTAAAGATCGGGTTGCAAGAGGAAATACTTACAAGTCATTATGTTTTTAGGAATAGTGCTTGAAAAATATATAAAACCTTTGATTTGGTTAAGCACTTTCCTTTCTTTGAAGCGTGGGTCCTGAACTGATGTGTCCAGAAGCCATTAATTTGAAGTCCGGGTTTCGTACTGAAGTATACGAAAGCCATTATTTTGATTTTTTTTTTGTTTTTTTTTTTTTTGTTTTTGTTTTTGAAACGACATGTTTTAGAAAAAATTTAAAGAACTCTCACTCAAGCATCTGTAAATGTCCGTATCATTAAATGACATTTCTAGAAACGTACAGAATATTGATTATACGAGAGACATGTCATGAGAAGAATATTTTTGGATTTTTTGATTTTATATTGTTTTTGTATTTTTTTTTTTGAAAGTTTTTCAAATTTTGTATTTTGTTTTTGATTTTATAGAAGAAATGGAAAATCAAAAATAGAAGAGATAGAGAATGAAGAGGAAGAGTTTACAGAATTGGAACCCTCTGATGAGCTGGCTTCTGAGATATTTGATTCACCTGCAACCAAAGACGAAGAGATTTCACAAATAACAGTGTTAGAAATATTTGATTCCTCACTTTGAGGTTGTTCACTATCAACAGTTATATTGGTTTCTATTTCCTTATCCTGATGATTGTCACTATTATCTGTGTTGGTGCAAGTATCAAAAATCTTTCCTGTGCGAATCCATCTAAGACCTACTTTGTTGAAAACTTTTCCCGTGGGTATCCACCTAAGGTAAGATCTAGGAGTTGTTTTCTTTTCAGATGTAGCGGAAGAATCATTTTTTGAAAAACTACGTCCTGAAGAGATCCACCTATTAGGTTTCTGTACCATGTTCATCTTGTCGACGGGTTTGTTTCAGTTTGGTGTCTTAGTGGATTGTACCTTGGCATCATGATTAGCTGAAAAGACACATTTTTGACATGTAGTACAGACAGATTCAACATTATTGCTTAGAACAGCTACCTTAACATTGTCACTACAGTCATTTGGCAAATGATTCTTGTTCGAAAAAGACTTAGGATTTCTAGTGTTTATTTCTACATGCTTAGCATTCTGCTTCCCGTAACTACTCTTAGATGCATGCCAATTCCTAGTCGTTTGAGGGTTCCTAGGTAATGGTTTACAACTACTAGTATTGCCTTGAAATCTTGTAGAATTCATCACCTTAGATGTTGCACCTAGAATTCTGTCTTTTCGAGTATGTGCCTTTTTCCTAGCTTCTTCTAGATAGTGATTGTTGACCATGTCATTAGAACCAACAGATTCTTTAACTGGATTTTTGGTCACATTTCGTGTACTTGTTTTAGAAATGCCAAGTGTAAACACATTTTCTTTATCAAAAACAGGTTTTTCAAAACCTTTGATAATTCTCTTTTTAATAGGCAAAGACTGTGGAATGACTGTTTTTGACATATCATTTTTCTCATTGACTTTTGGAGGAAACTGAGAAATAGACATTTTTGGTTTGAAAACCGGTTTGGGAACATTTGTTTTCTCCTCAGTCAATGGTTTTGAAAACTTAGTATCCACAGCCTTCCCTTTTAGACATTCCAACTGAGCTCTCAAAAGATCATTTTGCTCTTTCATGTCCTTGTAGGCACGCTCATACGACAGTTTGTCATACTTGCATTCCTCTGTCTTTCGATCAAGTTGTTTAAAATAGGACACGTTTTCTATTTCAAGTTTTTCAAGAGCTTTTTCATATTTTAAAATAATTGCGGAGGTCTCAGACTGGAGTCTTTCATGATCTTCAACAGAATATGTTTGTAAAATAATGGACATGATATCGGTAGTCATAACATCTTCGAAGAGAGAATTATTCATATTTTCCAAAAGTTTGATGTGTTCAACACTTTCATTGGCTTGCTTTACAAGGGATTTGTGGTCCTTGACAAAGTCACCCGTTTCTTTCAAAAACGCTTGTTCAAAATGAATTACCCTCGAATTGATGTTATTAAGCCGAGGGGCAATTTGAGTTTCAAAAAACGCTTTCGTTTCGTCATCATGACGAGTAAACCAGATGTTAGTAGTAATATTGGTTTTAGTTTTAACAGTCTCTTGAAGATCCGCAATTCGAGTTTTCACATTGTCTAAAATACTTCTTGCATCACTTGTGTTAAAAGGATTGTTTGAAGACATTTGTTCAATGTTCGAAAGAGATTTTGAGACAACAACTGGTTTTGAAACTGGTTTTGAAACTTGTTTTGGAACTGGTGTTGACACACTGTTTGAAACACTGGGTGTGATGGAAAACTTTGACTTTTCTTTTTGAGAAACAAAAGTAATTCCATTAATTTTGTTCCATTTGTTATAATCAATTGGTTTGATTTCCGGAATTTTGTGTTTCATTTTTGATCTACTCTCCTCGGATAGTTCTAACGTTTCAAGAGAATCACGAACAATAATGGGTTCATGTAAAGCATTGCCATTGTTTAATACATTTTGAGGTTTCTGAGCTTTCTTGAGGAACGAAGAAGGGTTGTTACCAAGTGCCATTGTGATAAGTATGAAAACGTGGATTTACTTGATTAGAAAGCATCTTGATTGTTTGAGCAGAATGACCCATTTTAAGAAGCAAATTTTCCAAATTTTGGATTTTTTCATTTTTATCAAGAATTTCATCAAGAAAAGAATCTTCTCGTTTTGAAAAATCAGTAATCAGCTCCTTCTTCTCTTTTTCAAGATTAGAAAACATTTCTTTTTGTTTAGAAAGTTGGTCATTTAAATCAGAAATTTCCTTGTTTAAAGATTTAATTTTCAAGTTCAAATTCACATCAAGTGTGTTATACTTGATTTGCAATAGTTGTTCTTTAGAAACCAAATTTTGATAACCAATTTCTAATTCTGATTCTTTGTTTTTATGAAATTCAAAGGCTTTTGCGTTCTCCTTGTAACTCTCAAGCTCAGCGGTCAATTTAGCATTCGCGGCCTTAACTTCGCGATTGACCGTTCTAACTTTCTCAATCTCAATACCACAATTATTAATTAATGTTTCAAAATAAGCACGTGTTTCCTCATCATTAGCACCATTCTGTTCACCTTAACCTCCATTAGGATCCATATATGGAGTTTCAGAGTTAACATTGCTATTAACTTGCTCTCCCACATATGTGTCATAATAAGGTTCGGGAGACACAGAATGTGGCTTCTCATGAGTAAACGGATTAGCAACATTACTATAATTTGGTACCTCATTGAGTGGATCTGTGTCGTAGACGGGAGGTGTATCAAAAGTACCGCATGATGTCGTGTCCTGATGAATGACTGGAAGACAGTAGTTTGCATTATCGTTTGCTTTATCTACCCGTCCAGGATACATGAAATCGTATTCCTCATCAGTCAACTCTATTCCCGATTCTTCTTTTAGTGCTAACATCAACATGTACTTGATCTTTGCAGCACTTGGTTTTGGCTTGACACGACATTCTGAATTAAGATAACCTAAATCTTGGCATTGAATGTCAGAGGTAGCATTCTGAACCGAAGTCATAAAATAGTTATTCCCATTTTGATATCCCATATTTTGATTCACAATCTGACCCCCCCTGATTACCAACATATTGCCCTGCATATTGCATCTGATTCCCCATCTGTATACCCGTAGCAAATCCTTGCTGATTCCCGATAACATCTCCCATGTGTCCTTCTTGACTCATATGAATACTTGGTTGAGAAAACTGCGTATTGTACGATGAAATCCATGGGTTGTTGTTATTCGGTGTAGAGTAACCACTGTTGATTAATGCATTGGCGAATGCAGCAATAGCATTTATGAAATTAATTGAATCACGATCTTGCATAGTTGCCATTGAATAAGGTATTATAAGACAAAGTTGATGTAGGATCGATTCAACGATAAAGGAGTTGTGTTTAAAAGTTATTGCCGTTTGAAGTTTTGCTGAAAGTTGTACTCGTGAACTCGGTTCTCAGGCGTAAAAAAAAATTTCTCTCAAAATTTGAAATTCACGATAAAAATCAATTCTAAGGATGTATGAAAATTTTGAGTTTTGACAATTTTGACGCCAAATTTGACCGAAAAAATTTGAATTTGGGTCCAAAAATTTGAATTTTTGACCAAAATTTTCCAAGTTATACCAAAATTTGAATTTCGCGTAAAAATTGAACGTTTAGACTCCCCTAAATTTTTTATTATTATTTTTTTTTAGAAAGAGCTTAGGCGTAGAGAGAAGAAGTTACGCGTAGGATGCTTAGGCGTAGGATTCTTATGCGTAGGATGCTTAGGCGTAGGATTCTTATGTGTAGACAGAACTTACGCGTAATACCCAACTTACGCGTAACAATAGAGTTATGCGTAGACTAAAAACTTAAACGTAGAATCCTTATGCGTAGGATTTACTTATGCGCAAGACAAGCTTAGGCGTAAGAAAATGCTTATGCGTAAGAGATTATACGCGTAAGATTTAGCTTGCGTAAATCTAGGGTTGCCCAAAAATCCTTTACACTATCACAGTGTAAAAGATATCCAATAGTCGAAGTGTTCCACAAACTTATCCAAGTGAGGGAAGCACTGAGTCACTGTTATAGCTCGAAGAATCTGCACCAAAAGCTTATGCGTAGAAACCAAAATTCTTACGCGTAGGATTAGGGTTTTGACTTTTCTTACGCGTAAAAAGAGGGTTTTGACCAAAAGATGCTTACGCGTAAAAAATGCCTAGAAATGCAAAAACGCTACTTTTTCACCCAAAAACACGATTCCAAACGATTTCTTTTGCACAAACTTCTTCCAAAACACTTAAAGATCAATAAAGTCTACAACTTTAAGCGTAAAACCACATAAAAATCAAACCTTTAAGCAAAAAGCTTGCGTTTTTATATAAAAAACGAAACTTGGAGAACAAGTTACAACAAAACTCGAACACAAACACTCCTAAACCATTGTTAGGCGATTGATACCAATTGTAGGACCTTAAATATATCAACCTTATCACAAAACCCACCTTATCACACGTATGCGTAAAGAACAGGAACCACACAAAGCTTGTGATATGCGTAGGAATAAGAAGTAAGAAAGATTAAGTAAAGATGGTGGTACAAGAGATGTATTTGTATGTATATGTTTAGAGAGAAAGGGAGAAGAACATGAAAACAATATTTCATAAATAAAACACACACACACACACACTCAAGCACACCCCTCAAATGAGACTTTGAGGGGTATTTATAGTACAAGTAACATAATGCCCTAAGGCTTGGCCATGGGCCTTGTATGGGCTTCGTATGGATTGGATTGGACATGGATTGATATAAGGCTAGCTTAACATAACTTCTAACCAATTAGCTTAGCCCAATCCACGAGCCCTTTGACTATTCTAGCACGATATCTAACACACATTACAAAGTTCCTAAATGTGAATGACCATCACTTCTAATAAAAACAATTAAGGCTAACAGATTCAATGAGTTCAGTTGATTGTACTTTGTCGTGAATCTTTTGCCCATCAATCTCATCGTATAATTTTAATACCTCTTATATGATCGATTCCTTAGAGGGACTGGCCTGTTGTAGTGAAGAGACCTTTGGAGAGACCATTGGTGGAATGCTAGCCATGAACATGGTCTGGGCATTTGGTTCATCGTCGACATCAGAGTCAAACGCATCACAGTCTGCAACTTGAAATGCATTGGGATTGTTTTGACCCATACCCTGCACTGGCTGTTCATCCACATCAGCATCATAAGTTTTGGCATTTCCCTCAGCTAGGAACAGTAATTCCTCCTCATTCAACACAGCTCCACTATCTTGAGCTTGCACTAGTAGCATTTTGTCCCGTAAGTACTCTGCATTTTGTGGACATTTTGGAAGAGTGCAGTTCCTTGCTATATGTCCTTCTCCACCACAGTTGTAGCACTTGATTGGCTTTCCTTGTCCCTGGGCCATGTTCCTTCCACGATTCTGATTACTCACATATCCTCCACCTATACCAGCATTTCCATAACCAGCACCAACCCCAACATTTCCTTGCTCATTATGTGGAAGATAAGCATTCCGCCTTCCCTGAACGTTTTGCACAACTACCCTTCCATCTTTAACCATAGCATGATTGTGAAGATTAGAAGCAATTCTGAGATGATTGTTGGTAGGTGGGGGAAAGTTCAAATTTTGCTTAACCATTAGAGCCACTTGATGAGCAACTTGTTCCAAGAATGAGTCTGAAGGCTTATAGCTTGGATCTGGAATAAGTTTGTGATTACCATCCCCAGTAGGTATGACTTGTGATGCTTTGGTGGTTATTCCTACATTAGTGAAGAATGCAGTTGAATCGTTTAAAGAACTTGCATCACCAGTACTGGTACCAAACTTTTCCATGACAATTCTTTCAAATGCAGCATGCTTCTCATTTTGGAGCAAATAAGCATACAATTGCTCGTAATTGGTGTTCCTCAATCCTTTGTTCAGCTTGACTGCAGTGACAAATTTGTGCCATTCAGGATTCATGTTGTTCACAAACTTTGAATTAAGCTGGATATTTGGCATTGTCATTTTGATGTTCTTCATATCATTCACAAGCTTGTGGAATCTTACATAATATTCCGTAACACTTTCCCCTGGTTTCATTTTGAAATTCTCAAAGTCATCATAAAGCTGAGAGTCCCTATCTTCTTTTGTCAGTTCTGAACCAGAGAGAAGCATCTTAACATTATCCCATACAGCCTTAGCTTCAGTGTTGTGATTGATCAGCTTGTAGATATCCTTAGGTAAACCTTGAAGTATGATTTTTGAAGCTCTGATGTCTGCATCGTATCTCTTTTTCTCCTTATCATCAAGCTCATCATACATCTTTGGTCTGTCTAATCCCAATACAACTGAACCATCAGCGGCAGTTTCGAGGATGTCCCTAGTAGTCTCAATTTGATATGGTCCTTCATCAATTGACTTAAGTATGTTAACCCCATTTTCCTTTCCTAAGAAATACAGTCTGATTCTTTGAGCCCAAGAGTCATAATCGGTTCTATCTAGCATGGGAGGACGAGTATCAGATCCTGCAGCTTGAACGTCATCAGCAACGGAAGAAGTGATTGTGGTCATGATTACAGATTCCACGGGATTTTACTACTCTTTGATTAAACCGGGAAATAGATTCTTTCACGGGATTTTACTAAATCAAGAGAAAACCGTAAAACGTAACACGAAGTAACGACAAGTCTCAATAGACAAATCGCATACTTGACAAAACGCACCCTAGACAAATCGCAGTCCAGACAAATCACACACTTTGACAAAACGCACCCCAGACAAATCACAGTCCTGACAAATTGTAGTCTAGTCAAATCGCACCTTGATTACCAAATTGCTTAAACGACAAATCGCTTAGCAGACAAATCGCACCCTAGACAAATCGCATAAGATGACAAATCGCATAGTACACAAGTACACCCACTACTTCCACTACTTTGTCCTTTCTTGTCGTTTTGTCTCAATAGACAAATCGCATAAGAGACAAGTCGCTGCACAGAAAGTGAGAAATCGCACTCTGAGTATGACAAATCGCTTCAGTAAACGATCAAAATGGGACAAATCGCATAGAAAACTTGACAAATCGCATAGAAGAATTACTATACGAGAGTCAAATCGCATCCAAGAAGTATTCAAAAACACCACTTTTGAATCAAAAAACAACTCAACCACGATGATTCAATCCTTCCAAATCAAAACCTAAACACTTATAATGATTCTAAACACAAAAGTACTATCAAAATCCAAACTTTAACACGAGAAGTGATCCAAATGATGCTAACTACTCTAAACTCATTCAAACCCAAAAACCTTATGAAAACCACTAGAAATCCAAGAACATGAAAGATGAGTGATCAAACCATGGCTCTGATACCAATTGTTAGATATTGGTTTTTATAAACACATAACAAATCACAATATGGTTCGAATAGAGTGAGGTTTTAGAGAGAGAAAGTGGAAGAGTTTTGGGAACTTAGTGAGACAAAGAAAAATGATATTGAAAAGCTCCAACCCTTTGCCTTGCTAGGCAATACGGTCTGTGGATCAGGCATACAGTGGGTAAAGACCCGTCCGTCCTCCACGGTGTTACTTAACAAACTACTTACTAACACTAAATGACTACGACCACGAACTTTTTAATAAATACATATACTTGAGGTGACCGACCCTTTAACTACAGGATTTACTAAATCCTAACATAAAGGGACAAAGCACTTAAGGAATTAATTGTGTAAGGGAATGCCAGGACAAGTCCCAAGGGCGCATGGTTAAGGGGTGTGTGTGTGAGGCTTTGGTATCAGGAGGTCACAGGTTCGAATCTGTGCACCCCCTTTTTGCAATTTTTGTTTTTATTTTTAACATTTTCTTTTTGAAACTTGAAAATAAGCTAGAAATAAGACTTTTTTGAAAAAGTAAAATTTTTATAAACTCAAAAATTAGCTAGGAAAAAGCTTAAACAGCAGTAGCAGTTTAAAAATAAGCAACAACCAAACACCCCTAGCTAGCTGTTAGCTTCAAAAGTTACTGAAAAGCTAAAATAAGCCTACCAAAGGATACGATAAGTTAAAGCATACATAAGGTGAACCTAATTAAGCACTAAGGACTAAAAAGGGACAATAAATAAGTTGAGATATGCAATAAGCAATTTTGTGAATCTAAACTAAACTAAATGAATGTTAAAACAACTAGGGGATTTATAAGCTACTAAAAAGCATTAATAAGCTACTAAACTACAAGAACTAATACCCTACACCTAATAAGCTATAAGGAATCTAAATAAGCAGATAAAATAAGCTAAATGGGCTAGAATCTAATCCTAAGATATTGCAGACCTACTATCCAAACAGCCTATAGAGGGTGCTTTGAGCTTAAAAATAAGCAACCAAACCTAACAGCTAGACCTAAATAAGCCTAAACAGATTAATAATGGCTACCTTAGAATACCTAAATGCACTTTTTGAACCTATTTAAGCACAAATAAGCTTCTAAAAATACTAGAGAAAAAGTGATGATGAAACTCTACCAGTGTACACTGGTGCAGATTTGCTCACTTTGAGCTTAAAATTAAGCTAGCTGATAAGCTCTTTAAACCTAAACAAAGCCAAACGGATAAAGTTAACTATATAAATAACAGATAAAAACACTTTTTTTTAATTTTGGATTGAAAATGAGCAAAGAAATTAAGCTGTGAAAAAGGCAGTTCAACCAATATTTTTGGTTTTTGACACTTTTTGAAAATGATGTAAATGTAATTTGACTCTAAGGACACTAACTCAAAATGACTCAATAACACTTTTAGACTAATTTTGACATAAAAAGGGACACATAGGACAGACTTACAAAGATTTAACCAAATAAGCTATAGAAACTATTCTAAAGCTTATAAAACTAAGAAAATGATCAAATAACTTTAGAACTATTAGAACCTACTTAAGACTACTCCTAATCTACTACCTAAGCTGATTTTAAGCTAAAAAAATGGCTAAATTACCAACTGAGTTCAAAACAGATTTTGACCAATTCTAACACCCATATCCAAACACCCCTTTAACTTTTCAAAAATGGATTTTAAAACTGTGTTTAGCTATAAGACTTGTATATTATTGTTAAACAACACTTTTTATGACTAAATAAAGCTATGATATCAAATTTAAAGAAATTACAAACACTTAAACCTATATGAAAAAGGATAAAAGAAAACAGTAAATGGAACAATATAAAAAAATCAAAATTTCATTAATTAAAATAGATTACAAAACTGAAATTAACTTTAAATTAAAAACATTACAGCCGGAAATGTAAATGACACAAAATTAAAACTGGACTAGAAAACAATTTCTAGACACCCTTTAGGGTTTACAAATGTCTTCTATTTATACTAGTAAGTGTTATGGTTTCCTTGTCTCTTGTTTGTGCTTGTTCTCTGAGTGAATGAGTTGTGTGTTTGTTTTGTGAGTGGAATCAGAACTCATCACATGCATCCATCTTTCCTTGGTCACCAATCTTCAATCTCAGGCGTCAATCAAGTTCTTCTTTTCTTCAACCAATGATATATTGTGGGATTTCCAGGGTGGAATGAAGGATTGAGCATGTGACTTTGTCTTGTCTGGTTCTGTGTTGAGAAAGGTACAGGTAAGGTAAACAGTTTCTTGGTGCCAATGTTTTCATCCCTTGGGTTTGACCTAGTTTGACTGGGTATAATTAGAAATGGGGTAAAGGGATAAATCGATTGGGGTTTAATTTGGTTAAGTAGTTTAGGTTGGTTTGGGCTTGGGAATAATAAAAATCGGCTTGGGTTGGATAAGGGTTTTGGGTTTAGGTGATTTAAGTGTAATCCGGGTAAGTAAGTGTTATTAAGGTTTAATGTAATTTAGTTCAGGTTTAGGGTAAATTACGGTTTAGGGTAATTAAGGTTTAGGTTTAGGATAAGGTTTCGGGTTCGGTTTTCCATGCTCATACCAAAAATACATCCCGGGGTTGACTTTAATTCCATTTGACTTGATCAAATGCAAAACATTGTTGAGTTGACCCAAAAATGTCTGTTTCCGCTCCGTTTTTAATCCTTTTGTACCTATAAGACATAAAACATAATCCAAGGATATTTGGAACATAATTTGATATATATGATTGTTTTTAGTCATTTTTACGGGTTTTACGGGCTTAAAATGATGAGTGAATAAGCACTCATCAGGATCCTTCCAAACAGGGGAGGAAGATAGCAGACATTGATATGGACCCTAATATTTCATTGGTACAGTCTGATGATGCCGAGTTTGAGGTGAGGCATTGGAATCATATGGATGTTGAAATAGGTGTGGATATGGAGTTTGTAAAAGGTTTTGTTGTTGCAGAAGATGTTAGTACTGCTGCTGATGCTCAAGGAGTTAGTACTGATAGTATTAATATTAGTACTGCTAGTCTAAGGGATAAGGGACTAAGATACATCAGAAGGAGTGCAACAAAAGATAAGAAAAAAAATTGGTATGCCAGAGTGTGAGCAACCAAGAAAGATCAAGAAGAAGGTTCAAGTGCAGACGAGTCTTGTTCATGAATTAGCCTTGAGGATACATAAGGAAGAGTAAGCAAGGTTGTTGGAAGAACAAAGGATTCCTAAAGAAAGTGCAGAGAGAGAAGAAATAACTGATGTTGCACAAGTTGCTTATTGGGACTATGTTCAAGCAACAATTGATGTTGATATAGAATTGGTAGAAAGACTTGAAGCAAAGGACATAGAGAGTGCATCCATTGAAGAGAAGTAAAGAATGCTAGTGGAACTAATTGCTTCAAGAAGGAAGTTCTTTGTAGAACAGAAGGCTAAAGAACAGAGAAGTAAACCACCCACTAGATCTCAACAAAGACAGACCATGTGTTTTTACATGAAGAACATGGCTGGATATAAGATGGAGTATTTGAGAGGCAAACTTTTGACGAGGTCAATGAGATGTTTGACAAGGTTTACAAGTAAGTCAGCTCATTTGTACCAATGGAAACTAAAAGTGAAAGACCAGTTCCTAAATTAGCAGCTGAGAGTTCAAAGAGGAATGTAGATGAAGACCTCAATAAAGAAAGTTCTAAGAGGCAGAAGATTGATGTAGACTCAGAATCAACTGAAGAATCAAGAATTTAAGAAGTTGATGAGTTAACACAAGAAGAACTATAATAGATGATGATGATAGTTCTAGTAGAGGGTATGAATGTTGAAGCCTTACAGACCAAATATCCAATAATTGACAGGGAGATCTACACTTAAGGCACAAGACAGTATTGGAAGATCATCAGAGTTGGAAAACATACACAGGCATATCAGTTCTTTAAAGATATGTTGAAGGCATTTTCCAGGGAAGATTTAGTCAGCTGTGGAGTTTAGTAAAAGAGAGATTCAACTCAACAGCACCAATAGATGATAAATAAAAGATGTTATGGGTAGATTTGAATAGGATATTTGAACCAGATGAAGTTGATGAACTATGGAAATTTCATTCTGGGATTCATCATCTGACATGGAGACTGTATGATTCCTGTATAGTGCACTAGGTGTCTATAAAGGCAACAATGGATATCTACATGCTGGTAGTGAAGGAGTATCCTTTGTCAAAAGGAACACTTATACTAACGTTGTTTTCAAAACTCCAAGTGGATGAACAGAATGAAATGGCAAGAGAACTACTAAAGAATATATTCATGCAGGATGAAAAACCAAGAAGATGAAGTGTTTGGAAGAATCCTCTCAGAAGGTTTAATTCAAGAAACTTAGTGATTTGGAGGTAAATCATAAGTTTAGTGGAGGCTTTTTGGGAATTAAAGTCTTAATACATTCGTACTGCCAAGCCAAGCTCAAGTTTACACTATCAGTACTAAGGTATACAGATCATTTTATTCTTTAGTAATACTAGTTATACTTAGCAGTACAAACTATTACAACTAACAGTACTAATCCTGTACAAAATATTACAAAGACACAAAGATATTTTAAGGATTTATCATTCCAATACGTGCACCAAGTATTGAAACCTTTCAACATCAAAATCTTTTGTAAGTAAATCTTCAAAATTTTCATATGTGTGTATTTTAACAACTTGAATTAAAAAAATTTCTGATTGCAGTCTCTTATAAAATGATGTCTAATCTCTATGTCTTTTGTTTTAAAGTGTAAAACAGGATTCTTGATAATACATATAGTACTGTTATTGTCAATATTATTCGTGGTGTGCATAAAATTATACCAATAATCCAGCATTTGATTCTGAATCTAGAGTACTTGTCCGCAGCAACTAGCAGCAACCACATATTTAGCTTCAGTAGAGGAATTAGTAACCACAGTTTGCTTCTTGCACTGCCATGATATCAACCTACACCCTAGGAACAGACAACCACCTATTGTAGATTTCTTATCCAGGCTTGGACCAGCATAGTCACTATCAGAATATACCACCAACTCAAAAGAAGACCCCTAGGATACCAAAGGCCCAGTTTAGGTTGTCCTTCTAGGTACCTAAAAATTCTCTTCACATCGTGTAAGTGAGACTCCTTAGGTGTGACTTGGAATCTGGCACATGCACATACTGCAAACATAATTTCTGGTCTAGAAGCTGTAAGATACATCAATGAACCAATCATCGATCTATACAAGGTAACATCAACTTCTGCACCATCTTCATCTTTGATTAGAGGCTTCTCTTTATCCATAGGTGTATTTGATGTCTTGACATCTGTATATTTAAACTTCCTCAAAATCTCAGCCACATATTTATCATGGCTAATAAATATCCCATCTTCTTTCTGCTTTACTTGTAACCCTAAGAAGAAAGTGAGTTCTCCCATAGAACTCATGTAGAATTTGTCATGCATCAGCTTCTCAAACTCAGTACACAATTCCTTCTTTGTAGAGCCAAAGATAATATCATCAACATAGATTTAGACAAGTAAAATATCTCCTCTGTGCTTCTTGATAAACAATTTCTGATCTATCTTTCCTTTATGAAACCCTTTGTCCAATAAGTAGTTGGCCAAGGTTTCATACCAGGCTCTTGGAGCTTGATGCAACCCATAAAGTGCTTTCACCACTTTGTAACCTTTGTCAGGATAATCAGGATCTTCAAACCCTGGTGGTTGACTAACATAAACCTCTTCTTCAATTGTACCATAAAGGAAAGCACTATTCACATCCATATGATACACCATAAATCCCATAAAGGAAGCATAAGCTAAGAACAGCCTTATTGCCTTAATTCTTGCTACATGGGCAAACACTTCATCATAATCTATGCCTTCTTCTTGAGTATAACCCTGTTCAACCAGCCTTGCTTTGTTCACCACTATGCCCCCTGATCTTTCTTGTTTCTAAAGACCCATTTTGTACCAATGGCCCTCTTACTCCTAGGCAAATCCACTGGTACCCTAACCTTTTGTAGCTTAAAGTGTAGAATTTCTTCTTGCATTGCTTCTACCCATGCTAGATCACTTAGAGCTTTGGCAATCTTTTTAGGTTCTTCCTGAGATAGGAAACAAGCAAACACACAAGTACGAAGGTCTTCATGAACTTTTCCTTCATAAACAACACTAATAAAACCATGTTCTTTTGTATTCAATGTCATTCTCCTTGTCTTCACACCAGACTACACATCACCAATCACATTTTCAAGTGAATGATCTTTATGGATTGTAGTATTTGGAGTAGTAGGAGCTACATATGTGGTAGGAATACTGCTTATATCCACTTCTTCTTCATAACTAAAGAGATAATCATGTGTGGCTTCATCAGTATTAACATCAAGTGGAGCAGTACTAACTATTGGACTAGCAATACTAATATCTGGCCCAACCATATTAACGTCATAAGTACTGCTTTCAGGCATCTCTTCAGTATCAATTCCAGTTTCTTTACTGACACTTTCATCATCCTTCTTTCCAGCATCATTAGAAGGTTTTGGTTCATCATTGCTGATAGTATTTGAAGAAGAATCAAATAGTGAACCATCTTTCCACAGTGGCATCATAAGTTAGTCTTGATTGGATCCTGTCTCCTTGCTAGAATGACCTGCACCAATATCTTCTTTTGTACCTACCAAATCATTAGAGTCTGTACCTGCAGCAATTGGCACATAATTCATTGATTCTGTTAAGATATCAATATCAAGCAGCCACTTAGGTCCATCACCTGCTACACTAGGTTTATTCTCCAAGAACTCAATGTGCAAGGTTTCTTCTACTTTCCGTGTTCTAATGGTGTATACCCTAAAAGTCTTACTATTGATAGATTAACCAACAAAGAAACCTTCATCTGACTTTCACTCAAACTTGCCTAGATGATCTAATGTATTAAGAATCGAAACATAACATCCAAATGGTCTTATGAAGCTTAGAGTAGGAGTTCTACCTCTAAAGAGTTCATAAGGAGTTTTGTTGTGAGACTTAACTACTAAAACCTTGTTCTGTACATAGCAAGCATAATTCACTGCTTCAGCCTAAAATTTAGTAGGTATGTTGGAATCACTCCTAACTTATATTTCAAGTGTTAGTATTTAATATGTAATAGGTTGCTTAAACTAGGCTTTTATGTTAGTTATTAATGGCAAGGCTTATGTAGAAAGCCCATAGGCCTTGGCCCAAGCCCAATAAGGAAGGAAGGGACTAGACATGTTGCCCTAGATCCCTTCGCTATATAAAGACATGTAAACCTTCATTTGAAGGTTGGTTGTTCATTCATAATCATATCCTACACCTAAACATTTACTAGTTTCATACGTGTGTGTTTGTGTTTGTTCAACCAATATTTCTTTCATCTTATTTCTTACATATTGATACTTGTGTTAACTTATTGATGTGCTTCACGAGGTTTTAAATTTATAACAAGAATTACTGGTTAACTAGGAACACATTCGGGCAAGTATACCCTAGTCAAGTTGTAGTATAGTATATGGTAAATCAAGGTCGTCCCAAGAGACTTGGTTGCACTACAAGTGTCGTTTGTTTGTTTAAGCAAGTAGCAAGTAACAAGTTGATGGTTATGATTGTCACGGATCAAACCAACAAAAAAAGCATTATAAGAACAAGTAACAAGTTGATGGTTATGATTGTCACGTATCAAACCAACAAGAAAAGCAATATAAGAACAAGCAAGTATCAAGACATTCATCATTATTCCAATCAAACACAAAATCTCAATAATCATATTAATAACAAACATCTTTAAATAGAAAAGTAACAAGGTTTACCCAAAGTATGAATTACAATAGGCAAAGATGAAGGATTATAGCACTCCTTCAAGCCTCCAATCAACTACAATAGTTCTACCAAGCCGGAAAATGATGTCCAAACGCCTTCGACAACCCTTGAGCACACTACACGAACTTGGCAGAGGTTTGTGGTCTTTTGGGGAAGATAAGTTGGTGTAATTGGTGGAAATTCGTCCTTAAGGGTGGAAGCTTGAATTTCACACAAGTTGGGATAGGATAGTTGGTGGAAACTCATCCTTAAGGGTGGAGGCTTGAGTTTCACACCTTTGGGGTGAAGATATTGAGAGTGGGTGTGTATCTCTCAAGTTATGGTTTGCTCTCTAGATGGAAATTCGTCCTTAAGGGTGGAGGCTTGAATTTCACACCTAGAGAGGAGTGGTGGTGGTAGGAGAGGTGTGAGAGAAGATCTCTCAAGTTGTGGTGCATGAAATGAGGTTGCAAAGGGGTCTATTTATACTTGAACCAAGGCCTAGGGGTTATAAATGCATTTCTTGGAGGCCAAGGAGCTTGGAAGAGACTAGAAGACATATAGGAAGGGACTAGAATCGTTTGGAACAAGTTTGGAGTCTTAGTAGTGCAGAAATGGCTGTCCAGGGCTTCCCAACCGAATCGGTTAAGCTCCAACCGAATCGGTTGGTCTTGCTGACTAGTCTCCAACCGGATCCGGTTGCGGGTCTCGACCGATCGGTTGGAGCAAAATCACAAAAAGTTATAAACGGCAAAGTTGTAGATCTTTCTCTTAGCTTTCCGTGGCCGCGAACGGTGGGTCAAACGGAGTCCGTATGCAAAAGTTACGGCCAAACTGGTGAAGGTGTGTCGAGGACAACGAAGCTTCCAATATGTTTTCGTTTTAGCTTCTTTTCTTCATTTCTTTCTCGTTTCCCTTCTTGAACTTTATTCTTGAGTCTTTGGACCACCTACTTGATGATTTTATCTTCTCGAATATACTCTGCAAGTCTTTCTTTTGTCGGGAATTCTTCGTATATGGAGAAATCTTCGTATTTTACTTCTTTTTCCGTCTTTTTCTCCACTTTCCTGTACTTGCCTACAAATGAACTAGCAAACGCACTTTTGTACGATTAAGCATTAAAAGCATATGATTATAGCCAAATAACACACATAAAATCATGGATAACGCTACTAAAAACATGCACAATTTGAGCGTTATCAAATTCCCCCACACTTAAACTTTGCTTGCCCTCAAGCAAATCTAAGAAAATAAAAATTAAACACATACCTAAATGACAAAACGAAAAGAAAAAATTTAAAATCGAAATATTTTTGGTTTTTTTTTATAATTTTTTACTATTTTTTTTTTCAACAAAACATAAAAAATAAGCGAAAAATGAGCGCAAACTCCCCCACACTTAAGGTTTTGCTTGCCCTCAAGCAAATCTAGAAATTAAGAAAAATAAATCCCACATGGTGCATGAAATATGATTAGAAAAATGTGATGCAAATCTACCAAGTACAAGTACAAGATAAGATTCATCGTTTTAAGCTTTTAGAGGTGAAAAATCGAGATGTTTGACAATACCTCATGGATTCTCTCGCTTGATAACATGGCTAAGCATCTCACGAAAAAGGAATGGATGTATAATTCACTCAACACTCAATTTATTTAGTGATGGATAGTATTAAGGAATAGTACACTCATATTGCTCTGTCATGACCTAAATATTACCATAGGCTTGTACAAGAAACAAAACTCCACCGACGTGGCGTAAGCACCAAGGGTAAACATCTAAAGAGGGCTTTTATTCGGGTTATAATGATAGGCTTCGGGTGATTAAAGGGTATGGATAAGGCATGGGATTGTTTATGAAATTGGTGTTAAAAGAAAAATAAAGTCAAGTCTAATACCCATGTTGCTAGTCACGAACAAACCACAAACCCGAAAATGATTATAGTTACAATCGTTCTCCTCTTCACATATCGATCACCAAATACATATATATCACGTCTTAGCACATTGGCTAATCAATATCTTAAACATACTTCATCTTCCTTCATCTTCATAATAATATAGCACATTGGCTATAATTGTCATCACATATCTTTTTTTTTTTTCTTTTTTTTTTTTTTTTTTCGATGACTTTTTCTCTTTTTTTTTTTCTTTTTTTTTTTCATATATATATTTTTTTCATGCATCACATCTCCCCCACACTTCGTATAAGCATCACCACAAAAATACAAAAATGAAGTTGCGCACCTTCATCTTCGTCGGAATGGCGCACACGAATGGCAAAGTGCGGCTAACTCATAATCATCAAAAAACAATCCAACAACCAAGCAACTAGCAACCAACCATTTAGACATTGACAAGGGGTAGGCTAAGGTTTAAAGGTGTAAATTATTTTTGTATTTTTCTGGATGTAACAAAAAGAAAGGGATGGCTCGGAGGGTGTAACTAAGGGTATCTAGCGCTAAAGATGAGCGCTAACAAATGGGTCCATATGGGTGGTTAACTAACCGATGTGGTTAGCTAATATATCATTAGATGTAAAATGGAAGGCCATTTGGTTTTATTCCTAAGGTGCCTCTTTATCACACGAATTCACTTATATCGCACGAATGCGATCCTACTGCGGTCTGGTAATGATTTGCAAGTACAAGTTCTAGAATAAATAAAATCACCGGCACACTCATAGCAAAAGAATTCAAGCATAAAAGATGTGCTAATAAGAAATAGGCTAGAATCCTCACAATTTAGTGGAAAGGGCTATAATATGTGCTAGCAAATGTCATCGATCCCATAATGGATTGCAATATTAATCGGGACACATCTCAAGTTTTTCAAAAATTACCGATTTCACCAGAGGATTGATCCAATTATTCTAATATATAAACCTATACGCGTGAAAACAACTAGATCATAAGGGCAAACAAGTTCACAAAATTTAAAAACATTGACCCAAAAATTTGGAACTTAAAAACTAGTTTCGCTTTTCGCAATAATATTTCCCCCCACACTTAAGTTAAGCACACACAAAAAATAATTAATTAATTACAACCTTTTTTTTTTTTTTTTTTTTTTTTTTTTAGTTTTTTTTTAATTTTTTTTTTTTTTTAAAACCAAACATGACTTATTCTTTTCCCACGAGTTCTCGGTAGCTCCATTGAAACGCACAAAGAAGCGGAGAAGCAGGTCAGCGCGAAGCATATTAAAAACCAAACTTCTTTAGGGAATCAGGGAGACCCGCCTTATACCTCTCACACAGTTTGTTTATAATGGGTGAGCCTTACTTTCGAGGGATAAAACAAATCAATTTATTAAAATAATTTACCAAACAAACCAACAAAGGAAAAATAACAAAGAAACAAAATAAAGCAATTGTGAAAACTTCAAAGCATGTAAAGATAGGGAAAATTAAAACTATAAGTCTAAGAGAAACGAAACCTCCCGGGCTAAACATCACGATCGAACTCCAAATGATAAGGTACTAAGCAAATGCTAGCATAAGCGTGTGAGATCAATCTATTTCTCATCCAACCAAACATGTCCAATCAAGAGTGTAAGGTTCACGATCCAACCAATCCTTCCTCCAAGAGTTTATTCAATCTGCAAAAATAAACTAAACTACAAAAACGCGTAAAATTCTAAAACTCACTTTCGTAGGCATCACGGTTGCATTTAGCTTATGCAACAAGCCTTTAAACCCCTCGGTGGCCCGAGTGGACGAGTTATAGTCTCGTGAGGGTTTTCAGTGAACATACCCACAAAGTTCAAAACAATTTTATTTTTAAAAAAAAACACATGTACTTATTTATTTACAATGTACTAAAAATTGACAAAACTTAAAATGGAAAAACCAAATAAAAGAAATGATACTCTTGCAAAAACAAAAAGACATTTAAACTTATTTAACCTAAACGCAAACACACAAAAACCAAAAAATAAAAACGGATTTTTTTTTTTTTTTTTAAACAGATTAGTCCAACCGATCCGGTTACGGGGAGTGACCGATCGGTTGAAGAAAATTTTCTATATATATAGATATATATATTTTACGACTGGTCCAGCCTAATCGGTTACGGGGTGTAACCGATCGGTTGGGATGAACCAAAATGAGACAAACCTTCCAACCGAAACGGTTACGGCCGATGACCGATCGGTTGGAGGCGATTTTTAAGATTTTTTTTTTTTTTTTTTTTTTTTGAACAAGCTTTATTTCAAACCATTTATTGATAAAATTAAAACAAGGACGCAGACGATAACAAAGAAAAATAGACACAAAGTAAATAAAACACTTAAACACATATTTAACTAGAAGAACACCAAAAACAAAATACAACACTTAAAACAAAAATAAGCACGAAACAGAAAAACGACAATCACATGGAAGCAAGCAAACACAATTAGTCACGTAACACAAATCAAACAAGATAATCTAAAACAAGATAGTCTTGTTCAAAATTAATACGAAACTAATATAAACAAAAATAACAAAAACAAATAACATAGAGACATGCAAGAGATCACATAACATATAAAACATAAAACTCACGAAACAAGAAACACAAGAAATAAATTTTTTTTTTTTTTTTTTTTTTTTTTTGTTTTTTATACAGAACTCACAACCGGATCCGGTTACGGGTGGTGACCGATCGGTTGGAGTGGTTTGGGTGGTCCAACCGTTCGGTTGCAGAGGCAACCGATCCGGTTAGATGATTCTGGTCAGTTTTGGTGGTTTTTTCGCAAGAACTTTTGAACACACTTCGAAAGCAATCATTGAAACGAGTATTTTAGATCACATGAAACAAAATCCCAACATCAAAAACTTGATTTTGATGCAAAGATCATTTGAGCAATTTTGAAAAATTAGAGATTTTTGGACAGAAAACGCAAGGGAGCAATTAAGCAAACATCATGAGTAACAAACAAGAGCAAGAGCAGGCAAGCAAACATTTCAAGCAAACAATTAAACAAACAAACAAACACAAGAATACAAACGCAAATCCCCGGCAACGGCGCCAAAAACTTGATGTGCTTCACGAGGTTTTAAATTTATAACAAGAATTACCGGTTAACTAGGAACACATTCGGGCAAGTATACCCTAGTCAAGTTGTAGTATAGTATATGGTAAATCAAGGTCGTCCCAAGAGACTTGGTTGCACTACAAGTGTCGTTTGTTTGTTTAAGCAAGTAGCAAGTAACAAGTTGATGGTTATGATTGTCACGGATCAAACCAACAAAAAAAGCATTATAAGAACAAGTAACAAGTTGATGGTTATGATTGTCACGTATCAAACCAACAAGAAAAGCAATATAAGAACAAGCAAGTATCAAGACATTCATCATTATTCCAATCAAACACAAAATCTCAATAATCATATTAATAACAAACATCTTTAAATAGAAAAGTAACAAGGTTTACCCAAAGTATGAATTACAATAGGCAAAGATGAAGGATTATAGCACTCCTTCAATCCTCCAATCAACTACAATAGTTCTACCAAGCCGGAAAATGATGTCCAAACGCCTTCGACAACCCTTGAGCACACTACATGAATTTGGCAGAGGTTTGTGGTCTTTTGGGGAAGATAAGTTGGTGTAATTGGTGGAAATTCGTCCTTAAGGATGGAGGCTTGAATTTCACACAAGTTGGGATAGGATAGTTGGTGGAAACTCATCCTTAAGGGTGGAGGCTTGAGTTTCACACCTTTGGGGTGAAGATATTGAGAGTGGGTGTGTATCTCTCAAGTTATGGTTTGCTCTCTAGATGGAAATTCGTCCTTAAGGGTGGAGGCTTGAATTTCACACCTAGAGAGGAGTGTTGGTGGTAGGAGAGGTGTGAGAGAAGATCTCTCAAGTTGTGGTGCATGAAATGAGGTTGCAAAGGGGTCTATTTATACTTGAACCAAGGCCTAGGGGTTATAAATGCATTTCTTGGAGGCCAAGGAGCTTGGAAGGGACTAGAAGACATATAGGAAGGGACTAGAATCGTTTGGAACAAGTTTGGAGTCTTAGTAGTGCAGAAATGGCTGTCCAGGGCTTCCCAACCGAATCGGTTAAGCTCCAACCGAATCGGTTGGTCTTGCTGACTAGTCTCCAACCGGATCCGGTTGCGGGTCTCGACCGATCGGTTGGAGCAAAATCACAAAAAGTTATAAACGGCAAAGTTGTAGATCTTTCTCTTAGCTTTCCGTGGCCGTAAACGGGGGGTCAAACGGAGTCCGTATGCAAAAGATACGGCCAAAATGGTGAAGGTGTGTCGAGGACAACGAAGCTTCCAATATGTTTTCGTTTTAGCTTCTTTTCTTCATTTCTTTCTCGTTTCCCTTCTTGAACTTTATTCTTGAGTCTTTGGACCACCTACTTGATGATTTTATCTTCTCGACTATACTCCGCAAGTCTTTCTTTTGTCGGGAATTCTTCGTATATGGAGAAATCTTCGTATTTTACTTCTTTTTCCGTCTTTTTCTCCACTTTCCTGTACTTGCCTACAAATGAACTAGCAAACGCACTTTTGTACGAATAAGCATTAAAAGCATATGATTATAGCCAAATAACACACATAAAATCACGGATAACGCTACTAAAAATATGCACAATTTGAGCGTTATCACTTATGGTGACCTAACAGTGGTATCAATCGCCAACTAGTTGGGTGAAACACTTTTATTTTTGAAGTTATTTCTCATACGCGTGGGTTTTGAACTAGCTTAACTTTCATAAGCTTAAAGCTTTGATTTTTACACTTGTAAACTCAAGATTCTTGTGGTTTAAGGTTTATTTAGTGTTAAAGTTTAAGTTTTTTGCATCATGTTTCAAACTTTACGTGTGTGGATTAGTTTTAGCTTGGTTTTTTATTCGTGTAGTACTTTCTACGCCTAAGGGTGAAATTTGTTTTGGATCATCAAGTTTCAAACTTTATTGTTATTTTGATGATATTGAAGCTATTTCATCATTCAAATCAGGTTACAAAACACTTTTGAGCATAAAAAACAGTTTTGGTAAACCTTGGTACTTTCTACTCGTAGTAAAACCCTAGTTCTACTCGTATACTCTAAAGTCTACGCCTAATTCTCAGATTCTACGCCTAAGGATTTTGTCATTTGATCTTCGAAGCTGTTGGTTAACTCAGTGTTTTCTTGCTTGGATAAGCCTGAAAACACTTCGACTTTGGATATCTTTTACACTTGGATAAGTGTAAAGGATTTTTGAGTAAAACCCTAGTTTTACGCCTAAGCTTAAAGCTTACGAGTAGAAACTTCTTTGCCTAAGCATTTCCTACGCTTAAGCTTGTCTTACGCATAAGGAAATATTACGCATAAGGTTTTCTACTATTAAGCCTTTGGTTTACGCCTAAGTTAAGCTTTTATCTTAAGTCTACACGTAAGCTAACACTACGCGTAAGCTTCTGTCTACGTGTAAGTTGGGTATTACGCGTAAGGTTCCTTCTACGCCTAAGCTTGTTTCTACGCTTAAGGTTACTTCATCAACAAACTCAAAGTTTCATTCGACTACAAAGATCCATCATCAACACAAGTTTCCAAATGTCTCAACCACCATACTCTCACTACTTTCCTCATGAGTATCCTCAACAACAACAACAACAACAACAACAACAACAACAATATCAACAATATCCTCCACCATCTCAACAACAATTGTGATAACATCAAATAGTCTTGAATATTGAGTGTCAATTTCCCCCGATAATGCTTGTAATTTATATCATTTATATGGATTTACGCTTGTTTTCCATTGTTTTCCACTTTCAGGTAAATTACGAGCATTGAAGCTAAAGAGACGCGGAACTGGAGAAATATCAAAAGATTTATCATAGTATGCTACTTTGAAGAAGTTACGGCGTAACTCATCTATCACATTACGCAGTAACCAAAGCGTGACTCAGAAAACCAACTCATCAGAAGGTTACGGCGTAACTCTCCCCAAAGGCTATGACGTAACTATATTAGGTCAAATGAGGTTCCACGCCGTTGATAACTACGCCGTAACTATTCCATCAACTACGACGTAACCAAGTATATTGAAGACTACGGCGTAAACACTAATAAGGTTACGCCGTAACTAGTAGATCTAGTGCAAAATACGAAGGAATTGAAGGTTACGGCGTAACTCTTGTTATAGTTACACCGTAACCCAGATCTGGCCTATAAATACCCCACGAATTCCAGCATTTCTAATCATCCCATACCACACACAACAACCAGAGAACGTGGGAAAAAGCTAAAGGTAGGTCTAGAGGAGCATATGGAGCTGTCTCCAAGGGATAAATCACTCCCATACGATAAGCATTAGCATTTTATCTTTTCTTTACTTTCGATTCATGTATTTTGTACCTTTGAATATTGAATTGATTTGTATGGTTAATATGAGCGGCTAAGCACCTCTTGGTGCTGGCCTAGTTATGATTCCCTAATTGTTTTGTTTGCGTTTACATTACTTCCGTATAATTATTTCTAAGTGTATGCATGCATAGTTTATTGGTAGCTACCCTCGTTTCGGTAGTTTTGAATGGCGGTAGAGGCTAATTGCCTAGGAGATATGACCAACTGACCCTAGGTGAATGGATTGAGACGGGAAGGGTAAGATATGACTAACTGACGACCCTTTCTACTTGTGCGATTTGACCAACTGATCACCTACCGTTTGGATGAACTTAAGAATTAGGAGGTGAGTGTTTAAGTTGCTAACGCCCGCGCACTCACTATTATAAATCTAGCATGTAGTGGTACTTAATGACTTGGCTTAGGGGACCAGGAACAACATGACTTATGAGGGGACACCTGACTTCTCCTGCGGTAGCATCTTTGCTGATAGGTTTGGGCGAATTGACCAAATGTTGTCCTCTCGACTTTGACCCCACCTGAAGTAATTGGAAGTAAGTAGACGTTGACATAACTAGCTAGGAGGAATAATTAGGTTAGCACCACTCTCCTCTATTGATTTATCCTTTTCCTTTATTCGCTATTTTCTGCTTTAGTAGTTAATTAATTAATTCCTTATCAATCTGTGACACTTAGACTTAGTAATTATCCGACACACATAGCTCTTGGGACGACCTCGGCTTTACCGAATACTACACTACACGCGACCGGGTACACTGCCCGTTAGTGCACTAGGGTAGACCATAGGTATAACGAGACTTTATAAATATTAAAACCTGGTCAGTAAAACCTGCATCAAGTTTTTGGCGCCGCTGCCGGGGAGTTATATTAGGATTAATATTAAGTATTTCATTTCGTTTTAAACTTCTCTATTATTCTCACGATCATTATTTGAGTTTTCAGGTACCATGGAAGTTGTTAACATTGATAACCTCACTCTTGAGGAATATTTGGCGTTGACAAGAGCAGAACAAGGGCCGGGTCTCGTTAGACCGGCAATTGGAGCGGATGTCCGTTTCGAAATTAAAGACCAATTTATGAGGGAACTTCGTGCTAACCCTTTTTCTGGAAACAGGGACGAAGATGCATATGAGCACGTTGAAAATGTCCTATACATCGCGAGCCTTTTCAACATTCCTGTCGTGTCTCATGATGCTGTTATGCCAAGGGTATTCCCAATGACTCTTACTGGAGCTGCCAGAAGATGGATCGAAAGATTGCCCGCCGGGGCAATTAATACTTGGGCTCTACTTAAGAAGCACTTTATTCAGAGATATTCTCCGCCATCGAAGATTTCTAACCAGCTTTTGGAGATCCATAATTTCAAGCAAGAAGGCGATGAAACGTTGTATCAAGCCTGGGATAGATACAACGATCTCCTATATAAATGTCCTACAAATGATCTGAACAACCAGCAAAAGGTAAACATCTTCTACAAAGGAATCAACGTAACAACAAGACAAATGCTGGACTATCAAGGACCCATCCCGAACATGAATCCTACTCTTGCTATTGAGGCCATTCAAAAAATGGCTGATCACTCTCAAAAATGGCACGACGGAGGAAGTAAAAGAAACCAAGGCGGAAGTTTCGATGGAATTGCAGCAATAACCAACAAGCTTGAGAATCTCGGTCGAGATATGCTAAAAATCAAAGAAACTGTTCATGCCATCCAAGTCGGCTGCGAAAACTGTGGTGGGGGACATCTGACTAAGAATTGTCCTATAATTGACAATGAAGATACGATCGAGGAAGCTAAATATGGAGAGAATAGGCCTTTCTACGGGGATAATCGTAATAGGTATCGTGGAGGACCCCCACCGTATTATGAGCATAATGAAAGAAGAGCTAACTTGGAGCAAATTATGAACAAGTACCTTGTGGATTCTACCAAGAGGCAAAAGGAGCAAGAGGAATGGCCGAAAAATTTCCAAGATAATACAAACAAGAGCCTTTCTTCCCATGACATATCACTAAAAAACTTGGAAACTTTGATTGGAAAGCTTGGCAACGAGATACAAAGAAGAAATGAGGAACAAAAGCGCAAATCTACAATATGTAAGGCTGTATTTTCTGAAAATGACAAGTCCTCCGATTAGTCTAATACTGAAGGCGAAAGTAAGTTACGCCGTAATCACATCTCTGAGTTATGGTGTAACCAGAATTCAAGCAACGACATGGGTACCAAGGTCGGCAACTCTAAAAGAAGGAATCATTGGTGTAAGGCTATTGCAATTGACGATGGAGAATGCTACAGCTTATGGGCCTCTTGTCACCCTCGGAAAACCTATGATGGAGGAGTTGATAAAGAGAGGGTAAATGATGACAGATACATGTGGACTACCCTTAACGACGAAGAAAGGTTAGCCAAATTCTCGATTAACAAAGTGGAAGGACCACCTATCAAGCATTACTGCAAACCCTTACTCATCACGGAAGATAAGATTACTCACGCTTGGCCAATGTGCAACCCTTTTCTTGAGTATTGCAACGGAGGAGGTAATGTGAAGAACGAAGTTTGGATATGCCCACATGAATTAGGGAGGCATGACATTGATTTTGGAGATCTTTCATTCAGAGATTGGTATTTAGTAAGATTCGGGGACGCAATAATTAATTCGGTCTTGTTTAGAAATCTGGAACTCAAATATGAAAAACATATTCTTCAAGGAAAAACCATTAAGCCCCTCGACGATATTCCTTCTGAAAATGACAATGACGAAGGAACTCAAAATCATAGATGTGAACAAACTAAAACCGCTGACGGAAATGTTTGGGCTTCCTGCAACCCTTTTGAGTATGAATGTGACGGGGGAAGCAGCATTGAGAGAGCTGGGGAAGACGAGTTCCTATGGACTTCGAATAATGATTCAGAAAGAACAGAATTTCCTTGGCCAGATGATCTCGGATTCGACGATTGGGTCAGAATCATATACGGAAAAATTGATGCGTTAACTAAGGAGAAAATCTGGATGGATAATGGAAAATCAGAAGATGACACCAAGGACTCATCTAAGAAAGAAAAAGAAGGATGCAAGCAAATACTCATAGAAAATTCACCTAACGATTACCATCTTAAAGATACCGATTCCCAAGACAATGATTTCGATTACCTCGAGTTACAAGGTGAAGACGGTTTCATTGACCCAGATGATGAAGTACACGAGAAAAGAAGATTCAAACTTCTTCGCATCCCGTTTAAGAGACCACCACCAATTATAGCTGAAAAATATGAGTTCACTCGATACCATTTGGGACCTGAGGAAAAATTTTGAAAAATTCGGAAGATTGAAACTAAAGAATATCACCGCACGGCCACAAATTTCGGTTGGGTCAGGCGTAATTTGATGAAAGACATGGAAGAAGTCGGCCAGGTCCAAAGGCCCCCATAGAGCCCCGCAGCTCTGAGTCACACTTAAAGACTCATAAATAAAGAAAAGTGCTCTTTTGGGAGACAACCCGAATTATCCCTTTCTTTTTTTTTATTTCCATTTCTGTAGGGTTTTGTGTTTTCTAACCATTTTTGCAGTAAACGAGGAAGTAATTGCTGCTGCAGTTTGCTGATCTGACAAGAGTTACGGCGTAACTCATCTATGTGATTACGCCGTAACCAACTTTTTGCAGCAGAATTCCTGACGCATTACTAATTACGGCGTAATACCATCTCTGTGGTTATGCCATAACTACTCGCTTTGCAGCTTATGCCAGGTTTAGCCAGTTACGGCGTAACTCCCTCAAAGAGTTATGACGTAACCTTCCTCTGCTTTAATTCTTTCATTTTAAAACACAATAACCTTGTATTAGTATTTTAAATGAACTTTGTGGGTGTGTTCCCTGTAAACCCTCACGAGACTTCACTCGTCCACTTGGGACACTAAGTGGTTTAAAAGGCTTGTTGCATATGCTAAATGCAACCGTGATTCCTACGAAAGTGAGTTAGGTTTGTTTTTCATTTTTCATTTTTTTTCTTTTTAGAATTATGCTTGTCGGTAGTTTGATTTCAGGGATTGAAGTTTGTTCATGACGCTTATACGAAGGCACGTCTCTTTTTCGTGGGCCTTCTTTCTTTTTGAAGCAAATTTCAGGGAAGTTCTCACTCTAATTCTACTTTTCTCATCACCTTTATTTAATGCTTAGTACAAAAGGGACTTTGTACAATTCAAGTGGGGGGACGGGAGTAGAATTATCTCTTGAACATTATTTTGCCCTCGTTTTTTCTAGTTTATTTTGAAAAATTGTGACATTTTTAAAAATTTGACATGTTTTTCTTAACCTAACTATATTACACCTTAGCCGAGCACATACAACCCTTGATATATTATGGTGAGATTAGCCTTATCCGTTTCCAACATTTTACCCCAAATCCACCAAATTATGAGTGTGCCGGTAGCATGTAAACTTTAGAACTTGGCCTTTGCATCATTTCGAGACCATAGACGAGGTATGTTGAGTTAGCTCGATGTATTTGGACTTTTCAGTTTTAGAAGGCAATATTATAGGATTATCACCCAAATAGCCTACCATTGTGTGTCTATCGATTAGTCACCTCGACTTCTTGACCCCCATGTGAAACCCTTTTGTTGCACTCACCTTTAGTGCAAGATACCCCTAGATACACCCATCTGAGCCATTCCTTTCATTTTGTTAACCCAATTTATTGTTTCGATACACCTATACACCTTAGCCTACCCTGTAGTCTTTATTTGTGATTGGGAAGTCATCATTTGCCTAAGTTCAAGGTTCAAGTGGAAAGGTTCGGAAATCACGCTTTCATCGACAGCATTCCTGAAGATCATTGAAGACCCCCCCGAATTCCCATTATTCATCTCAAGTGGGGGGGATATTATGTTTAGTTATCATAGTTATGATTCAAAAAAAATAGTTGTTATGTTATTGTAAAGTGCGCTGTTATAAGCACTATGTTATGAGCTTTATTAGATTTAGTATCGAGGAGTCCACCTCGGTCACATTTCAAGATTAGAGTTGGTAATTATGCCAACAGTTGGAGAAAAGGTAGTGTGCCCATCACGACGTCCACTAATGACACATCTACCTAGTATTTCATGATCCGGTTTCTTGACTTCGAAGCTTGAACTTTGGGCGGACGGTAAGTGGTGATGACTTGGTTATAGATTTAGACTACCTGCTTGTTTTTTATTTTACACCATTTATATATCCCATGTCTTATCCTACCCTTTAGTCATGAAGCGTGTCTAGGTGATGCAGCGAGCAATCTTTGGTGTCTTGGCCATGGATTTGGTCATGTATCATTGATTTTGTCCACTTCGCCGTGACATGTTTGTAATGACGAGTCACCCCTTTACATTTGTCGTGTCTACCCATATTGCCTTCGAGAATTGTTTAGCCCTTAACTCTAGTGGTGGAGATTTGTGTAACCGCCAAGCTTATGATAGAATAAATGTTATGACTGTGCGATTGAGTGATAACCCCGAAATTGACACTTAGAATAGTTGAGAGATTTGAGTGTTTCGTTCCCATTTCGTGAGGTGTTCGGCTTTGTTTTATTCTAGCATAAGGGATTTGTAAACTTATATTTTCCAGGTTTTGGTAGATATCTTTTTAGGAATATTTCTAATAAGGTCTACTTGAGGGCAAGTAGAGTTCAAGTGGGGGGATATTTGATAACATCAAATAGTCCTGAATATTAAGTGTCAATTTCCCCCGATAATGCTTGTAATTTATATCATTTATTTGGATTTACGCTTGTTTTCCATTGTTTTCCACTTTCAGGTAAATTACGAGCATTGGAGCTAAAGAGATGCGGAACTGGAGATCAAAAGATTTATCATAGTATGCTACTTTGAAGAAGTTATGGCGTAACTCATCTCTCACATTACGCCGTAACCAAAGCGTGACTCAGAAAACCAACTCATCAGAAGGTTACGGCGTAACTCTCCCCAAAGGCTACGAAGTAACTATATTAGGTCAAATGAGGTTCCACGCCGCTGATAACTATACCGTAACTATTCCATCAACTACGGCATAACCAAGTATATGGAAGACTACGGCGTAACCACTAATAAGGTTACGCCGTAACTAGCAGATCTAGTGCAAAATACGAAGGAATTGAAGGTTACGGCGGAACTCTTGTTATAGTTACGCCGTAACCCAAATCTGGACTATAAATACCCCATGAATTCCAGCATTTCTAATCATCCCATTCCACACACAACAACCAGAGAAGGTGGGAAAAAGCGAAAGGCAGGTCTAGAGGAGCATACGGAGCTGTCTCCAAGGGAGAAATCACTCCCCTACGATAAGCATTATCATTTTATCTTTTATTTAATTTCGATTCATGTATTTGGTACCTTTGAATATTGAATTGATTTATATGGTTAATATGAGCGGCTAAGCACCTCTTGGTGCTGGCCTAGTTTTGATTCCTTAATTGTTTTGTTTTCGTTTACATTACTTCCTTATAATTATTTCTAAGTGTATGCATGCATAGTTTATTGGTAGCTACCCTTGTTTCGGTTGTTTTGAATGGCGGTAGAGGCCAATTGCCTAGGAGATATGACCAACTGACCCTAGGTGAGCGGACTGAGACGGGAAGGGTAAGATATGACCAACTGACGACCCTTTCTACTTGTGCGATTTGACCAACTGATCACCTACCGTTTGGATGAACTTAAGAATTAGGGGGTGAGTGTTTAATTTGCTAATGCCCGGGCACTCACTATTATAAATCTAGCATGTAGCGGTACTTAATGACTTGGATTAGGGGACCAGGAACAACAGGACTTATGAGGGGACACCTAACTTCTCCTGCGGTGGCATCTTTGCTGATAGGTTAGGGCGAATTGACCAAATGTTGTCCTCTCGAATTTGACCCCACCTGAAGTAATTGGATGTAAGTAGACGTATACATAACTAGCTAGGAGGAATACCTAGGTTAGCACCACTCTCCTCTATTGATTTATCCTTTGCTGTTATTTGCTATTTTCTGCTTTAGTAGTTAATTAATTAATTCCTTATCAATCTGTGACACTTAGACTTAGTAATTATCCGACACACATAGCTCTTGGGACGACCTCGGCTTTACCGAATACTACACTATACGCGACCGGGTACACTGCCCGTTAGTGCACTAGGGTAGACCATAGGTATAACGAGACTTTATAAATATTAAAACCTGGTCAGTAAAACCGGCATCAAATTGCAAAAATTTCAACAACAATTTCAACCGCCATCTCAAATGTACTTTCCTCAAGGAGCAAACCCTCTTCCACCACAGATGGTTCAACCAAACCCTCGTCAACAAGTTCAACATTGTAACTACTTTCAATATCAGTATCCCGCCAAGTATGCTATGAATGTTACAACACCGAAGGAACCCTCTTGGTTTGCAAAGATGTGTGAAGCTTTAAGTAGCCAATAATCCATTCATGAAGCTGGATCCCTTGATAGACCTCCAATGCTCACTCCCGGAAACTACGAACAATTGGTGATAAGGTTTTTTAGGTTTTGTGATCTCAAGAAGCCACATGGTAAGTTTTTGAAGAAGGTCATCCTTGAAGGTCCTTTTCAGATGCCTACTATCATACCCGGAGATCCGAATGCTACTCCACCAAGAGATGATGTTACCAATTTTGTCGATCTTGATCAACTTACTACTGAACAACTTCTTCACTTAGAAGCTGATGAAATTGCAATGCAATATATCCTTTTGGGATTACCCAATCCGATACTTCGTAGTGTTGTTGCCCAGAAGACTGCTAAAGCAATGTGGGAGCACATTCATCTTCTAATGGAAGGCACTGAACTCAATCAAGAGGACATGGAATCCAAAATCTACTTAGCATATGAACACTTCATGATTGAACCAGGGGAGACATTGAAGTCATACCATCATCAGTTCTCAGACATCATCAATGACTTGGATAAACATAATATCATTATGCCAAGGATTGCAATCAACACAAAGTTCCTGAGTTGTCTTGATCCTGATTGAGAGAAGTATGTTACATTCATCCGTCAAGCGAAGAATCCTCATTAAGCTACATACGGATTGTTGTATGACTATTTGAAGCACCATCAAAAGGAAGTAGAAAAAGAAAGAATCATCCATGGATTCTCTGCTTCGCCTTCACTCTCGGATAATCAAACTCTTGCTTTGTACACTCAAGCATGCTATCCTCAATTTCCGACCTTGCCAAATGTCTTAAAAAACCCTCCACAACCAACTGCTCAGATTACACCATATGATCCATCACAACAACAACCACAAGAAACTCAATTGGTTCCATACAACAACAACAATGATCAAGCACTCTACAGTGAATCAAATAAGGATACAGAAGCCTTCGATGCATTGAATCAAGGATTTGTAATGATTGCAAGAGCCTTCAGACGATTTGCTAACAAATCTAACAACCGCATTCGCACCTCATCAAATACAAGAAATCAAGCTGTTAACAATGGAAGGGTGGAGATTCAGAATCGTGGAAATGGTCGTCAGATGAGTAGTGGTCAAGGGTTTAATGTTAATGGTAGGAATAACATGGGTGATCCATAACAACGGGCTCAAGTGGTTGATCAGGGAAATGCTCAGACTAGGGTTAATGGTCTCCGATGCTACAACTGCAATGAGAAGGGTCATCTGGCTAATGCATGCCCAAAGCCGAGAACAAGAGGCAGCACTTATCACAAAGAAGCTCTACTCTTGGCTCTCAAGGATGAAGCTGGTGGAACACTTACCAACAAGGAACAGAGCTTCATGGCTGATGCTGATTCTGATGATGACATGGAGGACTTGCAAGCTAATGCAGCTGTGATGTTGATGGCAAACATGCAAGAGCTGCACATGAGTGACACAGGCCCAGTGTATGACACTGATGGCTTGTCTCAAGTACCGGATCAAAATATACTCATTAATGATCTGATATCTACGCCAACATCTGCATCCCACGAGGCTCAGAGTGTTCAACATGAATCTTCTACATCTCATTCCGACGATAATCAAATGGATCCCGTAGTTATATTTGATGATCAAGATGACCTCATGGTTACTATTGATAATCAAGTTGACTCTGTGGTCATATTTGAGGATCTAAATAATGATCATGTTGAGATTCAAGTTGAACAAGATGAACCTTTTTCTAATCCAGATCTTGAGCTCATGACCAACTTAATTCAGACCACCCAATCTCAACTGGAAAAGTGCAATGACCTTAATAAGAAACTTCAAGATAAAATTGCACTGTTGACTAAGGATAATGAATGCTATTAGTTCCAACTCAACATTTTTGAAACCAAAGAGAAACGTGAAAAAGGTTTTGAAGTGGCTTTTGCAAAATCAAACCAAACTGAAAAATCTTTGGAAAAACAGATATGTGATCTAGTTGCATCCAAGAATGCTTTGCTTTCTCAAATAGAACAATTAAAATTTGATCATAAACAACAACTTAACGCTCTCACTTCGGAAACTCAAAAAGTCAAGTCCGAGTTGTTAACTTGTCAAAAACAGTTTTGTGAGTACAAAAAGCATTCGAGGAGACAAATAGATGACTATCTTGAGGAAATTGTCGACTTACAACAAAAAATCAAAGAGTTTCGAAATGTTGTTTACAAACATGGTGAGTCAATCACAGCAATTCAAAAGTTTTCTTTTAAACCAAATCCAGATGGATATGGACCAATTCTTGCTGATTACCAACCAAGTTTTTCACATAGAGCATTCAAACCAAATCCTCAAGTTTATAGTGGAGAACATAGAATTGATGATTCCATTATGAGTGTTGTTGAATATAATCGTGTTGAGGAATTAGATGCAGAAGACGAGAGTCGGTTAAAATTGGAAAATGTTGTTTATAACAAACCATTTAACTATTCAAAAGCCATAACTTTCGTCACACAACAGGATAATTCTAACACACCTTGGGTTATCACACCAACTCCTGAGTCCTCTTCCAATGATGGTCCCCGACAAAATGTTGCACAAATTAATGGTCCTTTACCTTCATTCAGTGAAGTAAAATCATTACCCGACATATGTCAATTTCTTAAATATTTTGATACATTGATGTCTGACATCAAACTTTTGGAACTTGAAATTGAAGTTCATTCAGAAATAAAAGCTGAACAGTTTCAATCGCCACATGCGCGAAATCAACGAGATGTTTTTCAGAAAAGACTTTTACCACATGTTCGCAATTTGAAAATGTGTTCAATATATTGGGAACGGGATCTTCATAAGGAGATTGGTCTTATGAAAACAGTTTTCGAGCAAACAGAAACATCGATTTCAAATACTAAACGTAAAAAATGTTAAGAAATCATGTTGACTTACTCTTGGAAGATGTTATCTATGTTGATACCATAAATGTTGTGTTATTACATACTGTTGCATATGCATTTAATTATATCGCTGTTGATTATGTTGATAATGTTGAGTACACCGATAATGTGTCACAAATCAAGCCTTTAAAAATTGAAAATGAGCAGTTGTTAAATGAGCTTTCGAATGCAAAACTTTGTCTTCAATGGTGTCAAAAAGATTGTCAAAATTGAGAACTTGCTTTACAAAACAAAATCAACCAGTTGCGTTCAAAATCTTTTGATCCAAAAATAGAACAATTGGATGACGAAAACGTGTCTTTAAAATGTCAAATTTCGAAATATGAACAAGAACTTGCCGAAGTCAAAACTGAATATGGTGTCATATTTGATTTGCTCAAAAAGACTCGTGCTAAAGCGTCAAAAGATGTTGATGATCATCTTGCATATACCAAAGAAGTTTTACGAAACAATGGAAACACTCGCTCTGAAAATCAAGATTTGTTACACACTATCCATGACTTGAAAGCGGAGTTGGTAAAACTTAAGCAAGATAAGATTAGTAATATAAATGTACTTGCCCCAGGAATATTTAAAATTTACACTAGAACGCCTAATGACAAACCACAAGATACTAGTGTGCTACCTTCCACTGAAACAGGAATAGTTGCCTCTTTTTCCAACGTTAGCACTTCACAGCTTAAGAGCAAAACCAGGAAGAATAGGAAGTTGCAACGTAAGAGAAGAACAAAAAAGACCGTTGAAGTAGAAGAACACCTTAGGACTTTGAATAAAACTCAAGTTGCACCCACTTTAGACATTGCGTTAGACAAATGTAATAGCAAAAGTGATGTAACGAATGTTGAACCTTTAAGTACTTTGAATGTTATGTTTGAAGCATCTTGTGTTGGTTGTCGTAAAAGCATGTTTTCTGGTTGTCATGATAAATGTGTTGCTAAGTCTATCTTATCTCGCAAGCGGAATAGTAGAAAACGGAATACCTCTAGGCCCACTAATGCTTCTAAGTCTTTGCTAGGTAAACCGCCTTCTAGTGTTTCTGCCACTGTCATTGATGTACCCATAGAACCCACTTCACCTCCTAGGATGAAATTATCACCTAGTGCATTTACTAAGACCAAAGCAAAGACTAGTTAGACTTGGCAGAGATGGTTACAAAACATACCAGGATTTAAATGGATTCCTAAAATCATTAACATGTGTGTTTCAACTTTAACTGTAACGGAACCCTCTAACTCTTCGGGTTCCACCTCTACTTCTATTCCACTTGTGTCGTCTGTTTGTAATGCAAGTGATACAGATCATCCTCTAGATTGTTGATAGCAGATGTTCCCGGCACATGACAGGCAATCTCAAACTGTTATTGTCACAATTCTCATTTTCCGGTCATTTCTCATACTCCATATTCATCATTTCATAAAGGTTCATTCATGATTTTGCATTTCACATTAAACGCGTAAATTTCATATTAAATAAACGTTATCGCGTAAGTTATTATTTTGAACATTTAATCCGATACTTCCAAAAATGATCCCGATATATTTTTATACTTACATTTAGTTTATGAAAACTATATTTTGAGTTTACCTAGTGTTTTAAATTTATTTTGTATATAAATCGTTAAATTTATATTATTACGACGTTTTCTTAAAAACTACACGATAATTATTATATCACTCAAATTTTACAAGAAATGTATTTTTACAATTTTTATGATCTCATTATACTTTATTTTGATCTATTAAAAATTACTTTTACCTAAAACTACCTTAAATACACTAATATATATAAAATCTTACAAGTTACATTTTACTTATACATTTTCCTACACTTATTACAATACTTATACACATTAAATAAAAGAAAAAAAATATATTTTTGACAAATACCTCCCCCCTTGGCCGACCAAGGGGGGTAGCATTAATTAGTTGGTGTATTTTTCTTCCTTGATTATATAGATCCATACTCTTTCATTTCACTCATTCATTTAACTCAAATAATTCAACAAGTAGTAAAAGTTCTCTCTATCTTTGTTCTTCCTCTCCATAACCGGTTCTTCAAGGAGATACAAGGGATCACAAAAATTTTCAAGCACAAGTTAAAACAATCTAGATTATTTCATATTACTCTAGTATTTTTAACATTTTTATGTAAAGAACATTTTAAACTCACTATATTATTAATAGCACATCAAAAATTCTTTTGCAGCATTATTATATTTAAATTGCTAAATATATGTTTTATTTAAATTTTGTGATCCATTTGAGTTTTATATCAAAAGTATTTGATTTACATTCATATTTTTATATAGCCCTAGTAAAAACCTTCATAGCCTAATTTACAAGTTTTATTATTGAATGCGCTATTGCAAATAAATTATACTTTAAATGCGCAAATTACACTTTACGTTTTAGTACTTACTTGGAAATACTTTACTACTTATACCTCATACTCTTTACTGG
>BPTQ01000002.1:39011727-39328516 GCA_019973895.1 Chrysanthemum seticuspe
CGATGGCGGAAGAGATGGAGGTGCGGGTGGACAGTAAGGTGGGGAACCACGGCGTGGTGGAGCCGGTCATGACACACAATGGGAGAAACCACGGTACTAGAGACGTCCCCTTTCTTGGCAACTTAAGGGTTACAGATACGAATTGCAGGAGTTTGTATTATGGTGCGGTGTTAACCAAGGATTCCCCATGGGTGTGGCTAGATGCATACGCACCAGCGTATACAGGTGCACTCAACACTGCGTAAATATTAATACAACCGGTGGTATTAATATTAACGGAGTAAAGTGTGCGCATGTATGGTGGTTCGTATGTACAGAGCCGCTAACTACAATGAATTTATCCATCGGTCAGATAGTAGGCTAAGATTTGCCACCTCCTCTTTAAATCCCATCCATAGATCCCTCTCAGCGTGAACCACATATCTTTTAAGGCAATCCACGATTTCAGTGATACTCCAAATCAGCGGTCGTCAAGGGTTTCATAGGAGTTCTCTTGAGGGTAGGAGCCCGTTTTAGTAGTTTAGATAGGTCGAAATATCATTGTGAATAAATCGAGTTAGTACTGGCCGAGGTGGTGCGGCACCAAGGGGTGGAATGACAGGTGGGCGTGGAGGTAGAGAAGGCGGTAGCGACATGGGTAACAATGACAACAACGCTGGCGGAAACCCTGATTTTGCCGCCATCATCGCTCAACAACTTCAAATCTTGCTTCCCACTATTGTCACACAAGTTGGAAATCATATGAATAACTCGGGAAACCACGGGAACGGGAACGGTACTGGCGACACCAACAATGTAGCTGGCAGTAACAACAACAACAACACCAACAACAACAATAACAGAATTGGATGCACATATAAGGAATTTTCGGCATGCAAACCTGTGGAGTTTGATGGTATAGGAGGTGCTTTGGCGTATACTCGATGGGTAGAGAAGACAGAGTCAGTGATCGACATCAGCAATTGTGCCACACATCAGAGGGTGAAGTATGCTGCTTGCTTGTTATCAGGAAAGGCATTGACATGGTGGAACATACAACTACAGGCTAGAGGCAGAGAGGCAGCTATAGGTATGACATGGGACGAATTTAAGGCGTTATTGAAAGAGGAGTACTGCCCGGACAATGAAATGCAGAAATTGGAAGATGAATTTTATCACCACTCTATGATAGGGGCTGGTCACGCAACCTACACTGACCGATTTCATGAGTTAGCCAGACTAGTTCCTCATCTAGTTACCCCTGAGTCCAAGAGAATCTCGAGGTACATATATGGTCTTGTCCCCGAAATCCGTGGAACTGTGAAAACAACTGAGCCGTCTACAATACAAAGTGCGATACTGAGGGCAGGAACCCTGACAGACGAGATGGTTAGAAATGGTACTTTGAAGAGCAGTGATAAGAGGAAGGAAGCAAGTGGGTCGAATAAGCAGATAGACGTGGTAGCAGACAACAAAAGGGCAAGAGTTTTTGTGGCAACTGGTACTGAGCAAAGAGAGTATGCGGGTACACATCCCAAATGTGCTAAATGTGCTTATCATCACCCGAAGACCAAGCCCTGCCGCTTGTGTACAAATTGCAATCGATACGGCCATTTTAAGGAGCAGTGTAAAACACAGATTGGCAACATGAGGAATAATCAAAGGACTTGCTATGAATGTAACAGCCCGAATCACTTCCGGAATAATTGTCCTCAGTTAAATAAGCCACAGATGCAAGCTCCTCTAGCTGTGGCAATTGAAGGAAATAACCCAAACCCTGTACTCAATATCAGTCCACCCCGAGGTCGAGCATTCTATATAGGGACCGAGGAAGCCCGCAATGCGTAACTGGTACGTTTTTCCTAGACCATTAAGTGATCCACCGTATTATTCAGATTCAGTGAGTCTCCTTAGATAAGAAACCTAGACGCGTAAGTTTTGGCATAAGCACTTTGACCATACATTCTGATTTCTCTAAACCTAAGGGTAGAACTTTAAGTATCATCGATTGAATCGCGAGGAAGCGATTCCTCTATCAGGGGAAGAATGTCACAATTCTCATTTTCTGGTCATTTCTCATACTCCATATTCATCATTTCATAAAGGTTCATTCATGATTTTGCATTTCACATTAAACGCGTAAATTTCATATTAAATAAACGTTATCGCGTAAGTTATTATTTTGAACATTTAATCCGATACTTCCAAAAATGATCCCGATATATTTTTATACTTACATTTAGTTTATAAAAACTATATTTTGAGTTTACCTAGTGTTTTAAATTTATTTTGTATATAAATCGTTAAATTTATATTATTACGACGTTTTCTTAAAAACTACACGATAATTATTATATCACTCAAATTTTACAAGAAATGTATTTTTACAATTTTTATGATCTCATTATACTTTATTTTGATCTATTAAAAATTACTTTTACCTAAAACTACCTTAAATACACTAATATATATAAAATCTTACAAGTTACATTTTACTTATACATTTTCCTACACTTATTACAATACTTATACACATTATATAAAAGAAAAAAAATATATTTTTGACAAATACCTCCCCCCTTGGCCGACCAAGGGGGGGTAGCATTAATTAGTTGGTGTATTTTTCTTCCTTGATTATATAGATCCATACTCTTTCATTTCACTCATTCATTTAACTCAAATAATTCAACAAGTAGTAAAAGTTCTCTCTATCTTTGTTCTTCCTCTCCATAACCGGTTCTTCAAGGAGATACAAGGGATCACAAAAATTTTCAAGCACAAGTTAAAACAATCTAGATTACACTCTTATTAAAGGTTTTGAAATAAAAACCTAGGGTGTTTAGGTTAATCCTTGTTCTAATCACCTCATCATAGTAGCTTGTAAGCATATCACTCTCATTTTATATCTTTCATTTTCATTTCATGTTTATTTCTTCATATTTGGAGCAAGCATGCAAGACTTGTGTTTATTTATACCATTTTTACATTGATTTTTAGAGTTTTATACATAAAAGTCATCCTATAATTATTCCCTTGTTATAGATTGGTATTGATGATGGTTAGGAACCCATGACACCCTAAGAAGGTGTATGGTAGGATTAGAATAGCTTTGGAGTTGTTTTGAAGGGATTGGAATAGGTTTAGTACGAGAAAAATTATTTTCGACAAGTTATAAAAGTGGTCTGATCTTATTTTGAATTTCTGGAAAATCCGACAGTAGACATGAGTTTTTGGCCTAGATATTTAGAAAATATACTTTAAAACGAATCCGTGGCCGCTTGAACGGATTAAAACGGAGTTATAACGAAGAAGTTATGAATTTTTCAAGTTTGACGACGAAATATATATTTTCTGAAATTTCAGCACACTATTTTCATGTTGTACGAGTCAAAAACGAGTCCTGAGCTTTACAAATTATTTCGACTTATCAAAAATATATTAGTATACTTTGATACGAAGCTAAGGACATATAATACGTAGAAAACGGATTTGAAACGACCAAGATATACACGTTTTCATAAAATTGCCGTAACTATTATTTTTAGAAAAACTATATTATTTTTACGAGACAAGTGTTACGGTAACTAAAACGACCATATTGAAGGCTGTTTTTAACGATGATGTAGAACTTTTTGTAACGAGATGTCTTCTAATAAAATCGAGATCACCAAGCATATTTTTCAAAACGACCAACCGTTTGTATAGCGGGGTTGTAATAAATTATTTACGGTCGCTTAAACTTTGCCGAAACTCACTTTTTACACAGCATTTGGACAAAATCACCATCTTTAACCTTTATTATCTTTATGTTCGAGACCTCTATGACGAAAACTCCTGTACTAAAACTTCTAGATTTTGATACAAGCTTTCCAAAACCGTCGAGTTCGTTTCCTAACGTTCGACGTACACCATTTTACGACTAGTTTTTCGAAGTCATTTTTGTCACTTTCATGAAAATTCCGACGACATGATTTTACGACGAAAAGTTAAAATTTCACAATAAATCATTACGAAACTATTGTAGGATGACATTTTGACGTAAATACTTGTAAAGTAATTTATGAATGGTCAAGACGTCAAAAGAGTATTTTTCGACGATAAGTATTATTTTCAAAACTCTCAAATGGTATAAATAACATACGAAATGCATGCATAACATTACATCATAACTCAAGTCATAACATTCATTTTAGGTTGAGGATAGTTTCCGAGCCTCACTTTCGTGCACTTCATTTTGTTAGCATATCAATCACACCAGGTGAGTTCATACCCCGCTTTTACTCATTTAAATTCCTATAAACTATTTGGGGCGAGATATATGCTTATTTATCCAAACATTTAAACTCTTTTGCCAAACAACATTACCTATACTTTAGACTTGATTGCGTTCTATACTTGATTGGGTTATACTTGATTTCATATGCATACTTGGAACAAACATACAAGAATTAGTGGCTCCAAATTAAGTTGTTGGAAGGCTATTAATTTACAAACATACAAGAATTAGTGGCTCCAAATTAAGTTGTTGGAAGGCTATTAATTTACAAACATCCCAACACGAGTTGTTGGAAGACTCTTGTGGTGATATTTATACTTTTAACTACTATGATACATGCATACATGATTGACATACTATATTTTGGCAATGGGTTGTGAACACACAGGTTGCAAGTTTTGTATGGGCGGAACTTGGAACTGAGTGGATTTACAATGCCTTTGCTGTGTGAACATTTCTCAAAGTATTTCAGATCATTTTATCACAAACTTATGAACTCACCAACCTTTGTGTTGACACTTTTTAGCATATTTATCTCAGGTTGTAAGGCGATAGCATTTCATGGAGCTTTTGGGTCTCATGGCATACATTGGAGTCTAGTGTTTTTATCTATTACCATTCGACATGTTTTGTAAACCTTTATGTATTATCAAACTTTGGGATCTCATGTGTTGTAAACTTTAACTTATTTAATCGAATAGTAAACTCTTTAAAACATCTCATTATAGAGGTCGTTTTCTTTATCCATACTTTGTGCTATGACGTCATACCCCAATGACACTATCGTTCCGCTGCGATATTTTGGGGGTGTGACAGTTATCAAACTTTTTCTCAAAGTTCATCGGCACTGTCAGGTTCGGGAATGATCACTTTGCAGCTATCATGGGCTACGGAGATTACATCAATGGGAACATCGAAATTAGCAGGGTTTATTATGTGGAAGGTCTCGGTCACAATCTATTTCCAGTCGGTCAGTTTTGTGATGGTGATTTTGAAGTTGCGTTTAGGGAGAAAACTTGTTTAATTCGTGATCTACAAGGAAACGATCTTATGTCTGGAAACCGCACATCAAGCCTTTGCACAATATCAATGCAAGACATGATTGCTTCATCTCCCATCTGTCTACTTTCTAGGGGAACATCAACAAAATCTTGGCTGTGGCACCGTCGACTTTCACACTTGAACTTTCAAACCATAACCAATCTTGCACGATACAAACTCGTTGAAGGCCTTCCAAGATTTTGGTATTCTATAGATCATCTATGCTCAGCTTGTGAACAAGGGAAAAGCACTCGTGCTCACTTTCCTTCAAAGGTGGAACACAGCTCTCAGCATGTGCTTCATCTTCTTCACAAGGATTTGTGTGGCCCAATGCGTGTGCAGACTATCAATGGCAAACGCTACATTCTTGTAATTGTCGATGACTATTCAAGATGGACTTAGGTTTATTTTCTTCGAAGTAAAGATCAAGCTCCTCAAATGATCATCACCTTTCTCACGTAAATTCAAGTTCAGCTCCGGAACACAGTCAGACAAATCAAAACATACAGAGGAACTGAATTTGTGAATCAAACTCTTCGTGAATATTATTAGAAAGTAGGATATGAGCATCAAACAACAATTGCATGGACACCAGAACAAAATGGAGTTGTTGAAAGACGAAACTGTACGTTAGTGGAAGCTGCAAAGTACTCAAATTTATGTGGATAACATCATTTTTGGGTCAACCCATAAAAAGTACTCAAACGCTTTTTCAAAACTTATGAAAACACATTTTGAAATATCAATGATGGGTGAACTTACGTTCTTCTTAGGACTACAAGTTCATTGTGACAACTGGCAATTTAGGGAGTCTATTTTAGGTAACTGCATTACGTTAAACTAAACCGAGTTTTGCCTTTATCACTATTTTTATAAACCATGACTTGATTTTATATTGTCTATTGGTTTTTATGATTTATTTCGTTATTAAATGAGTTATCATATGAGTTTTAACTCTATTTGGTAGGCACTATTCGATTCGGCACTAGAAAAGCCTAAAACAAGAATTATTGTAACTTGTAGACCGTAACTCGAAAATTGACAAATAAATAGTCAAAACTCGTAGAAAAACGTAAATAATAATGTTGGAAAGTTAAATAAATATTGTGAGACACTCGGGGGACAATATGTGAGCTAGGGAATGGGTAAACGGGATAGTTACGAAAAATTACAACTCCGACCCCCCTATTTCTTCCTTAGCCGGCGCCCCCCCCCCCCCCTCCATATTTATTTATTTTTGAGTCCCTAGTGTTCATGTATAAAAGGGACCATCCACCCTCATTCACCTCTTTTATTTATCTCTCTAAAACACATACACCACTCTCCTTTCTCTCTTTAACCTCTCACTAAAAACCCTAGCCACCACCTTGTGGCCGCCGCCACTGTTCCGGCCACCACGGCCCGCCGCCGGCACGTCACCCCCCACCTCCACTACCATATTGAATCTCTCTTTCTCCTCTTTCCAACCATATATTACACGCTCCATTTGGACTTCAATAACACCTTCAAATCTTTGAATCAAGATTCATACTTTTAGGGTTTCAAGTGGGTTTTGCAATTGGTGATTGAATAAGGTAAATGGAACAAGTTTTGAGCTTGTTAAGGCAATAATAAGCCACGAATTTGAAATTGGGGTTTCGACCCTATGAACAAATTTGAGGCTTTTGGGTGTAACATGAAATTAAGTCTAATTAGTGACTAAATAAACAAGTAATTAGTGTTTGGTAAGTGTGTGGTGTATCAATTTGATGGGTTTGTGCATTTAGGATTTAGTTGCATATTTTTGGTTAAGATAGATGATGGGTTTTATGTTTGGTTAGTGTTTGGAGCTTGAATGATTGGATTTGGAAGTTGTGGAATTGATTTGGTTGTGTTCGGTGATGAGTTATGGGGCGTACGAACCAAGGAACCCACGTAGGGTCTTGGTTGGTGTCGTACGTGACCCACTTGGGTCATGGGTCTGAGTCGGGTCGATTTGGTAGGTTGTTGGTTGATGTAGTTGAGGTTTGGGTGAGACGCGTGGAGCCGAAAAGCTTCTAGAGCTTGTTTGGTTCACGTGGTCTTAACCGCGACCGTGTCATGACCATTAGGGACATAACATTGGTTTCGAGTATATTTGGTTGATTGATTGGTTGGCGAGATTGTTTTGAGTTGGTTTGGGAATTGAATTGCGATATTGTGACTTTTAAATTGGACTTGATATATATATTGTTGACTTTGAGCTACGTCGGTGTCACTTTGACTTTTTTAGTCAATAGTTGACTCCGACAAAGCCGTAACATGGACTTTAATATAATTTGGACTATTGATTGATTAAAAGCCGAGAAGTTATGACTCGTGCTTGTGGACTCGAAACGAATAACGATATGAGATTAATATTAGAATTTGACGACATATATATATATATATATATATATATATATATATATATATATATATAGGGGAGGGTTAATGTGAGATCAAGCTTAAAGTTGTAAAAATAAGATCAAATCTAAAAAACCACTAAAACATTCATAAATAACAATTTTAGCAATCATACACAAAAAAAATAATATTTTAATACAAATTAACATTTTAGCAACTAATAACCAAATGATACATGAGTTTGGATTAGTGATACACCTGATACACATTACACTAATAAATATTCCAAAACCTGATACACATACAAAAACCTGATATACATTAAACTTCTAATCAAAATGTATCACCTAGGTTTCGTAAATTCTAAAAAGAAATCTATCGAAACTTTAACAATTTTAGTTGTAGTAAATAAAAAAATTATTTTTATTGTAAGGAGAGTATCTCTTGTCAAATTTTAGTTCGATCTCATTTTAACAACTTTAAGCATGATCTTATTTGATCTAGATTCTATATATATATATATATATAAATGCTAATAAACTATGAAATAGAAATAATAAATGGGCTTTTGTACCAAAAATGTCGATAACAAGTCTTATCTTGTTATTTACTATTTTAAACGGAAACTAACGACTAAATTGGAAATGTTTTGGTAATAAATAAGTAATTAATGTTTTGAGTACACGTTTATCAATAAATGTCAATTGTGGACATTTAATATTAGTTTAAGTATTTAATTGCTTATGTTGTGTGCATGGGTTACGGATAACCTAGCATTAATATTGTTGATCCACGTGGGTAGCGGACTTATTAGGTTGACGAACCTAATAAGAGCCCGCTAGGTACGTTGGGTAACCTTATTAATGGGTGACTTATCCTTATGACTCTTTAAGGATACGATTGATTTCTGGGATAATAAGCGACACGAGTAAATAAATGAGTTTATCGAGTTGACGAATTCGATAAGGTCTACTATTTATTCCGAAACTTATTGGACTATGGAGCTTATCGTTTAGAGGTCTCATTGTGTCGCACTGAGTTATATATTGGTTGTTTGAGTGCATTCATGGCATCATATTGAGTCGATACACCCACACGAGGAATACCAAACACTAGGATTAAATGGTGAAACGAGACGTTTTTGGAAATAAAGAAGTGGAATATATTGGGGTAGATAACGTTGGTTTTGAGGAATATATATATATTAAAGTTGGTCTACATTAATAGGTTGTGCCAAGTCGATAGTCGCTGTGCTGTGATACCGTTATCTTTTGCTAGTGTTTATTTGTGCGTTGATTTCTTGCGTTGATTGCTTGAGGTGAGTTTCATAGCCCCACTTTTATATACGTTTTAACTACGTTTTGAACTATTTTTGGGTGAGAATCATGCTGCTGTTTTTGGACCGTTAAAACTATTTGGATTTGCTTATATGCTTGACTGTTTAGATAGATGTGCGGTAGTCGTTGCCTTAGTCTAGGTTTAACCGTGCCTAACTAAGAATAGACTTCTACCTCGACCTAGTCCGGGGTTGGCAATTGTTTTAGATTTTGCCACGACAGTGCTGGACTAGAGTCGCTGGGCCCGAGTAGTCCCTGGATGCGGGACATGTGTTATGATTGGTGATCCGGGTAGGATCGATGTGCAAACGGTATTTATCTATCTTAGGTCTTGCATAGAAAATCAACTCTTACAGGTCCACTATGATTTTGTTGAACTTAAACCTATGAACTCACCAGCTTAAGTTGACCTTTTAGCATGATTGCTCAGGTATTTGAAAGATGTTTGGAATACGTGATCGGTGGAAGCTTGGCAAGAAGGCGGGGTTCAAGGATCATTTCTGACTCTAATAAACTTTGGGGACCTATTTTATTAAATCATGTTTTGGGCCTAATATTTACTCTTTTGGATTAAATGTTTTGAATATTTAAATTTGGGATTGGTTTTGAATGTTAAATGACTATCTTTTTGCTATACTTGTGTGCGATACCAATTCAATAGTAACGCCCCGAAAACTTGTTTAAGTCTTCCGCTGTACCGAGATTTGAGGGTAGTTACAGATTGGTATCAGAGCTCAAGGTTATAGATAATAAGGTATTTTATAAACCCTAAACTATAACCACTTTTAAGAAAAATTGATCCTCGACCGACGCACGCCCACTTGCCAAGCCGAAGCTTCTTATTTGATTATGGTATGAACTGCGATTTGAATTATGAGATGATATGTTAAGGGATATTGGGAACTGATTATGGAAACGTTACTATTGGAAGATACGATTATTGATTTTGGAAATGAGATACGATTATTTATTTTGGAAATGAGATACGATTATTGATTTTGAAAATGAGATACGATTATTGATTTTGGAAATGAGATGCGATTATTGGTTTTGGAAAATGAGATGTGATTGTCGAGATATTACGGAATTTGATTTGAGTAAACGATATATTGTGATTTTGGGAATGTTGAACTCGATTGATTTGATATGGGATTATGTGATGGAACGGAACTTATGTGTTTTATTTAAAGGCATGTTTTGAGTAATGCGATACCTTTACTTTTAAAGCTTTCATTATGTGATATGTGTTTTGGTTAAGTTGATGCGCTTGTTAAAACTAGTTGTTTCGAACACTTATACCTACCCTATGCCGTTGTCACAGACTATGCCTTCACTAGCTTTTGATGTGTCTGAGGAGGTCCTTGTTGTTGCTAGTTCGCCAGCATTGACTCTCATGACGGTTGCCCAGGGTGATCCTTATGAGATTACCCCGTCACACTAGTTCATCATCATCAGATCGTCCTAGCTCATCTAGGCACCTCACTTTACATCAAGTTTTAGCGCGAGCACAGACTCCTAGGCTTGCTTATAGCACTGCCCGCATGTTCGTGAGACCACCATCATCACCTATCCATTTAGCAACATCACCATGTCTTAGGAGGCCTAGATCTCCTAGAGTACCACCTCAGGATTTACTTGCATAGAGACTCTGACTCATGGACTCTCCCCCTATGGATGAGGGCGAGGAGGAGCATGAGGTTGAGGAGGAGCATGAGATTGAGGAGCAGTATGTTGATGAGGACGAGGATCCTCAGGAGGAGGATGATGAGAATATCCCAGAAGGGGGTACTCCTCTATTGCAGAGTCCTGCACATTTTACGGGACCAGGTTCTCCTTTGCCTGAGCCTGAGTCCCCTGGACAGCCTTTAGAAATCGACTCACCACCTTACTCACCTTATATAGGTAGCCCGTTAGGATCGGAGATACCATTGGAGATTGTTTCTGAGCCCGAGGAGTATGGTGAGATGGGTCTGATGTGGGAGAGGATTACATCGCAGGGTACTAGGCTTAGTCAGTTGACGGATCGATTGGTTGGAGTATCTAGGGCTAGTATAGATGATCTGAGAGTTGATATGGGTACTGTAGTCAGGAGGACTAGGGTTTTGCGTGAGGGTATGTCGGAGCTCCAGGAGCAGGTTGGGGACCTGCTGAGAGGGTTCGCGACAGCTCGTGATGCTGATAGAGCGATTTGGCGTAGGATTGGTGAGTTGGAGAGAGAGGTCGCAGAGCTTAAGAGTGATCGCGACGCTCGACGTGTTGAGCTAGCATCATTGTGGAGAGAGGTTGACGACGTTAGGAGGTCAGTGAGTGGTATTCGTAGACGTGGCTAGATAGTATTAGATTCAAGGTTTTGTACCATCTTGAAACTAAGTAGTACTTGGTTCGAGATGTAGGATTATCCTAGTTGTCTTACTAGTATCGTCGTTAGGATCGTTTTTGATTTCTTCGTATCCTTCCATGTATTTCCACTTTTGAAACCTATGAGTTATGGTTATGGGAACATGCATCCTTTAGTTATGATGCGGTATCTGATTGTTTTGCTTTGGTATAGCGTTATCCCTGTTGGCCTTGATTATGTGTTCAGGCGTTATTGGGTGACCCTTGGAACCCAACTCTATTTTAGAACATGAATTGTGAACTTATGAAACTGTTCTTCTTGCCTATAGAATGATGGCAACAAGACGAAACCCGCGTAGGAACAACCGAGCAGCTCCTGCTGCTGTTGTTGCCCTTGGTCGTCGAGGTCGTCGTCCGGACCCGACCACACCACACGTTGAGAACCCAAACATTGATAACCCAACTGTAGAGAACCCGAATGTGAACGACCATGCTGAGAATGGTCCTGTTCCACAAAACCCTCCACTTGTGAAGCCAACCCACATTGACCAGCTAGTGTCGCAGCGTGTCGCTGAACTGCTAGCTGAGGCTAATCTTTCTAACACCTCTAGTGGGACCCCAATGCTGAATCGAACTCAAGGTTGTACCTACAAAGAGTTCTGATTTTGTGGTCCCATTGAGTTTAGAGGAACTGAGGGAGTAGTTTACCTGACTAGGTGGTTGGAGAAAACTGAATCTGTGTTTGCTGTGAGTAACTGTGATGAGGATTGTAAGGTTAAGTATGCAACATTCACCTTGAAGGACGAGGCGTTGACCTGGTGGAACAACTACCACAGATCAGTAGGAATTGATGTAGCTTATAGTATGACTTGGACTCAGTTTAAGACTCTCCTGATTAAGACTTACTGTCCTAGGAATGAAGTTAAGAAGTTAGAGAGTGAGTTCTAGAACCATAAGGTTAAGGGTACTGACATGGCGACTTATACTCGTCGTTTCCAAGAGTTATCATTGCTTTGCCCTAAAATGGTTCGCACCGAAGAACTTAAGATTGAAAGGTATACTGATGGATTGCCTTTGGCTACTCGAAATGATGTCATCGCTGCCAAGCCAGTTAATTTGCAAGAGGCAATTGTTGTGGCTCAGAGTTTGATGGACTCTTGTGTGCTAGAATTAGGAGACAAGGGTAAGAATGATAGGAGTGATAAGAGGAAGAGGAACGAAGTTGCAAAAGGGAATGGCAATAAACGGCAAGAGACAGCCAGAGTGTTCGCCATAGGAAATGGAGGTAGGAAAGATTACGAAGGTAGTAAGCCTGTGTGTGGTCGTTGTAACTGAAACCACCATGGACTGTGCCGAATGTGTGTAGGAAGTGCTCTAAGGTAGGACACTTGGCCAAAGACTGTAGGTCCCGACCATTTGCTGCACCACAAACTGCACAAGGAGCGGACTGGAAGGCCATTGTCACCTGTTTTGGATGTGGAAAGAAGGGACACTTTAAGAATGAGTGCCGAGAGCCGTGGATGAGAGGAAATCCTGGTGATGTAGGAGGATTTGCTAACCAAGGAGTAGGAAGGTAATGGCTTAAACCTTGTGAAGCGTGAGGTTGTGGAAAACCAGGGAAACCATGGTGCTAGGAATCAGCAGAGAGACATGGGAACAGCGCGTGTTTACGCTATTGGGAAGGAAGCTGGTGAGGACCCTAACGTAGTTACGGGTACGTTCCTTCTCAATAATCGTTATGCTTCCATACTGTTTGATACTGGTGCGGATATGAGTTTCGTATCCACCAATTTTATGCCATTACTAGGAATCTCCCAAACACCTCTAGGGTTTAGTTACGATGTGGAATTAGCTAATGGGAATAGAGAGAAGATAGACACCGTAGTCCGAGGTTGTACCTTAAGTTTCCTAGACCGCCCGTTTAGTATAGACCTATTGCCGGTTACCTTAGGAAGTTTTGACGCCATTATCGGAATGGACTGGTTGTCGAAGAACGGTGCACACATCATCTATGATGAGAAGATTGTGCGTTTACCGTATGGCGGAAAAGTTCTGAGCATACAAGGAGATCGGAGCGACTGTGGAAGTCCTTCCCGGTTGAGCATCATCTCTTGTATTAAGGCCCAGAAGTACATCGATAGAGGAGGTTGTCTTTTCTTGGCTCGAATTTCTGAAAAGAAAAGTGAGGAGAAGAGTGAAAGACACCTTAATGATGTACCCGTCGTTAGAGAATTTTCGGATGTGTTTCCCGACGATCTGCCAGGGATTCCACCTGTTCGACAAGTGGAATTCCAAATAGAGTTGATACCCGGGCACCTTATCGACTTGCTCCAAGAGAATTGGAGGAACCGTCTAAACAGTTGGCAGAGTTGTCAGAGAAGGGATTCATTCGACCAAGTTCGTCATCGTGGGGAGCACCAGTGTTGTTTGTGAAGAAGAAGGATGGATCGTTTCAGATGTGTATTGATTATATGGAATTGAATAAGTTGACAGTGAAGAACCGATATCCGTTGCCTAGAATAGATGACCTATTCGACCAACTCCAAGGAGCTAGTGTCTTTTCTAAGATCGACTTACGATCTGGTTATCACTAGTTTAGAGTTCGAGAGGAGGATATCCCTAAGACGGCGTTTAGAACTCGTTATGGACACTATGAATTCCAAGTGATGTCGTTTGGTTTGACCAACGCGCCAACGGTTTTCATGGATCTCATGAACCGAGTGTGTAAGCCATACCTGGACAAGTTTGTGATAGTATTCATATACAACATCTTGATATACTCTAAGAGTAGTGAGGAGGACGAAGAGCATTTGAGGCTCACTTTAGGATTGCTGAGAGAGGAGAAGCTGTATCCTAAATTCTCTAAGTGTGAATTTTGGATTCCGTCCGTGAAATTCTTAGGTCATGTGATAGATAGTCAAGGTGTTCATGTTGACCCAACTAAGATTAAGGCCATTAAGGAATGGGCAGCTCCTAAGAACCCATCAGAAATCCGATAGTTTCTAGGGTTAGCAGGCTACTATAGGAGATTCATTGAGGGATTTTCTAAGATAGCTAAGTCGCTGACCAAACTAACACAGAAGGATGTTAAGTATGAATGGGTAGAAAAAGAGGAAGAAGCATTCCAACTTCTGAAGGAGAAGTTGTGTAGTGCGCCCATCCTAGCTTTGCCTAAAGGAAGCGAAGATTTTGTCGTGTACTGCGACGCTTCGCATAAAGGCTTAGGTGCTGTTTTGATGCAACGTGAGAAGGTGATTGCTTTTGCATCCCAACAACTTAAGAAGCATGAGAAAAACTACAACACCCATGACCTTGAGTTAGGTGCTGTAGTGTTTGCTCTTAGGATTTGGAGACATTATCAGTATGGAACCAAGTGTGTAGTATTTACCGACCATAAAATCTTGAAGCATATCTTAGATCAGAAGGAACTGAACATGAGACAACGTCGTTGGTTAGAATTGCTTAGTGATTATGACTGTGAGATTCGTTATCATCCTGGTAAGGCTAATGTTGTGGCTGATGCACTTAGTCGTAAGGAGGACATTCCACCCCTACTTGTTCGATCCTTAGGAATGACCATTGTTTCGCCCTTACCGTCTCAAATTTTAGCCTCCCAAGCAGAGGCATTGACGGAAGAGAACCGTCCTTATGAGAATCTTCATGGAATGGTAGAAAGTGAAAACGGCTTCTTGAAGCGTTCCGACGGAACTTTATGCTTCAGAGACAGAAGCTAGATACCATTTCATGGTGGAATCCATGAGTTGATTATGCATGAGTCGCATAAATCAAAATACTCTATTCATCCCGGAGCCGATAAGATGTATCAGGATCTTAAGAAACTTTACTGGTGGCCTAATATAAAAGCCGATATAGCTCAGTATGTCAGTAGGTGCCTGACTTGTTCTAAAGTTAAGGCCGAACATCAGAAACCATTAGTACTTTTAGTTCAACCCGAACTCCCAGAATGGAAATGGGAGCGAATAACCATGGACTTTATCACTAAATTACCGAGAACAGTTAGCGGCAATGACGCTAGCTGGGTAATAGTTGATCGTTTAACTAAGTCTTCTCACTTCTTAGCTATTAGTGAAACCGATAGTCTTGATAAGCTTGCTCGATTGTATCTTAAGGAGATAGTATTGCGTCATGGAGTACCGATATCTGTCATTTCTGATAGGGATAGTCGTTTTACATCCCACTTTTGGAAGTCGTTACATACAGCATTAGGAACGAATTTGGATATGAGTACTGCCTACCATCCTCAGACCGATGGTCAGAGCGAGAGAACCATTCAGACTTTGTAGTACATGCTTAGAGCATGTGTTATTGATTTCGGCAAAGGCTGGGAGAGACACCTCCCTTTGGCCGAATTCTCTTATAACAATAGTTATGACTCTAGCATTAAGGCCACCCCATTTGAGGCACTGTATGGCCGAAAGTGTCGTTCTCCTGTTTGTTGGGCTGAAGTTGGCGAGAGTCAACTTACCGGTCCCGAACTTGTCTTAAAAACCACTGAGAAGATAGTACAGATTCGTAATCGGTTGCAAACCGCTCGTGATAGACAAAAGAGTTATGTCGATAAGAGAAGTAAACCATTAGAATTTCAGGTTGGAGATCGTATTATGTTGAAAGTTTCTCCTTGGAAAGGAGTGGTTCGTTTTGGGAAACGTGGAAAACTCAATCCCCGATATATTGGTCCCTTTCCAATCTTGGAAAGAATCGGACCGGTAGCATACCGCCTGGAGCTACCATCGGAACTGAGTAGTGTACACAATGTCTTTCATGTTAGTAATCCTAAGAAATGTATTTCGGAGGAAAACATAGTGGTGCCTTTAAGAGATATTCGTATTGATGAGAAATTGAATTTTGTTGAGGAACCGATTGAGATTATGGACCGTGAGATTAAAAGGCTGAAGAATAGTCGTATTCCGATTATTAAGGTTCGTTGGAACTCCCGGCATGGACCGGAGTTCACTTGGGAACGTGAGGACGTTTTCCGTAGAATGTATCCTAAACTTTTCATGACATCAAGCAACTCGGAGTGAAACCCGAGACGGGTTTCTTCTGAGGCTGGGAGGCTGTGACAACTGGAAATTTAGGGAGTCTGTTTTAGGTAACCGCATTACGTTAAACAAAACCGAGTTTTGCCTTTATCACTATTTTTATAAACCATGACTTGATTTTATATCGTCTATTGGTTTTTATGATTTATTTCGTTATTAAATGAGTTATCGTATGAGTTTTAACTCTATTTGGTAGGCACTATTCGATTCGGCACTAGAAAAGCCTAAAACAAGAATTATTGTAACTTGTAGACCGTAACTCGAAAATTGACAAATAAATAGTCAAAACTCGTGGAAAAACGTAAATAATAATGTTGGAAAGTTAAATAAATGTTGTGACACACTCGGAGGACAATATGTGAGCTCGGGAATGGGTAAACGGGATAGTTACGAAAAATTACAACTCCGACCCCCTATTTCTTCCCTAGCCGGCGCCCCCCCCCCCCCCTCCATATTTATTTATTTTTCAATCCCGAGTGTCCATGTATAAAAGGGACCATCCACCCTCATTCACCTCTTTTATTTATTTCTCTAAAACACACACACCACTCTCCTTTCTCTCTCTAACCTCTCACTAAAAACCCTAGCCACCACCTTGTGGCCGCCACCACTGTTCCGGCCACCACGGCCCGCCGCCGGCGCGTCACCCTCCACCTCTACCACCATATTGAAGCTCTCTTTCTCCTCTTTCCAACAATATATTACACGCTCCATTTGGACTTCAATGACACCTTCAAATCTTTGAATCAAGATTCATACTTTTAGGGTTTCAAGTGGGTTTTACAATTGGTGATTGAATAAGGTAAATGGAACAAGTTTTGAGCTTGTTAGGGCAATAATAAGCCACTAATTTGAAATTAGGGTTTCGACCCTATGAACAAATTTAGAGCTTTTGGGTGGAACATGAAATTAAGTCTAATTAGTGACTAAATAAACAAGTAATTAGTGTTTGGTAAGTGTGTGGTGTATCAATTTGATGGGTTTGTGCATTTAGGGTTTAGTTGCATATTTTTGGTTAAGATAGATGATGGGTTTTGTGTTTGGTTAGTGTTTGGAGCTTGAATGATTGGATTTGGAAGTTGTGGAATTGATTTGGTAGTGTTTGGTGATGAGTTATGGGGCGTACGAACCAAGGAACCCACGTAGGGTCTTGGTTGGTGTCGTACATGACCCACTTGGGTCATGGGTCCGAGTCTGGTCGATTTGGTAGCTTGTTGGTTGATGTAGTTGAGGTTTGGGTGAGACGCGTGGAGCCGAAAAGCTTCTAGAGCTTGTTTGGTTCACGTGGTCTTGACCGCGACCGTGTCATGACCATTAGGGTCATAACATTGGTTTCGAGTATATTTGGTTGATTGATTGGTTGGCGAGATTGTTTTGAGTTGGTTTGGGAATTGAATTGCGATATTGTGACTTTTAAATTGGACTTGATATATATATTGTTGACTTTGAGCTACGTCGGCGTCACGTTGACTTTTTTAGTCAATAGTTGACTCCGACAAAGCCGTAACATTGACTTTGATATAATTTGGACTATTGATTGATTAAAAGCCGAGAAGCTATGACTCGTGCTTGTGGACTCGAAACGAATAACGATATGAGATTAATATTGGAATTTGACGAAATATATATATATATATATATATATATATATATATATATATATATATATATATATATATATATATATATATATATATATATATATGAAAATGCTAATAAACTATGAAATAGAAATAATAAATGGGCTTTGGTACCAAAAATGTCGATAACAAGTCTTATCTTGTTATTTACTATTTTAAACGGAAACTAATGACTAAATTGGAAATGTTTTGGTAATAAATAAGTAATTAATATTTCGAGTACACGTTTATCAATAAATGTAAATTGTGGACATTTAATATTAGTTTAAGTATTTAATTGCTTACGTTGTGTGCATGGGTTACGGATAACCTAGCATTAATATTGTTGATCCACGTGGGTAGCGGACTCATTAGGTTGACGAATCTAATAAGAGCCCGCTAGGTACGTTTGGTAACCTTATTAATGGGTGACTTATCCTTATGACTCTTTAAGGATACGATTGATTTATGGGATAATAAGCGACACGAGTAAATAAATGAGTTTATCGAGTTGACGAATTCGATAAGGTCTACTATTTATTCCGAAACTTATTGGACTATGGAGCTTATCGTTTAGAGGTCTCATTGTGTCGCATTGAGTTATATATTGTTTGTTTGAGTGCATTCATGGCATCATATTGAGTCGATACAACCACACGAGGAATACCAAACACTAGGATTAAATGGTGAAATGAGACGTTTTTGGAAATAAAGAAGTGGAATATATTGGGGTAGATAACGTTGGTTTTGAGGAATATATATATTAAAGTTGGTCTACATTAATAGGTTGTGCCGAGTCGATAGTCGTTGTGCTGTGATACCGTTATCTTCTGCTAGTGTTTATTTGTGCGTTGATTTCTTGCGTTGATTGCTTGAGGTGAGTTTCATAGCCCCACTTTTATATACGTTTTAACTACGTTTTGAACTATTTTGGGGTGAGAATCATGTTGCTGTTCTTGGACCGTTAAAACTATTTGGATTTGCTTATATGCTTGACTGTTTAGATAGATGTGCGGTAGTCGTTGCCTTAGTCTAGGTTTAACCGTGCCTAACTAAGAATAGACTTCTACCTCGACCTAGTCCGGGGTTGACAATTGTTCTAGATTTTGCCACGACAGTGCTGGACTAGAGTCGATGGGCCCGAGTAGTCCCTGGATGCGGGACATGTGTTATGATTGGTGATCCGGGTAGGATCGGTGTGCAAACGGTATTTATCTATCTTAGGTCTTGCATACCAAATCAACTCTTACAGGTCCACTATGATTTTGTTGAACTTAAACCTATGAAGTCACCAGTGTAAGCTGACCTTTTAGCATGATTTCTCAGGTATTTGAAAGATGTTTGGAATACGTGATCGGTAGAAGCTTGGCAAGAAGGCGGGGTTCAAGGATCATTTCTGACTCTGATAAACTTTGGGGACCTATTTTATTAAATCATGTTTTGGGCCTAATATTTACTCTTTTGGATTAAATGTTTTGAATATTTAAATTTGGGATTGGTTTTGAATGTTAAATGACTATCTTTTTGCTATACTTGTGTGCGATACCAATCCAATAGTAACGCCCCAAAAACTTGATTAAGTCTTCCGCTGTACCGAGATTTGGGGGTGTTACATTCATCAATCACCCCGTGGTATTTTCCTAAGTCAGTCCAAATATGCTCTTGAAATCTTAAACAAACATGGAATGCAAAGCTGTGATACATATGCCACACCAATGGCACATACTAAAAAACTGGATGATGATTTGCATGGGAAATTGGTTGACACTACCAAATACCGAAGTATTATTGGGTCTCTCATGTATCTAACAGCCAGTAGACCTGACATTGTATTTTCTCATTATCTTTGCTCCCGTTATCAGTCGCGACCAACTGAGACACACCTCTCTGAGGCTAAAAGAATCCCCTGATACATCAAGGGAACCATTAATTTGGGGATCTGGTATCCGAAGGATTCTGGTTTTGAACTAATAGCTTTTTCAGACGCTGATCACGCAGGTTGCTTAGATTCTCGGAAAAGCACTTCAGGTGGTTTGCAATTCCTTGGTGATAAATTAGTGTCATGGCAATCGAAGAAGCAAGACTGTGCAACGCTGTCCTCAACTGAAGCAGAATATGTAGCCATGTCTGCGTGTTGTGCTCAAGTCATTTGGATGAGAACACAACTCAAAGATTATGGTTACGTATTTGACAGAATCCAGGTGTACTGTGACAATCGAAGTGCTATTGTGATCTCGTGCAACACCGTTCAACATTGGAAGTCCAAGCACATCGATCTTCGATATCATTTCATCAAAGAGCATGTGGAAAAGGGTACCGTTGAATTATATTTTGTGGGTACTGAACACCAACTGGCGGATCTTCTCACCAAAGCCTTAGCTCCTGCTAGGTTTACTGATTTTATCCACCGGATTGGCATGAGGTGTTTGACTCCAGAGGAACTGGACGAACTTTTAACACAATCTTAAAACCAGTCAAACACCAAAACCTCTTTTGTAAATAAACTTTTCAAAAACAAAAATAGAAAAATATAAAAGCTGATCAAATACAAAAATATTCTTCTATCTAAATTCTTTCAAACATTGCAAGTACAAATCTTCCGTCAACACTTTGTTCTATCAAAACTTTCATTATTATTCCCGAACAAGTGTTGAGGGGGAGAATGTAAATATTTTTCCGTCTCATTAAACCTTGTACTTGCATGTTACCCAAATTGGTTGTTTCTTTGATAACGGTGAATACCTTTCTTGTTTCACACTCTCCTCGGACTCAAAGTTGTAAAATTTTATCATTACTAAAGTCGAGGGGGAGTGTCGTCAAGCTTCTTCCCAAATAATCACGTTTTGCTTAACCAAAATGGAAGTTATGGGTTGTAGTTGGAAATGGTTGAGGTGGAGGGACTATTATTGTTAGGATTTAGAAAATCCAGTTATTAAAGTGTCGGTCACCTCAAGTATATGTAATCGTTAGAAAGCTCGTAGTCGTAGTCATTTAATATAGTTAGTATTTAGTTAAGTAACACCGTGGAGGACGGACGGTCTTTACCCACTGTATTCCTGATCCACAGCCCGTAGGAGGCGAGTCTTGTAAGAAAACTATAAATACCATCTACCTCCCAAGGTAGAGGGTTGGAGCTTCAATACCATTTTTCTTTGTTTCACATAGTTCCCAACTCTCTTCCCTTTCTCTCTCTAGAACTTTCTCTCTCTAAACACTTGTATACGCCCCATATGTTATTGGTTTGATGTGTTTGTGAAATCCTATAAGTAACAATTGGTATCAAGAGCCATGGTTTGATCACTCATCTTTCATGCTCTTTGTTTTGGTGGATTTCATAAGGTTTTTGGGGTTATAAGTGTTTAGAAGAGTTTGAATCATTTAGTCAATTTCTAGTGTTAAAGTTTGAATTTTGATTGTACTTTTGTGTTTAGGATCATCATATGTGTTTAGGTTTTGAATTGGAAGGCTTGAATCATTGTAGTTTGGTTGTTTTTGATTAATAAAGTGGTTGTTTTTGAAAAGTGTACGAAGCGAGTTGAGCCACGGTGTTGCATTTCTTGGAAGCGAGTTGCTTTGTTATTAGAAGCGAGTTGGTTTATGCGACTTGGCTATTAAGCGAGTTGATTCTTTAAGCGACTTGACTTCTAAAGCGACTTGGCTATTAAGCGAGTTGTATTGGCAGCGAGTTGGTTTATGCGACTTGGTTGTTAAGGGAGTTGTCTCTGTATGCGACTTGGCTATTTAGCGAGTTGACTCTTTATGCGACTTGGGTTTTAAGCGAGTTGTTTCTTTAAGCGACTTGAGTTTTAAGCGACTTGTCTTTGAAGCGAGTTGACTGTTTAGCGAGTTGATACCAAAGCGAGTTGACTGTTTAGCTACTTGTCTATTGAGACTTGTCACTTCTTCATGCTACATTTTTCACGGTTGTTCTTTTGGTTTAGTAAAATCCCGTGAAAGAATCAATTTCCCGGTTTAATCAAAGAATAGTAAAATCTCGTAGAACTTGTAATCATGTCAAACAACGTACCTACTATCATTTCTTCTGTAGCTGAGGACGTTCAAGCAGCTGGATCAGATACTCGTCCACCTATGCTTGACAGAACTGATTATGACTCATAGGCTCAACGAATTAGGTTGTACTGTTTGAGAAAGGAAAATGGGGTCAAAATTCTCAAATCAATTGATGAAGGACCTTATCAGATTGAGACTACAAGAGACATACTTGAAACTGCTGCGGATGGAACAGTGATCTTAGGATTGGACAGACCAAAGACGTATGATGAGCTCAGTGATAAGGAGAAAAAGAGATATGATGCTGATATCAGGGCTTCAAACATTATACTTCAGGGTCTTCCAAAATACATCTACAAGTTAATCAATCACAACACTGAAGCCAAGGCAGTTTGGGACAATGTCAAGATGCTTCTCTCTGGTTCTGAATAAACTAAAGAAGACAGAGAATCACAACTGTATGCTGACTTTGAGCACTTTAAGATGAAACCAGGGGAAAGTGTCACTGAATATTACGTGAGGTTCCACAAGCTTGTGAATGACATGAGGAATATTAAGATGACTATGCCAAATATTCAGCTAAACTCAAAGTTTGTGAACAACATGAATCCCGAATGGCAAAAATTTTTCACTTCAGTCAAGTTAACTAAGGGTTTGAGGAACACTAACTATGAGCAATTGTATGCATTCCTGTTTCAGAATGAGAGACATGCTATGTTTGAACGAATGATTCTTGAACAGTTCAAATCTAATCACGGAGAGACAAGCTCATCTAATGACTCAACAACATTTTACACCAATGTAGGAATTACCACCAAAGCTTCTCAAGTCATACCCACGGGTAATGGTAATTACATGCTCATTCCTGATCCAGCATATAAGCCTCCAGATTCTAACACACTTATGGAAAACTTCATCAATCAACTGTCTCTCATGGTTAGTCAAAATCTGAATCCCACTCCACACACCAACAATAACCTCATAATAGCATCCAATCCACACAATCAAGCTACTGTCAGAGATGGTAAGGTAGTGGTGCAGAATGTGCAAGGAAGACGGTATGAACAAGGGATGATTGGAGTAGGTTATGGTAATACTGGAGCAGGTGGAGGGTATGTGGCTAATCAGAATCGTGGAAGGAATACCAATCAAGGATAAGGAAAGTCAATCAAGTGCTACAACTTTGGTGGTGATGGACACATTGCAAGGAACTGCACATCTCCAAAACGCCCTCAAAATGCAGAGTACTTCAGGGACAAGATGCTGCTGGTGCAAGCTCAGGACAGTGGAGCGGTTTTGGATGAAGAAGAGCTGTTGTTTCTTGCGGATGGTAATGCCAAAACCTATGATGTTGATGTGGATGAGCAGCCAATTCAGGAAATAGGTCACAATCATCAAAATGCCTTTCAAGTAGCTGACTGTAATGCATTTGACTCTGATGTCGATGATGAACCTACTACCCAGACAATCTTCATGGCTAGCATTTCACCAATGGTCTCTCCAAAGGTTTCATCACCACAGTAGGCTGGTCCTTCCAAAGATTCAATCATCTCTGAGGTATTAAAACTATACGATGAAGTTGATGAGCAAGAGATGCATAACAAAGTACAATCACATGTAACTAATGAATCAGATATGGATAATGTGGGTAATAGTAATATTGTCCCATATGATCAATATGTGATACAAAGTGAAAGTGAGATTGTACTAAGTGATGCATCTTCTGCAGTCAATGATGACTATGTTTTTGATGAATACCCTCCATGTGCCCCTGATGATTCTGTTATCTCTGAACTGAATGCCTATAAAGAACAAGTTGCTATTTATGAACAACGTGCTAAGTTTGAGTTAACTACCCGTGAGCAGGAAATGGATGACCAAATGCGTACAATTATTAGAAAAAATAATTTTAGAGAAGAAGTGTTAAAACAAGAGTTAAACTCCTTACAAGAAAAGCTTTCTAAAACTATTAAGCAAAATACAAGAACTCCAAAATAATGTTAGAGTACTTAAACAAGAATTTAATGCTAAGGAATCACAACTCTTGAATGACTTTTCCAATCTGAAAACTTTGAAAAACAAGCTTGAAAATAAGTTGTACGTACAAGGGAATACCATTCAGACTGCTCATATGATCACTAAGCATAGAGTTCTCAGCGATAAGCATAGCATTCCCCTCGTAAAGGAACCCAATCCTGAATATGCTAAAGTGGCTAGAGAAGCTCAGAAGGTAATATATGATAGTAATGAAATCCTTAAGCCTAGGCAGAAACCTAGTTGCGCTGAGTGCACTGAGGAAGATAGGCAATTAGATGAAGTCACTAGGGAGAAAATGAATAAGAAGCTAAAAGATCCTGAGTGTAAAAAGCAAAACATAACGTACAAACCCCATGAATACACTAAAGAAAATTGGATTTCCGTGAACTGGTTTAAGCCTCAAACACTATTAACCCTAGAACAAGTTTTTTGGAAAAATGACATAGGTATGCAAAAAGCTAATGCACTTGTTAAAACTAACACTCCCCTTAGGAAAATGCCTCCAGCAACTGTGTATCCTCCGAATACACCAATGCATTTAGTTCCTAGATCTATCCCCACTAAGAGCAAGACCTTAATCAGCCTGTATGTTGTTTATCAACTATTTGTTGATTTTGAGAAGACATGTAAGAAAAGAATCACACCTACTGGGATAACTGAAGGGGAGAGGGGTTTTGAGCAAACTAAAAAATGCTATTTAACTAACGTCATGCCTTTCTTTAATCAATTAAAAGGTCAATTTGAGAGTCTTCAAAAAGGGATAGACTCAGATATTAAAGAAATAGAAAAGGAATTTGATGCAATGATTGTTGAGGTCAATGATTATGAACGGGAACTCAAATATAACGAAATTGAAAGGAAGAATCTGCATATCTTAAATGAGAACTTAATATTGAGTTGTGTGGCTCAAGATGTGTTTTATACTGTTACTAAGCATTCTATTACTGCTTCTCAATTTCATGAATTAATTGTTGCTTTGAAAGTTTCCCATGATCGTGTCATTGAGCTTGAAAACAAAAACTCAGAACTAAATGATAAAATTGATCAGGATGATCATGATAATTTGGTAAAACGTCTTTCTAAGCTAGAAGTTGAACATTTTGATTTGCAACTAAAATATCAATATCTCAAAGAAAATGTCAAAACCTCAAACATCAAGACATCCTCAAATGTTCCAGAGTTTGATGCACTTTTTGAAATAAACAAACGTGACAAACAGATTCAAGCTCACTGTAACACGATCAGAAAGTTGAATGCCCAAATTTCACAATTAAATGGTGAAAAGAACAATGTGACTGGCTCCCAAATGCCTCCTCCTTTAGATTCTCAGTGTTCTCAAACTTTTCATCTTCAAAACTTGGTTAATGTTTTACAAAAGGAAAATGAGAGTTTTCTAGAAGAAAATGAAAAAGTTAAACGACACTTTAAAGAGTTATATGATTCAATGAAAGTCACTTGTGACAAGAACAACGAAAAAATAACGTCTTTACAAAAGGAAATTGAGAATCTGAGGAGTCAGGTAAAAGGGAAAATGCCACTTCTCTTTAATGAGAATGTTGCATCAAAGTCATCTGCAGACTCTAAATATACTGTGACTGTTAAATACATTCCTCCTCATCTCAGAAATAACGAACTTATGTTTCATAACTATTTTTCTCACCTTAAGGATAGTCTAGAATGTCTTCGTGAGATTGTAGAAGAGGATTTCATAAATAAGCCACTTGATAGAGAAATTAGGTTTTCTTGCATTCAGGCCAAACGATCTTAGGAGCTGTTAGAATGTTTAAGAGCAACATGTCCTAAACCCTTATGTGAGAAAGATAAAGCTGTGATGCCTTGTTCTATGCCTAGTGCTAAGTATGCAACTCACTCTATGCCCAGTGTTAAGAAAGTGAACTCTAAAGTGCCTTCAAGTAGTTCAGATCCCTGCACTTCTAGTTCAGGAATGCAAAAGGTAGCCCAACCAACTAATGTTCCCATAATTCCCTCTACAGGAGTAATCAGTGACACAAAAGCAAGTGGGTCAAAGCCTCCAGGTAATACAAAGCAAGATAGGACCTTGCAAGCTAAGAATGTGCAATGGAAGAGAGTAGAAGACCACCCTAGGAACATTAAGTTTGAGTTGAATAAAACGAATCGTGTTGATTCTAGTATTTGCTATAAGCGTACTTTAATTAATTCGAATTCTGCTACTTTTGGCAAAACATGTAATGATGATTGCTTGGTTTCTGCTACTAATCATGTATGTGGTGTGAATGATTTGATTAATGCTGTTAAATACCCAGTTAAAACTGTTAATGCCAAAAATCGAGCTAAGAAAGCTAGAAAGCAAAGGCGGAAGAAGATTAGAAAACATTGGAAACCCACAAGAAGAAAATTTAGTAATGTAGGTTATCAGTGGATACCTACTGGTCACAAATTTAGTCTTAATGTATTGTGCCCTAAATTATCCAGATCAATGCCTATTAGGAAATGGATGCCTAATGGTAGAACTATTCCTTTAAGAAGTGAACATACTTTGAATAGGTCTAATGCATACACTAGCACTGCATCAATCCCTGATGATTCCATTGTTTCTACTTCCGATGTGGGTGTTCCAATCATTGTTACAAACCAAATGGAACCCATTCTTGCATGGGGATCCCAATTATCCAGTTATCCATTCTTGTCTGTGTTCAACTGCAAATCGTTCAAATCGTTCTGTGGTACCTGGACTCAGGTTGTTCCAAGCATATGACTGAAGACCGGTCGCGGCTCATGAACTTCGTGAGTAAATTCGGCGGGATTGTTAGATTCGGGAACGATCATTTCGGTGCAATTATGGGTTATGGAGACTATGTTGTTGGTGATAGTGTAATCTCTAGGGTATATTATGTAGAAGGTCTTGGTCATAATCTGTTTTCTGTTGGTCAATTCTGTAATTCCGATCTAGAGGTGGCTTTTAGAAAACATACTTGTTTCGTTAGAGAACTTGATGGTGTGGAACTTTTAAGAGGAACACGGGGTTCAAATCTATACACCATCTCTATCGAAGACATGATGAAGTCTTCTCCAATCTGCTTGTTGTCAAAGGCTTCGAAAACAAAGTCATGGTTGTGGCATCGTTGTCTCAATCACTTGAACTTCGGAACCATTAATGATCTTTCCAGAAAGGACCTTGTAAGAGGCTTACCTAGACCAAAGTATGAAAAGGATCATCTTTGTTCAGCATGCCGATTGGTAAAAAGTAAGAAATATGCCCACAAACCCAAACCTACAAACTCAGTTATGGAAGTTCTTCATACCATTCACATGGATTTATGTGGACCCATGAGAGTGCAGACTATTAACGGGAAGAAATATGTATTAGTGGTGGTTGATGATTACTCTCGATTTACTTGGGTTAAGTTTTTAAGGACAAAGGATGAAACTCCAGATATCATCATTAAACTTATCAAACAGCTGCAGGTTCGACTTAACAGAACTGTCAGAATCATCCGAACAGACAATGGAACTGAATTTGTCAATAAAGAACTTAGTGAGTTTTATGAAAGTGTTGGAATCAGTCATCAAAGAAGTGTTTCACGAACTCCTCAACAGAACGGTGTAGTTGAAAGACGAAATCAAACTCTTGTGGAAGCCGCAAGAACAATGCTGATTTACTCAAAGGTTCCAATGTTTCACTGGGCTGAAGCCATTGCCACTGCATGCTACACTCAAAATCGATCCCTAATTCACACAACTCATGGAAAACTCCATATGAACTTGTCCACAATCAAAAACCTGATCTATCATTCCTTCGTGTGTTTGGTGCATTGTGTTATCCAACTAATGAGGGTCAAGATTTAGGTAAACTGAAAGCTAAAGCGGACATTGGAGTATTTGTAGGATATGCACCAAACAAAAAAGGATACAGAATCTACAACAAAAGAACCCAAAATATCATGGAAACAATTCACGTTACGTTCGATGAGCTGACCGGTCAAATGGCTCCAGGAGAATCCAGTTCTGGACCCGCATCACAACCTTCATCAAGTAGTCCCATCAGTTCTACTCTTGTACAAAATCCCTCACCAGCAACTCCATATGTACCACCTTCAGAAGATGATTTGAAGAAATTGTTTGATCCAATGTTTGATGAACAATATGAACCAATTACTAATGATCTGTCAAATCCATCAATAGAGGTTGCTCCTATCCCTATCAATGAAGATAACCCTTCAGTTTCTATGTCATTGAGTCAAGAAGCGCCTGCTGTTGATCACTCTATATCATCTTCAATTCCTCAATCATCAAGTGTACATCATGGAACTGTTTCTGGCACCTATGACGGAGATAACCCCTTTGCTACTCCCGAAGATGCTCCCTTTGAGAACATATTTGCTCCTGAACCATCATCAGAACTATCTTCATCAGGAGAAAACGACTCTGCTACTTCAGTTCCTCAACAACAACCACACGAACACCTTAGAAAATGGACACATGATCATCCATTGGACAACATCATAGGAAATCCCTCTCGTCCAGTATCCACTCGTAAACAACTTGCAACTGATGCCTTATGGTGCTTCTTCAACTCTGTACTCTCTAAGATCGAACCAAAAGACGTTAAAACTGCCATGAATGAAGACAGCTGGTTCAATGCCATGCAAGAAGAAATTCATGAGTTTGATCGACTAGATGTATGGGAATTAGTACATGCTCCTGACTGTGCTATGACATTGCTCTAAAGTGGATCTTCAAAGTAAAACTTGATGAGCATGGCGATGTATTAAAGAACAAGGCTAGATTGGTTGCAAAAGGATACCGTCAAGAGGAGGGTATTGACTTTGAAGAATCATTTGCTCCTGTTGCACGTATCGAGGCAATCAGAATATTCCTGGCTAATGCTGCAAGTAAGAATATGATAGTCTATCAGATGTATGTAAAGACGGCTTTTCTTAACGGAGATCTTAAAGAAGTCGTATACGTCAGCCAACCTGAAGGTTTTGTGAATCCAGAGCATCCTACTCATGTCTATCGCTTGAAGAAGGCTCTTTACGGTTTGAAGCAAGCTCCAAGGGCATGGTATGATACGCTATCAAAGTTCCTTCTATCTACTAGATTCAGCAAAGGAGCAGTTGATCCGACATTGTTCACCAGAATGTCAGGCAAACATTTAATACACGTTCAAATCTATGTTGATGATATTATTTTTGCCTCGACTGACCCCAATGAATGTGACCGTTTTTCTAAGGAGATGAGCTTCAAATTTCAAATGTCAATGATGGGACAAATATCATTTTTCTTGGGATTACAAATTTCACAAAGTCCCGGAGGCATTTTTATCAATCAATCTAAATATGCTAATGAAATTTTAAAGAAATTTGGATTTGATACTTGTGACACCGTTGACATTCCTATGGTGGAGCGTACCAAACTGGATGAGGACCACTCAGGGATCATGGTAGATCAAACGAAATATCGAAGTATGATTGGATCCCTGATGTATCTCACAACCAGTAGACCTGATATTCTGTTCGATGTATGCATGTGTGCTAGATACCAGGCTAAGCCTACCAAAAAGCACCTTGAAGCGCTTAAACGGGTCTTTCGGTATCTCCAAGGAACCATCAACATGGGACTTTGGTACCCGAAGGACACCGGTATGTCACTAACAGCCTATGCAGATGCTGACCATGCAGGATGTCAAGATACACGTCGAAGTACGTCTGGAGGTGCTCAGTTTTTAGGTGATAAGCTTGTGAGCTGGTCTTCAAAGAAACAAATGAGTACTTCTATATCCTCTACAGAGGCTGAATACATAGCCATGTCATCTTGTTGTGCTCAAATCTTATGGATGAGATCCCAATTATCTGACTATGGCTTTGAATTCAACAAAATCCCTCTGTATTGTGATAACAAAAGTGCCATTGCTCTCTCTTGCAACAACGTTCAACATTCAAGAGCAAAGCACATCGACATTCGACATCATTTTATTCGGGAACAAGTGGAAAAAGGTGTGGTAGAACTCTATTTTGTGAGGACTGAATACCAATTAGCAGACAGCTTCACCAAAGCTCTTCCTAGAGAACGTTTTGAGTTTATCCTTCCACGACTTGATCTACAGAGTCTACAACTTGATACACTCAAATGTCTCAAGAGGAAGACGAGGAGTAAATGATTTTCTTCATCTATCTCTTGTATATATTTATTCAAAAAGCAAAATAGAAAATTTTAAAACCCACAAAAGAAAATAGAAAAATATAAAATTTTCAAAATCCATAAAAATTAGAAAATCTTGAAAAATCCCAAAAATATTGTTATTTTGTCATGTTTTTCTTAATTTGATAACATCTACGGACTTTGTGTTGACATTCAAAGAATGTCACGGGTTTTTAGATGTTCTTCGAATGTACATAATTTGCTTTAAAAAAAATGAGACGGAGAAAAATGGTGGTTTATTGTCATTTCAGGCAGTAACCTGTTTTAAAAAGAAAGAACATAGCCATGCTTAATCTTCTTTTTCAAATCTCATGCTCTGATTCTTAAAACAATGTTTGTCACCAAAAAGACAAATGTTTCCTTTCCAAATATTCTTCATTCATCTAATAAAAACAAAATTGCTTTGAAAATACCTCGGACTCTATTTTTGAAAATCATTCGGGCTTATCTTTGTCAAAATATCTAACACTCAATCAACAACTCATGTCATTGATTGAGGGGGAGAATGATTTCAATTAAATCAAAAATGTTATTTTTCAAACAATTGGCACGTAAAAGAGCAAGGTCTACTTTTGGAAAATCAAAAAGAACAAGGTTTTATACAATTGATTCAAGACCTTGGCTAATGTTATGTTTTCAAAAGATATTTATGCATGATTGTTCAATGGAGTTTAAAGTCTCAAAATACGATCCTTATAAGTTAAAATGCTTTTCAAAAGCAAGTCACTATTCTCCTCAAAAGTTCTCAAAAATTTAATTTAAATAAATAGAGATCACAAATCTCAAAGGATTTGAAAATTGTGATCGGGGGAAAATTTGTGATTTAAATTGGATTTAAACTGATAATTCGATAAATGGTTTAATACTTGATTAACATGCTCCCTTCCCTACATGTGCCAAACAATTTCAAATTTTCCATGCACATGTTAAGGGGGAGCATCTACATCAAACCAAAATGGATTAAAATGTGATTGACTTGTCTCTAAGTGCAGTTTTCCCTAATATGTGCTAAACAATTTTAAAATCAGATGCACATATTGAGGGGGAGCAAATTTTTGAAAACCACATTCTTTCCCCGAAATATCTTTAACTATATGTGAAACACTGATTTTGATCGGGAAAGTGATGTCGATATTTTTAGAAAATATTTATCAAAGAAGTGAATTCTTCCTCTTGCCTCCATGTGCCAAAATGATTTCAAACATATGTTGCACATGTTGAGGGGGAGCCGTTTTCTAAAATATCAAAAACGATTCATGTACAAAATGCTTTGATAATATATCACAAGTACCTGGATTAATTTTCAAATGGTTTTCAATTTGTTCCAATGGCTGATGAACAATACCAAAAAGACCGACCAAATTTACTTTTTGAATGGTGATATAAGGATGGTTAGGTTAGGTATTTGTTCCCACGATCCCGCCAGAGCCGGAGGGATCTATCCAGGGACAATCCACTAGATAGTGTAGAGTCCTCGGGTATGATGAAAAAAGGAGTAAAGTGAGATATGGGAAGAGTGCGGACTGAGATTGAGCTAGAACTGGAATAAACCCAACAAGGTTCTAGTAATGAAGTCTCGGTAAGCACTGAAGGGGTTGAAGAATGAAAAAGAAATAAATGTGAAAAGGGTGAAAAGAAATACCCCTCCATTATTTCAACCTTAGGGCAGAAACCGGGTTCAATTCATATGCTACTGGCTGTAACCTAGGTAACACCGTTATTGAAGACAAGACGTCATGGACCCAGTGACGCACTGCACTACATCTTCCCAAGCTACTCAAGTTCCTCTTAAAAGGACTTGTTTCATTCTTACAGGGGAACCTACATTATCTATCGACTTTCTCTTAGAGATGGTTGATATTGAAGAAGGAGACCCTCTCCCTAGTCTCCGGCATAGGAACCAAATGTGCACAATTGAGTCTAGAGCCAAGAGATCATCAATAAATCTCATTAAGGACACGATCAATGAAGACTCTCTGTTTCACACAATGTGGAAAGAGATAATATATTTTAAGAGTCCTACGCATTATCCTTGTGGTATTGCCAGAAAATCTGAGTGATATGCAAACATATTCACAATGAAGATGGAAAGCCTTCTAGAGCCAACATCAAACAAGCTCTTGGTAGGTGGCATGTGAGATCTATCCAATAGATCAACCATGTGACAACTGAACAGAAACAATGGGGCGATTCAAAATTTTGAATCAATCCTGGTTCAGGTTATGGATTGACGGATACCTTTGAAAAACCGGTCATTGTGCTTAAAACTCTTCTCTCTAGCACATCGACTGTGTATTAATATTTCAAAATTAAAAAGGTGTTTATGATTGATAATTGATTTTCCTTAAAACCTTCGTTGTATTGCAAAAACAATTTATATTGAGCAGTACACGATTGTTTTTTCAAATCTCTTTTCATCAATCAGTGAATCTCAAATTCGTTGGTTCACTCACTCCGTGTTGTCTTCTTTGAGTCGTTCCGGTTTGAGAACAGCTAGAGCAGCTGCGAAACCCTGTCAAGGAGATTCTTCGGAATTATACCTGATCACAGGCAGTACTTGTACTGATCAACGGGGAACCGTGGGCCGTGTACCTCAATTCAACGAAAGTGTCGTGCACTTTATTGCTAACTGTTGTATGCAGGTACACCCAACGTTTGCAGCTGATCAGAATGGAGAAGTCAATCCATAGCCGCATGCTCACACAACACATTCATTTCCAAAGAAATCATGATTAGTGCATCAATGACTCTGATATTCTCACTCCATGCTTTTGCTACGCTACTGCAAATATCATGAATCAACTAAAGCTTCCGCTACTTTGATGATAAGAAATCATGATCTAGAATGTGAGCATGTCGGTCCACTGTCACAACATCACATAATGTCAACACTACAATGGAAGAGTCAGAGATTTATGCAAGTTGATGATCTCAAAGCTGGCTCAAAGCTCATCATCACGTGGATCAGTTAAAGACCTCCACTTGAATCATCCAAACATGCAAAACATGAAGAATCAAAGACTACGGGCTACAAAGCAATGAACTTAAACTAGAATCCAAGAACAATCTTAATGTAATATATGTTTGTATTCTGTAATTTGAGGTGACCTCCCTTAGGGGAGATTGTTAGGATTTAGAAAATCCAGTTATTAAAGGGTCGGTCACCTCAAGTATATGTAATCGTTAGAAAGCTCGTAGTCGTAGTCATTTAATATAGTTAGTATTTAGTTAAGTAACACCGTGGAGGACGGACGGGTCTTTACCCACTGTATGCCTGATCCACAACCCGTAGGAGGCGAGTCTTGTAAGAAAACTATAAATACCCTCTACCTCCCAAGGTAGAGGGTTGGAGCTTCAATACCATTTTTCTTTGTTTCACATAGTTCCCAACTCTCTTCCCTTTCTCTCTCTAGAACTTTCTCTCTCTAAACACTTGTATATGCCCCACATGTTATTGGTTTGATGTGTTTGTGAAATCCTATAGCTAACAATTATTGTCAAAACTGAAAACTAATTTTATACAAAAATTCTCCACCTAACTATCCTTTACACATTTATTACAAACATTAACTCTTTCAACTACATCATCCACGCCTAAGATTAATTCTCAAATCCGTGCTTCATAATCTGTATTTGTAAGTTGTTTTTGCATCTAATCATCATTACAAACATAGGTTTTTAATCCTAAACAATTTCAACGGTTAGATTTCGTGATATGAGTGATTCTATTTTCATACACATACGCGTATAAACATAAGATTGGATTATGATGTTTCTTGTGAAATGGACAGTGTTAAAAGGCTTTAATATTAATCCTAAAACTATTTTCAACAACAAATCCAACCCAGAAACTATTTTTAACCACTTTTCAAATTTAGGGTTTATGCGTGGATTTGGGGGTTTTCAATTGTGAGTGTTTCTGGCTAATTAGATGCTTGAGAAATGTTTGTTCCATGTTTAATTGATCTTTTACACCTTTGAATCTTGCCCAGAATATTAACAAATTCTAAGAATTGAGCTTTAGGGTTTATGAACGCGTAGAATTTGGTATTCTTGATTCATGGTACATTTGATGTTAAAACTTGTTGTAAACAACTCATTTAGCTTCTAGGACATCCCAGAAAAAGTTTGGTTGATTTCCCATGGTTGAATTGTTTACTCGTAGAATTTGATTGCTAGGGTTTAAGTCTACGCCTAAAGTCTTTCCTACGCATAACTGGTCTAACTTGTGATTCCATGATATTATTGAAAGTGTTTGAATAACTTGATTAATATGAGTGTTATGATTAAACTATTTCAGGCTTCTACGCGTACCAGAATCAGAATCAAGGTTACATGGAACTTACACTTAAGGATCACCTTATGCGTAGATGTTACGCATAAGAGCACTCTTACGCGTAACGCATACGCATAAGGTTCTACAATGGACTACACGTATCCTGTGAAGGATATGCGTAAACATGGACTTCTACGCCTAAGGGATACTCTTACGAGTAAACCTTACGCGTAAGTCCTTAACATAAGCTTACGCGTAAGCCTTATGCTAAGAATCCACTCCTACGCGTAAGCCCTCCTTACGCCTAAGGGTGATTACTACGCATAAGCTTATTCCTACGCTTATGGTTACACTGTTTACGCATAAGCTTACAAACCTACGCTTAAGCCAAATTGTAACTAAATTTCTTGAAATGTTACACGTACTAACTTGTAATAAGTTACTCATAATGTCACAAAACCAAAATGTCACTAATAAACTACAAAAGTTAAAACGTTGTGTGATTAAGTAAAATTTGGACTTTAACATTCAAAATTAACATACTCACGTAACTTATCACATCAACTTTGGACTATTGGACAATATGCGACTTTGGACTCGTAACATTCATAAACATAACAACTTCAATAATTGGACAATAAAATCAACTTTTGACTAACGTAATGTCTTTCGATATGTTGGTTCTTTTGTCTCAATACCTTTCAGATCACGAAATGGACATCATCATGGAAAATGTCAATGCACCAAACGAACTCACAATGAATGATATCTTCCCAACTGATTACAGTAAGACAATTGGAAAGAACAATCTCAAGATCGATTTTGAGAACTTCACATGCTTAGAGTTATCATGCAGTATCGCTGTGGATATCCTCAAAACTCACCCCTACAACAACTGCACACAATGAAAATGATTGATGGTCAAGATGCTGTCACTGTGACCCTCAATCATAAGGAAGTCACCGTCACGGTTGCAGATCTTCAAACAATTCTTCTTCTCCCTGCTATTCAACCTGCTGACTATGTAGCCACTCCAAATGAAGAAGCTACAATGCAATTCATGGTCGACATCGGCTATGATGAAGCTGCTGGACTCATTACCAAGCACTCCACGGTCGATCTTAAAAACATTCCTCAACCGTGGAGGACTTTGTACATCATGATCGCCAAGTCTGTGTCTGGAAGAGACAACGGTCATGAGCATCCTAAACTCATGCACCTACAAACCTTCTGGGGGATGGTCAATAAATAGCATATAGACTTTGCAAGCCTGATATGGGAAGATATGATGTCCCACCTCAAGAAGCCTGGGAAAAAGGTTCCTTTTATCAAATACACGAAGCTATTGATACAGAACATTCTCGGGAAACATCAGGACATTCCCTTAGAATCAATGACCCCAAGAATCACTCTGCGTTGTATGAGCCTACATTAAACATTGCCAGATTTAAAGACTCATCAACAAAGAAGCAAGGTGCAGTGTTACTGGACTGCCTTCTCACTGACGCAATCAAAAGTCTTCCATCGTATCACCGATACCAAGAAGCAGTGAGTAAAGGCAAAGTCGGGTTCATGGATGAAAAGACTTCAGCTATTCCAGTCAAGAAGACAAGAAGATCAAGCAGCGCTGGAAGCATTGAAAGCACTGGGAGCGCTCTTATGTATCCAAAGAGGCATCCAAGCTTCAAGAAAAGAATCCCTTCTCAGGTTGCTCATCCTAATCCTAAACCAAAACCAACTCCAAAGGATGACAATTCTGAAGATACTGAGTCTGAAGAGGTGGTTTATCACTCCTAAACTGCTACAGATGATACTACCTCAACAAGGTTAGAAGATAAACCACCAAGTCCCAAATCAGACAAAGGGAAGACACCAGTTGCTGAAGAAGAAGAAGAAAGTTCTGATGAAGAAATTGATCCAAAGGATGAAGAGAGAGCTTACCACAAAACCCTTAAGCATTTGAGGTTACAACATGCTGCAACAGAATTCAATATCCAACAAACCAGAGGCCCTGGAGGTTTCAGTGGTGGAGCACTAACCACACCAGTTCTTGATGCGGTTAATTAACCCGATAAGGGAACTGGTACCACCACTAAGAAATCAACAGAGCAACAGCAGCAAAATTATGAAGTTCCATTCAATTTTGAAGAAGAAGAACAAGAAAAGAATGAGAAGATAACGGATGAAGATGTAGAGCAAGCGGCTAAGGAAAAGGCTGAAGAAGAATCTCAGGCTAAAGCTGATGAGGAAGAAAGGATTCGCATTGAAGCTGACAGTTTCATCCAAGACAATCCCGATCACAATCCTGAACAATCTTCTGAGCCACATCAAGACCCATCTATAACTGAGTCATCATCTCACTCCTCACCACCACCATCTGATAAAACAACCACCATATCATCTTCCAAATCAATCAAGAAACCCTCTGACACTTGGGCATCTCGTGCCAAAACCAAGATCGTTAAGGCTGTCAAGCAAGCAAGAAAACGAAATGTGGTTAACAAAAAGTTGAATCAGCTGGCTGATAGGGTTAACTTACTTGGTGATATGATGAACGAGTTTTCAGAGGAAAGAGACGAGATCAAGCAATTCCTCAACAGGGACATTCAAGGTGAAATGGACAAGACGATTAGGGATTACACTCATAAGTTCCTTCTCGACACTGTCCCTGGTGTAACAAAAGAAATGTTTGCTAAACAACTTTACCCATATCTGAAGAAAATGCTCAGGCAAATAATTACGACAACACCAGTGGTTATGCAAACCCGACCAGTTCAGCCTCCTAATGTCACTGAAGCTGACTTAATCTCACAGCTGATTATGCAAATGTCTCCTCGATCTCCAACGTTTACATCTGATGAATCTAAAATATTTGAGGCATTGCTTGCATATCAGCTCAAGACAACTTGCAAGGATCCAAAGGTTAAACATCCAAAGAAAACAGGCGAGTCCTCATCTATGCCTCCACCACCACCACTACTAGCTCAACTCAACGATCGCCTACTACTGATAAACCTCAGGATTCTGAGTCTGCACCACCATCGAAGAAAACTGGTGATCATTTCCAATACACCGGTGGTGAAGACGAGGAAATTCCTGAGCCCCTGCAACAGCCCCCATCTCCAACATCAACTAAGCAGCAACTAGGACCATCATCAAAACCAAAGCAGAAGAGATCCAGCTCTGTCGTCTCATGGTTAGATGAAGATGAAACAGTAGAATATGAATGGTTTAGCAAGCTTGTTGATGCCACTCCTCGATTACCGAAAGGCCAAGAACCGGTAGATGGTCGTACTATGGAGCATGTTAAGATCATCCATGATAAGTTACGTCGAATCAAGAACGATGCATTTCAACTGCTAAAAGACAGCTCTGATAGTGCCATTGAAGTCGAATATCATCTCGACAACATCGCACGAGCTATGTCCAACAACATTGATTGGCTCAACCCTGAATCAAACATTGACTTCACAAGATAAGATAAGACTCCATACTACACAGACTGGACCAAGCCACTGCCAACCATTGGTCGACCAGATCAACCCAGGATTCCCTACCAATACTTCTTCAACAACGACCTACAATATCTGCAACACGGTAGCGAAGTCAGCAAGAAGTACGCTACATCACTCACCTTCAACATCCCAGCAGCAGTCTACTCCAACAATGCAGCCATTGAAGAAGAAGCCACCAAGATGTTCGTTGACAATGTGGTGGATTATGACATCGATGCACAATATGGTATTCACTATTGGCCGCCAAGGAGAAGTCTGTACTACAGAAGCTGCCAAGTTCTAAAGTCGAACAAAGAAGTGTCCAGTGATAAAAGGATCCTTGCTATAATGAATGTCACTCTAGCTACTAAATGGGATTACTCATTCCTAAAGAAAATCACCGTCAAACGCCAAGACGAACAGGAATATAATTTAACTGAAGCTGATTTTTCGAGGTTGTCGCTCAACGACATCGAAGGCATGTATCTGGCTAAGGTACAAGGTCGGATGAGACAATTCTCCACCAACATTCAGCTCCAGTATGTCACTGCATGGTTGATATTCATTAGAAGCAGAGTGATCTAGGAACGCGTTGAAGATCTTCAACTTTCTATGGAATCATACCAGAAACAAGTCAATCTCACGAAACCGTTGCTAAATTTTCTCGACATCAACCAACTATCTCAATACACCATTGTGAAGAAACCGCAGTGAACTTCACCACAACTGTTTAATGGCGTACAACGAGCTTCACAAGTTCTGCAATCACACGTTAAAGTTGGTTCGTAATGGGCTAGCATATCGGTTGAAGGATATACAGCAAGGAATTGGGTCAAAGAAGCATTGGAATTCTGAGGAAAGGAGGGATGCTAGGAAGATAATCACAAGGATAGATGAGAGGCTATTTCATCGGGATCAGATGCGGAGGCTAGAGAGCTTTGTGGGTGGAAGAGAGAGCTTCTCACTTACGGGTTATCAACGTCAAGAGAGAACTCCAGGCTATATTGAAGGATTGACTGGTACTCCTTAAACTATTTTATTGATTGATATTTGGATTAAATGATTTGTATAATTGATAATGGCTTGTGCACACATAACAGTGTACAACCCGTACTTGTAATGAAAGGACCCTGTGGTACACTTCAGTGCCACAATCCTATAAAAGGAGCGAAAGCTTCTTACTTTTGAATAAAACTGATCAAAACTTTCATTTTTCAAAGTTTTGCTCAAAAGAACAAGTACTTCCCCTTATGTTTTCAAAACCTCAAAAGTTAATATTACTTGTTGAGGGGGAGTATTTGCTAACGAATCTTTGTTCACAAATTGTTCTTCATGGAAATCTTCCCACAAAACTCGGAATGGTCATATTCGATATCAAAATTTCATCAAAAATAACATTTATATGCCATTTTTGAGGGGGAGAAAAATATATGTGATCCACATATGTTGAAAATATGATGGAATCTTCGTGTGCTAAGACTTAACCCCATGAATTGACGAGATCTGAACTGTCATACATCGAAAAGATTTGTCTTCCAAGACTTATCCGAGTAGATTGTACCTTTTCGAGAAACTCCTGATAGAAATGAACTTTGACGGGTTTGACAACCTTTCGAGGTTTATCCACACCTTCAAGGTAGTTATTAGAGCTAGTTGTCACTTAAAAGCTGACAATGCAACTCTTTATCTATACAACGTAACCATGAATCGCGGGGAATTGTCTATCTTGAGTTGATCAATTCAAAAGTGCAAGCTCTTCCCTCACCATGCAAATTTCTGTCAAAATTCTTAAGCACGTGTGGAGGGGGAGTATTTCTGAAAATACAAAACTCTCGAAGTGTTACAAAATATTTTCACTCATAAACGCTTTGAGAGATTTTCGAGAAAATGGTTTTATGGCAACATAGGATAGTCATGGAGTTATAAGGTGACTAAGTTTAGGAATAAACGTCCTATGATCCGCCAGAGCCGGAGGGATCTACCCAAGGACACCACCAATAGTTAGAATTTAGAAGTCCTTAGGTATGATTATAAAAAGGATAAAATGAGAATCGGAGAAAGAAGGAGTTGAATAATTAAAAAGAAAAGTAAAGAAAAGGGTGAAAAGAAATAGCCCTCCAAATTATTCAACTTAGGGCAGACACCGGGTTCAATACATATGCTACTGGTTGTCACTAGATGACACCGGTATTGAAGATTAAAGTCATCATGGACCCAGTGACGCATGCACTAAACCTTCTTAGCCACTCAAGTTTCTCTCAACAGAAGCTTGTTTCATTCTCACAGGGAACCCTACGTAAACTATCATCTTTCTCTTAGAGATTGCTGGTATTGAAGAAGGAGACCCTCTCCCTAGTCTCCACTCAGGAAAACCAAAGTGCACTATTGAGTCTAGAGCCACGAGATTCATCAAAAGATCTCTTAGGTACACTTGACATTTCATCACTTGTCGTTCAACATTAAGGACGCAAGTGATACAATTCTAGAGTCCTACAAAGATCTTAGCAATCTGTCGAGAACATATATGAGGGGTTCACAACTGTGATCCATAGTGATTGAATGGAAACTCCTGCCATGGTCAACATCAAACAGCCCTGACAGCAGGTCGCTTCGGTAGCCCCTCGTGGGTTACGCTTAGTGTTGTCTCAAACGGTCTACAGTCGTGAGGTGATGCTTCGGTGTACCTCAGCGACTCACCTGAACTTTAGGCGTACTTGGTACATCGTGTTATCCTACTTGAGGGACTCCAGTTCAAGAAAAGCCTTTGCTAGAATTAGAGATGTGTTTTCACACTATGCTGTTAACAAGCTCGAAGTTCGAACTTGTAAGTGCTGGAAATCCCGCTAAGGAGATTCCTTTCAAGAATCGAGTCCTGAAGGTGTGGGTCATTACTTGAACTTGTTCAATGTAATGCCAACTGTCCCTTATGGGATTTGGACGGCTGATTCGCCCGACCAAGGTGAATGGAATCAAGACATTCATCAGAAGAACAATCGTAGAGGTCAATTCTCTAAGAAACGACCACAGTGATCGATTGGTGTTTATCACTAACCCATTCTTATGCTTTCTTCTTATGGATGCTCCTGGGAGATGATCGTGTTGCTTCTCAACATGCTCATACCAACAACGACTCAAATTGAAGTTCTCTCGAAAGGCAACACAAAAGTCAGAATGATTCTTCTTCAAAGCCAAAGAATCTACAAAGTATAAAGACTAAGAGAACTACATCATAACTGAAATCCAACGTCAAAGATCGTGTGAGCATGTTGGAGAAAGATGTGGAGACACCTAAGCAACGAAGCAGACCTGATGCAGACAACAAACAACATAACATCACCATATCCACACCTGAACAAAGAACAAGGATTACGAAGACACCAAAGCTGAAAACGTTAAAAGAAACAAGATGCTCACACTAGGGAGGTTGGTGGAATCAAGGCACTTCTTCTCACAAGAAAGAAGAATGTCAGAAGACGTCAAGGCAACTATTACATCAACACCAACAACTTTTCCAAGATTACTGGAGTCATTTATTAATTACCAACACTTAGGGGGAGATTGTTGGAATCACTCCTAACTTATATTTCAAGTGTTAGTATTTAATATGTAATAGGTTGCTTAAACTAGGCTTTTATGTTAGTTATTAGTGGCAAGGCTTATGTAGAAAGCCCAAAGGCCTTGGCCCAAGCCCAATAAGGAAGGAAGGGACTAGACATGTTGTCCTAGCTCCCTTCCCTATATAAAGACATGTAAACCTTCATTTGAAGGTTGGTTGTTCATTCATAATCATATCCTACGCCTAAACATTTACTAGTTTCATACGTGTGTGTTTGTGTTTGTTCAACCAATCTTTCTTTCATCTTATTTCTTACATATTGATACTTGTGTTAACTTATGGTGACCTAACAAGGTAACTTAGAATCAGCTAACATGGTTCTAGCAGCCTCAATAAGTGTCCTAATTCTCCTTTCAGCAACACCATTTTGCTGAGGAGTTCTAGATACACTAAATTCCCTCTTAATACCTTTCATTTTACAAAAATCATTCATAACTCTATTCTTGAATTCTGTTCCATTGTCACACCTGATTATTTTTACTTTCTTATCAACTTGATTTTCTATCTCAGTAATGAAGCTCTTAAGAATGTTACTGGTCTCATCCTTAGTTCCTAAAAAGAAAACCCAAGTAAATCTGCTATAATCATCAGTGACAACTAAACAATATTTCTTATTTATAAAGCTACTCATAAAAGTTGGACCAAATAAGTCCATATGCAACATTAATAAAGGCTGAGTAATAGAGTTCTGAATTTTGGACTTAAAAGAGGCTTTGTGTTGCTTCCCTTTAAGACAAGAAACACAAGTTTGGTTATTTTCAAAACGTTTAGAAGGCAAACCTCTTACAAGATTTTCCTTAACAATTTTATTAATGGTTTTAAAATTAGCATGACCAAGCCTCCTGTGCCATAGCATTGATTCATTAAGTGTGGCCATTGCCACAAGACAAGTTAAACTCTCTTTAGGAACAATATTCTTCATATCAACATTGTACATATTGTTCTTTCTTGGAACTTTAAGTAAGACCTGACTTTCATCAGCTAATTTAAAGTCAGGAGACAGAACAAAATATTCAATGTCAGTAAAAAGAACACTGTTCTTTTTGTCATACATCTGTGAGACACTAAAAAGGTTAAACTTTAACTTCTGGACAAAGTACACATACTCAAAATCAAGTTTACCAGTTTTAATAGTTCCTTTACCAGTAATTCTTCCTCCTTTAGCTCCTCCCCCTAAGGCAACATATCCTCGATCAAATTCCTTGAAGTCTGAGAGATAAGACTTGTTCCCTGTCATGTGCCTGGAACATCCACTGTCAATATAGCTCTGATCTTGCTTTTCCTTTTGTGGATGACCCTGCATATAAAAATAAGGAAATTAGTTTCCTTTGGGGACCCAAGCCATTACTGACTTGGATCTGCCTCGTGTATAAATATAGTTGTGTCTCTTCAAAGTAACTGATGCACCATTGGGTTTGATAGGTATCCAAACCCAACATGACGAGGCCTTAAAATCATTGACCTGATTTACCCTTACAGCATTAAGTACTGCTGAATTTGATCTAGCAGTATTAACTTTTCCCTTAGTAGTATTAACTTTTTGATTAAAGTTTTTGTTAGTTAATGTTGTTCTGTTTTGAAAGGGCCTCTTTACAGTTGATAGTGCTATTTTAGAAAAACGTGGCACTAGTCTAGCACTATAAACTATAATTTTGGGGTGAGCAGTATTAGCAGGCCTGATAGTCTTAAGTAGTCTTAGGCCAGTTTTCATCAAAACTGCTATGGGAGCCATGTTTCTGTGGCACTAGGGTGATCCCTTTTAGCAAAATAGTTGTGATTCACCCTTGTATAGGTATCCCAGATACCTCCTTTCCCCATGGATTAGAATTGCAGTTAACCTGAACATGGTCAAAACTTCCACAGAAAAAACAAGCTTTATTACACATTACAAAATCACTTCCTAGCTGTTGGGACTTCTGATTATTCTAGTTTCTTTGATTTCCCCTAGGACTCTGTGACCTGTACATTTCAGCATATTTAACTAGTTTCTTAACTGGTTTTTCTTATCGTTTAGGAAAAACAGTTTTCTTTTCTATCTTATCATCTGATACCAATTTTTCAACAAATGAGGTATCAGAAGATTCCTTAACCTTATTAGCAATATCTTCACTAACATTCTTGATTCGCTCCAAACCGTCAAGTTTTATCACGCAAGTTAACCACTTGTGAATGGCTAACTGTAAGAAACTTAAAACAGTCTGGAAACAAATGCAATGAAGTTCAGGAGAGTATAGTGTTTCCCCAGGTCGTTAAGTCCCAACGAGCTGTGCGAGAATAGTCAAACGTAAAGTGATCGAGAGGATTTGAACGGGAAAGGATTGTGGTTGATCTATACCTAAAGAGAGAGCCCATAAAATACAGGGGCTTAAATGCAAATTAAAGAAAGTTAAAAAGATAAAAACTATTAAATAAACGCTATCACTATTTTTAAAATGATGTTTTTGTTTTTATGTTTTTATAAAACTGAAATTAAAAACTACGCGACGTACAAATAAAAACGTGAAACTTACACAATATAAATCCAAAAAATATGAAAATGATATTTTTACAATCCTAATGATAAAAGAAAATTTATAGAAAAAGAAAATTATTTTTATTACTAATTATCTAATTATTATTAATTAAAACCTATTTTTAACTATTAAATAATTACCTAAAATACAAGAAAATAGGAAATAAAGCTAGAAAAATAAAATTATGAAATGGAAAAGTCTAAAATATCAAAAGAGAATTTTCAGAACTATTTTTGTATTTTTCTGAATATTTTTCTATTTTTTAGGAATTAAAAACTATTAAAAACTAATTAAATTACTAAAAATTACAAAATAAACTATGAAAAATCTGGAAAATTACTTTTTTTACTTTTTATATTTATCTAAACCTAAGAAAAATGAAAAATTATTTTTTTGAACCTTTTCTTAATTTTTTGTATTAAAAGCTAATTAAAAATGCTTAAAAACTAATTAAAATAAAGAAAAATAGCAAACAAGCTTGGAAAAATCTGAAAATTTCAGGAAAACTCTAAAATATTATTAGGAAGTTAGGAAAAATAGAAAAATATGTGCTTGTGTAGAGAAATAAGGAACTGATGTGGAATTTGCTTATGAAATAAGCACTTTGATAAGCAAATGGAAACCAATAAGCACCAAACCAAAACAGGAACTTTAATAAGCTAAAAGAACATAAATGCAACAAGAATCAACAAGCCCAAACCACTGGAATAGCAAATTACTCAGATTTGATGTTTGAGCTTTTGGCTAAAAACAGGTTCTGGGGGGGCAACTTTGAGCTAGAATATAAGCAAACCAATAAGCTGAAACTACAAACTAACAACTGGAACTTAGACTAGACCTGGTTGAGAACCAATAGAACAAAAACTAGACCTAGAGGAGCTCTGGTGAGCCAAATGCAAGCTCTGCAATACCTGTGTAACCCCTGTGCAGGCCACTGTGCTCTGCACAGGGCACTTGGGCCATTTTGACAAGCTCTTTAAAAGCTTAAGAAAAATTCACAAAAATACACAAAACTCATAAAAATAAACTAGACCAGGGGAAGTTTTTAAAGCCACCATTTTCATTGAAATTGGCCAGAGATGAGTCCAAGAAAAATCCTTCTATCTTGGCCAAAACTGAGCTTTTGCAATATTGACTTTTTGACAAGAATTGAAAAGTTGACTATTTGGAACTTTGCAACTGATTTGTGGATTGAAAATGATCTATATTGATGAAATAAGACTACTACAATCTATCTCTTTGTATTTTACACACAAAATGAACTTTTGTCTTGACAAAATCATAACAGTGGAGATATAAGACAGTTGAGAGTGGATTTTGACTATAAGTGTTTTGCAGGCACAAAGTATGACTAGAATGAGTTTATTTGAACTTGACAAACTTAAAGTAGCAAGTTTAAACCTTTGAGCTAGCCTTTAAAACAGTTGAACCACCAGTTCCAAACACACCTTTATTAAACTGTTTTACAAACTTAAATAAGCTAATCTCTAATCCAACTTGTTCAAATGCTCAAACTGAGATTATAAGACCATAATATAACTATGTTAACAGATTAAAACTAGTGGAAACCTCAGATACATAGATAAGCATAAACTGCAATTTGACTAAAAATTGAAAATGAGAAACTTACTCACCACTGTCCATTTAGTTCTCAGGCTAAAACTAAACCACAAAACAACTATACCAAGCCATTTCCAACCCTAATCAACATCTGCATCACCCAAATTCCAAATCCAAGTCCCTTTGAGTCTCAGGTTGACTTTTGTTGACCAAGCATCCAAAATGTTTGAAACTTAATTGTGGGCTTGTGAAAAGCTGTAATAAGCTTATACAAGCTTATTTGAGCTTTGAAATTAACTTCTAAACACTTGTACTTAATATTTTGAAGTTGCAATTTCAAACAGTGAACATGAAACTTGAGTTATAAACATAAACTGAATTTGATGCTTAAATTGAGTCTCAATACACTTAAACTCTTTAAACTGATACAAATTAACAAAAGATTACAAGTTTTATACTAAACTAAAGCTTTAAGATAAAAAACGACATTAAAGAAAAAAAATAAAAACTAACTACTCTTATTTCCTCTTCCTTCTTCCTTTTTTATACTTCAAGTAGTCTTGCCACGTGTCTCTGATCACTTCCCACCTATCTTGTGAGCCAATGAATGAGTTTTAAGGGTTTTGGCCATTTTATGTGTTTTGGCGGGAAAGGCAATATTTGACCTCTGTGGCCTTCTGACTGCAACTAGGGGGGTGAGAGGTGTGATGATGAGGGGGTTGAGGTGTGGAAGAGATAAGGGGAAAAGGTGAGGTGATGGTGAGAGTTGCAGAGGAATCAACAGGCAAGTGGGGAAGAAAAGGAAACCTGGTTGGGAGGGAAAGGCTTGTTTGACTGGTGATTTGACCAAGGGGTCAAAATAGGTTTGTGACAGGGGGTCCAAAAAGTGAAATGGCAGGGGTCAATGGCAGTTTTGACAAGGGTTTGTTTGGTTTTAATGATAAGGACCAATATGTAATTCTTCCAAACTTGAAGGACCATTTCTGCCATTTTCCAAAGTTCACACAAGGGATCAAAATTGACAAGCTTCCATAGTACAAGGACCATTTTTGTCATTTTCAAATTTCCAGGGACCAAACTTGACATTTTTGAAAGTTCAGGGACCTTTTCTGCCATTTAACAAAAGATTTATTCAAGGACCATTTTTGACAAATTAGAATATTTCAGGGACCTTGAATAACATTTTTCTTTATTTAGATTTACCAGGGACTGTTTTTGACAACTTTTGAAACTTGGGGGACTAAAACTGCCAATTATGCAAATTTTATACGTTTTTCACCAGATTTTGATATTTTTGCATTTAAAACATATAAAACACTTATTTGTGATATTTTTATCATTTTGATGCATTTCTGAGTGTTTTCAGATGTTTTTGCAGTTTAAATGGTACAAAAATGATGAGTATTTAGACACTCATCAATCCCCCACACTAAGATATTGCTAGTCCCTAGCAATGTTTTTGAGAAAAATTAATGGATTTTATCTCTTTACCAAAAGCCATTACTTCTGGAGTAGCCAAATGTTTCAGTTCAAGTAAGAACCTTGGTACACCGATAACCAAATGATTTTGAGCAAATCATCAGCTTTCAACGGATTTGATTTGTCTTTACCAGAAGCCGTTTGCTCTGGACTAGCCAACTCTTAGATAAATTATCAATATTATCTTTGGTGAGTCGATTACCAATTATGGTTTTTCCACTGCCTTTACCACAAGCCATAAACTTGCGGGCTAGCCAACTCTTCACTTTTAAGGATATGGTGAGCTGAATACCATACAATTTTGGGCAAATTGCAAGCCGTCAACGGATTTGAGATATCTTTACCAAGAGCCGTTTGCTCCTGGATTAGCCAGTCCTTATGTGGGTTAGACATGGTGGACTGATTACCATTTGTTGTGTTTAGTACATAGTACTTCCACTAAAAAAAATTAAATTTGGCCATTTTGGGGGAAAAAGGGACTAAAAGGGTACATTTATGATCAAAATTCGCCAGAATTTCCCCCCCACACTTAGAAATGAATATTGTCCTCAATATTCAAAGTACCGGCTGTAATGCCGAAACTTAGAACGTAAAAAGATAACATTACTAGCTAAGTGTGGAAACACAACAATTATTCTCTTTTTTAATATTTATAATTTTCATTCATTTTTTAGATCTATATACAACATGTGGGGCATCACCCCCACACTAGGGTGGTACACACGGGTGAAAACCCATGTTAAGCTACTATTTTTGATTACCGAGTCGCTAGCTTGACTCGACCCCGAATTAATCTGTTCATAGGGAAGTAAGTGGAAGAGACAATCTCCATCGGACTTTCATTCAAGATGTTTGGATAAACATTGAAGTACGTGAAAGTTCCACACCGACGAGATATAGACAGACCCGGCTCACAAATGGTACATGGAAATGCCTGGGTCAAAGATAATGTCTTCATTCCCGAAGGAGTGAAGAACAGGAGAAGCCACGGGATATATTAAGAAAAGAAAGAAAATCATGATACAAATCATGACTAACTCTTCATCCTCAATAGGAGAATTCATAGTTTCATGAATCTCCTCAGTTAAGCTTACTTGATCAAGACATACTATGGGTGTGTCTAGATCAAAATGGAAGTTATCATACTCCGGAGGAGATATGATATGAGTGAGTTCACCGGCGAACTCCTCGTGAAGAGAATCAATCACAAGATGTAAATCTGTGGATTCTTGTTCCACTGTAGACTCATCACTATCCTCAATCTGAGTATCAAAGAGTGGATTCTCAGAAATTAAAGTGAATTCAGAGTTGAATTCAAATAGAGGATTAGTGAGAGTTGTTTTGAATGTTTCAGGAACAAAGTGATTAATATTCTCTATTGGACTGTTGGGATAAGAAGTGAGTGTACGATCATTATCAAGGAGACTTTCAGTCTCTCCCAGATCGGCTTTTAAATCAGAAAGACTATCATTACTTTCCGATGAGAGTGGATTGATGTGAGTGAGTTCATTGGTGAACTCCTCAAGATGATGATCAGCATCAGACTGTGGGAGTGATGCCTCAACATACTCGATATTTCCATGAGAAGTACAATCGTCGCTAACATCGGAGAAAGTTTCAAAATGATCTTTTGAACACTCAATAGGGGAGATAGAATCACACACATGATCAGAAGTTCCCTGTGACTCTCTCGGGATTGGGACAAGGTTCTCAACACTAGACTTTATGAATTCGTCCGATTCCTTTTCAGGAACAGTGTCAAGATGCTCGTCCCCCATAGTCAGAGAGTGAGTGGGAGCTTCGGGTGTGATAGCAGTTGTTTGAGATGGAATCTCAACTGCTGGGATATCATCTGATGAACTTGATGAATCAAGTGTATCATCATCATCACTGTCATCAGGAATAAAACGAAATTGAGAGCTAGATCTGGCTGCTTTTTCTTTTGCAATTGATTCCCTAACAGATTTCTCAAAGGCAATTTGGGATTTTATTTTAGCAGCCTGATCTTCAGCTAGCAATTCTTCCATGGATTTCTCATGTGAATTTGGAATGACGGGACATTGTGGGAGTGGAGATTTGTCAAAACCGGAAGGTTGACATTGATAATCATCATGAGGACCCCCACAATATACACAAGAAATACTGGGAATATTATGAAGTACAGTTTTATTGAACTCCTCACCTCTTTTCACTAACTCCAGAAGCTCTAGATAAGTGTCTTGTTGGGTTTGTTGAGGAGTTTGAGTTATTTGGCACTGTGGAGGCTGGTCGTGATATGGATAGTCGTAATTGTTACAAGGAAATGGATTCCCTGTTTGACAATCAGAGCTGAAATGGGGACCTCCACAGTTCTCACAACAAAATGATTGTTGTGGGTGGTCATGTGAATAATATGGAATTTGGTCATTTCCAAAGTCCTGAGTGTTGCCAGAAAACTGTTCGTAGACAAACGTGTTTCCGGATTGACACTCAAATCCTTGGTGAGGACCTCCACAAAATTCACAGCAGTTATGTTGATTATATGAAGATGAGTCGGGCTGTGGTGGGTAATTGGAAAAGTTTGAGGGGTCGTTAAATGAGTTCTGATTAGGATCATAATCAAATGAATTCCTCGAACCACAAAACAAACAACTCCCGTTACGGATATCATTACCACATTGTACACATGTACACCAACGACAGGGTGAACCATAAAGAGGCTCACCACAACCGACACAAGAAATAAACGATTCTATTTGAGAGTTATGAGAAGGAATCGGTTTATTCAAAGGATCAACAAAACCAACATGGTGATCTGAATGACTATCAAGTCTCGAAGAACATTTTGAAAAATCCGGAGGTGGGACAAGTGGTGTGCTCTGAGAGCTAGCAATTTCCACCACTTCCGTTATGGTCTCCGGTTCTGGTTCTTGAGAAACGTGAAGATTAGGCAAGTCATTCTTGCGAGTCACCGGTCTGAATTCTGCATGTTTGCTTTTAACCGTAAATCGTGAAAGTTTAGAATCAATTCTAGACGGCTTAGGAGCAATTGAGGGTTTAGATCTTTGGATAACCGTAGGTTGGACGTATTTAGCACTCCCATTATCAAAAGGAAGTACCTGGTCCTTTGTCACCCCGGTTTCTCGTTCCATTTCCCTACGCAGAATTAATGGATCTTCACGAACAACACGAATTCTAGACATTTGTAATAAAGTCTGAAGCTTTTCAGCTTCGTCCCAGAATTCGTCGTAGTCGAGAGATTCCATGAGAATAGAAGTTTAGAATCAAATGTATAGAGGGTAAAGGGATAAAGAATCAAAAAGGGTAGGAGGGTAAAGAGGAATATTTTTGGGTTTTTGGATAAACATGATGCAAAAACAAAGAATGAAAATCTTTTTGGGTTTTTGATTTTATAGATGATATAAACAAGGAGTGATGTCAAATCACTAATCTGCTAAACGTAAGACTATTAGCACTGCTCCCCGGCAGCGGCGCCAAAATTTGATTCACTCCAAACCGTCAAGTTTTATCACGCAAGTTAACCACTTGTGAATGGCTAACTGTAAGAAACTTAAAACAGTCTGGAAACAAATGCAATGAAGTTCAGGAGAGTATAGTGTTTCCCCAGGTCGTTAAGTCCCAACGAGCTGTGCGAGAATAGTCAAACGTAAAGTGATCGAGAGGATTTGAACGGGGAAAGGATTGTGGTTGATCTATACCTAAAGAGAGAGCCCATAAACTACAGGGGCTTAAATGCAAATTAAAGAAAGTTAAAAAGATAAAAACTATTAAATAAACGCTATCACTATTTTTAAAATGATGTTTTTGTTTTTATGTTTTTATAAAACTGAAATTAAAAACTACGCGACGTACAAATAAAAACGTGAAACTTACACAATATAAATCCTAAAAATATGAAAATGATATTTTTACAATCCTAATGATAAAAGAAAATTTATAGAAAAAGAAAATTATTTTTATTACTAATTATCTAATTATTATTAATTAAAACCTATTTTTAACTATTAAATAATTACCTAAAATACAAGAAAATAGGAAATAAAGCTAGAAAAATAAAATTATGAAATGGAAAAGTCTAAAATATCAAAAGAGAATTTTCAAAACTATTTTTGTATTTTTCTGAATATTTTTCTATTTTTTAGGAATTAAAAACTAATTAAATTACTAAAAATTACAAAATAACCTATGAAAAATCTGGAAAATTACTTTTTTTACTTTTTATATTTATCTAAACCTAAGAAAAATGAAAAATTATTTTTTTGAACCTTTTCTTAATTTTTTGTATTAAAAGCTAATTAAAAATGCTTAAAAACTAATTAAAATAAAGAAAAATAGCAAACAAGCTTGGAAAAATCTGAAAATTTCAGGAAAACTCTAAAATATTATTAGGAAGCTAGGAAAAATAGAAAAATAGGTGCTTGTGTGGAGAAATAAGGAACTGATGTGGAATTTGCTTATGAAATAAGCACTTTGATAAGCAAATGGAAACCAATAAGCACCAAACCAAAACAGGAACTTTAATAAGCTAAAAGAACATAAATGCAACAAGAATCAACAAGCCCAAACCACTGGAATAGCAAATTACTCAGATTTGATGTTTGAGCTTTTGGCTAAAAACAGGTTCTGGGGGGGCAACTTTGAGCTAGAATATAAGCAAACCAATAAGCTGAAACTACAAACTAACAACTGGAACTTAGACTAGACCTGGTTGAGAACCAATAGAACAAAAACTAGACCTAGAGGAGCTCTGGTGAGCCAAATGCAAGCTCTGCAATACCTGTGTAACCCCTGTGCAGGCCACTGTGCTCTGCACAGGGCACTTGGGCCATTTTGACAAGCTCTTTAAAAGCTTAAGAAAAATTCACAAAAATACACAAAACTCATAAAAATAAACTAGACCAGGGGAAGTTTTTAAAACCACCATTTTCATTGAAATTGGCCTAGAGATGAGTCCAAGAAAAATCCTTCTATCTTGGCCAAAACTGAGCTTTTGCAATATTGACTTTTTGACAAGAATTGAAAAGTTGACTATTTGGAACTTTGCAACTGATTTGTGGATTGAAAATGATCTATATTGATGAAATAAGACTACTACAATCTATCTCTATGTATTTTACACACAAAATGAACTTTTGTCTTGACAAAATCATAACAGTGGAGATATAAGACAGTTGAGAGTGGATTTTGACTATAAGTGTTTTGCAGGCACAAAGTATGACTAGAATGAGTTTATTTGAACTTGACAAACTTAAAGTAGCAAGTTTAAACCTTTGAGCTAGCCTTTAAAACAGTTGAACCACCAGTTCCAAACACACCTTTATTAAACTGTTTTACAAACTTAAATAAGCTAATCTCTAATCCAACTTGTTCAAATGATCAAACTGAGATTATAAGACCATAATATAACTATGTTAACAGATTAAAACTAGTGGAAACCTCAGATACATAGATAAGCATAAACTGCAATTTGACTAAAAATTGAAAATGAGAAACTTACTCACCACTGTCCATTTAGTTCTCAGGCTAAAACTAAACCACAAAACAACTATACCAAGCCATTTCCAACCCTAATCAACATCTGCATCACCCAAATTCCAAATCCAAGTCCCTTTGAGTCTCAGGTTGACTTTTGTTGACCAAGCATCCAAAATGTTTGAAACTTAATTGTGGGCTTGTGAAAAGCTGTAATAAGCTTATACAAGCTTATTTGAGCTTTGAAATTAACTTCTAAACACTTGTACTTAATATTTTGAAGTTGCAATTTCAAACAGTGAACATGAAACTTGAGTTATAAACATAAACTGAATTTGATGCTTAAATTGAGTCTCAATACACTTAAACTCTTTAAACTGATACAAATTAACAAAAGATTACAAGTTTTATACTAAACTAAAGCTTTAAGATAAAAAACGACATTAAAGAAAAAAAATAAAAACTAACTACTCTTATTTCCTCTTCCTTCTTCCTTTTTTATACTTCAAGTAGTCTTGCCACGTGTCTCTGATCACTTCCCACCTATCTTGTGAGCCAATGAATGAGTTTTAAGGGTTTTGGCCATTTTATGTGTTTTGGCGGGAAAGGCAATATTTGACCTCTGTGGCCTTCTGACTGCAACTAGGGGGGGTAAGAGGTGTGATGATGAGGGGGTTGAGGTGTGGAAGAGATAAGGGGAAAAGGTGAGGTGATGGTGAGAGTTGCAGAGGAATCAACAGGCAAGTGGGGAAGAAAAGGAAACCTGCTTGGGAGGGAAAGGCTTGTTTGACTGGTGATTTGACCAAGGGGTCAAAATAGGTTTGTGACAGGGGGTCCAAAAAGTGAAATGGCAGGGGTCAATGGCAGTTTTGACAAGGGTTTGTTTGGTTTTAATGATAAGGACCAATATGTAATTCTTCCAAACTTGAAGGACCATTTCTGCCATTTTCCAAAGTTCACACAAGGGATCAAAATTGACAAGCTTCCATAGTACAAGGACCAGTTTTGTCATTTTCAAATTTCCAGGGACCAAACTTGACATTTTTGAAAGTTCAGGGACCTTTTCTGCCATTTAACAAAAGATTTATTCAAGGACCATTTTTGACAAATTAGAATATTTCAGGGACCTTGAATAACATTTTTCTTTATTTAGATTTACCAGGGACTGTTTTTGACAACTTTTGAAACTTGGGGGACTAAAACTGCCAATTATGCAAATTTTATACGTTTTTCACCAGATTTTGATATTTTTGCATTTAAAACATATAAAACACTTATTTGTGATATTTTTATCATTTTGATGCATTTCTGAGTGTTTTCAGATGTTTTTGCAGTTTAAATGGTACAAAAATGATGAGTATTTAGACACTCATCAATTCTCACTAGGATTAGGTTCATAGCTTTCAATCTCCTACTCTTTAAACTCCTTTATACCAGTATTTGAGAAATCAAGCTTTGGGGGTGGAGACAACCCTTTATGGGGAGGTGGAGCTTTATTATAGCGTATGCCCTGTTTAGGTCTAACAAGATGACTCTCTATGATTTTCTGAGCATTTTTAAATGCATATTCATATCTCTCCATATTGACTTGAATGCTTTCTCTTTTTTGCTTAAGCTTTTCTAACTCACTTTTAAGTATACTAATTTCTGAGTCTTTATACGAGACATCTCTTTTTAGAACAGTTATATCCTCAGGAAAAATAGTCTCATTCTTTTTGTAATAGACAAGTTATTCTTCTACAATTGCTAATCCTCTTTTATAATTAGCTAAATCAAACTCACATTTGTTAAAGTATATTCTTTTATCATCATAATGAGTTTTAAGAGTTTCATAGCTTTTATACAAGTTTTTGAACAAGTACTGTTAGTGTATACCTCAGAGTCTGAAAAAGTCGTAAGAGCCATGTTTACAGGGACCTCATCCTCAGCCATATAGCTCCAGTCAAAACCAAACCCATCAATATCCACCATAGCTTTGGAAGAAGTTTCTTCCACATTTATAGTTCTTCTGGTGCTTTCCTGGTTCCTAGGTCCTTTGCTCTCTTGATTTCTGCTTCTGCTATCCTGGTTCTTAGGTTCTCTGCACTCCCTTGCAAAGTGTCCCAACTTATGACAGTTGTAACACTCTACCTTGGACTTTTTATATCCAGCAGTGTCATTCCTATTTATAGTGATCTTCTTTCCAGTTTTCTGGAAAAATCTTTTTGCCCTAATGCTCAATAGTGCCAACAGCCACTTCAATCCATTTCCTCAAAGTCATCTTCATGGATTTGTTCAAGGTCCTCATGTACAAGCTGAGACTCATTTGATTGATTGGCCAAAAATGCATACACAGTAGCATCACTCAAGCTAGTAGTGTTGGATCTAAGACACTCTCCTTGTGTCAATGATATTTTGTATAATATTATCAAGCAAGCGGAATTTACTTAAGTAATACTTAGAAGATGAATTATATGATGTATGAGAGTAAACACAAGTTAACACAACACTCAAGCTCCAATATTATTAATGAAATAATACGAGTGATCATGGTATCACTAGGGTTACACCTTGAAGCTTTCGTAGGTAATCTTGTAAAGTAATACGTACCTAAGACAATGACCTAGGATCTCCTTTTATACAACAAGGAGTCCTTTACAAGATAAGTATATAGCTAACATAATAGAATATACATAAAATCTATTCTATACTTATCAATACGCGTTTAACCATATCATAAACTAATAGCAGTCGTAATAAATAACTTGCAGTGGGAATATGTTTCCACTGCTAGTGTTAAACCAAGCAATGTAAACCACTACTATCCGTGGTAACGGATTATTCCCAACAATCCTCCCCTACACTTATGATTTCTCTGCAAATCAATAAGTTTCTTCAATATGTATGAACTTCAAGAATTTGGGGAATTCAATCAAACACTTCACTTCTTTTCTCTTAACTTTTGTATAGCTCTTGAACACTGATCTTGAAGCCTTTGTAATAATGCTCTGACCTTCTCACTGTCTTCATTAACTCGTATGTGTAAGCTTAACATTACTGTAAGAGCTCCAGCTCTAAGTGGATATTCTTTCTCAGCAAGCATGAAAAAGTCTTCTCCATTAGCTGTAGAGACATGATGAACATCACATGAATCATAATAAAACCATTTTGTACCAAGACATGTGAATAAGGTTTTCCAGTAGTCATCATCAGCATTTGGTTCAAAAAAACCTTCTAAGATTTACCCATAACTGCATCTCCTTTGTATCTTTGAGATCTTGACCATTAAACCTCTCTTGAACTAATTTCCATAATGTATTAAGGTCATCTCTGTCAAAAGCTTTAATAAGATCTTCAAATGTTATGAAAGATGAAGTTTCTCCTCCCAGCCTTGTAATCTTCCATGTTGAAGCAAGATTGCTAGCAGTGTAAACTTCCCAATCAATGATAGGATGTCGAATTTGCAGTGGTTCTGGATAAAAATCTCTGTCTTCAATCACAATCATTTCAGTCATTTGATCTTTAGTGAACTTCTCAGTAGGAATCTCCTTCTCAGTAGACTTTGTATGATCTTTATCAACCTTAGTCTTCTTAATAGTTTGAGAATCACTAACTTTGGCCTTTCTCTTCAATCTAGGAAATATTCTTTCTTCTTCTTCAGAACCCATTGGAATAAAAGATTTATCTTGTTTCACAGTTCTGTAGTAAGCCCTTTCAACTTGATCATCATACATTCCTATGAATTGATGCCTTTTCCAGTTACCAACATGACAACAATAAGTCTTCATATATGCAAGTATTTGTGTCTTGGTTGGTTGTCTTTGTTTCTTCTGATTCTTCTTGACTGAACTGATTACATTATCAAGTTCTTGATTGTTCTTCATCATAATAAAATCTTTCAACTGAGCAGTTCTTTGTTCCTCAGTTAAAGATGCATCATCAACAAGGTCAATTGCCTTTTTCTTGATTTCTGGATTATTTTCTACCACAAACTGAATATCTTCTTCAGTAGGAACATAACTAAACTCTGGAGCTTTCTCTTTCATAACAGTAGGTTGAACAGTGGAAATTGAATCAGCATCTTCCATTCTATCCAATCTTTGAGCTTCCAAAAAACTAGCAACTTCTATTTCTTTCAACCTTTTCTTTTCAGCAACTCTTTCAGCAATTTGATCTTCTGAAATCTTCTTAGCAAGTTCTCTATCATGATCAATCTGAACTTGTCTTTTCTTTGAAACCTTCCCTTTAGGTTGTTGTACATCTTCCATAACTGCTTTACCCTTATTATCTTTCAAAGTATCAAATTCTTCACTTGCAGTGGCAAGAATTAGCTCTGCAGTGGAAATATCATCAGTGGTAAAATCAGTTGCAGTTTGGAAAATGTCTTGATCTTCAAGTTGCTCTCCATGAGTTTCAGCTTCTTTTGCTCCTTCACTTGTATCACCTTCATCTTCAAAATCAATTGTCCTCCCCTCAGTGTCAGAACCTGTTTTCCTCCCCTGTTTGGAGGAATTTCCCAAATCTTGATCAGCTGAATCACCATTAGAAGGTGAGGATGAAGATGAAATCACCAGCTTTGCAGTCTTCTTGTGCTTTTTCAACCTCTACACCTCTTCTTTTAAGGTCTAAATCTCTGTCTTTAACAGTTGAACATCCTTGGCATGTAGTTTCTTGAAAGTAGCCAATGTCTTTTGTAGAGAATCAACCTGTTTTGCTAATTTGGTACACATAACCATCAATTCCAATTGGTTTCCACTGCCCTCAGCACTTCCAACTGTGTGACCTGATGGGAAAGGTGAATCATGGGGCATTGGTCCAGACTCCTCCATAGTAGGACTAGGTGGAAGTCTAGAACCACCACTGCTTGTTCCTAGACCAAAAGGTACAGAAACTTGTTGTGTTGTCATGAGAGGAGTTGACTGTTTTGACCTTCTCTCATAGGTTCTTGAAACTGGTGGTGTATAATCAATGTTGGGAACATTAATTATAGGTGTAGTTTGTTCAGTTGAAATTTTAGCAAGCATTTGGGGTAGGAGAGGTGTAAAAATCATATTGCCATCTTTATTCAAATTTTGAAAAACTTTAGGCTTTAGGCAACTGATTTGATAAACAGTAGTGTGAGGTTGCAGTTGAAATTCATTAAGCACAGCTTGCACAAACCTTGGATACATTAAAATTTTGGTTTTACTTTGTACATTGCCTTTCATACTAGTAAAAATATAGTTGGACCAGTTGAAAATCTTATCAGTGACTAGACAAACCAAAGGATAAGCCATGGTTGAACTAAATTGCTCATAAGATGTTTTCTTAGGACTAAGGCAATGTAACAAGGTATGAATCAAAAATCTCCAGTGGGGACAAAAACCACTCTTTTTGAAAGTAGCCTTTTTATCAGTGGTATCATACCCCATGGATGATAAAGTATCATGAATTTCAGACATATGTAATGTGATGAAACCATTGAGATCATCCAAGTGAAGTACTCTCCTCAAGGATGCCTCAGTAACAACAATGGTTACCCCATCTACAGTGGCTCTGAGAGCATCCACTGTTTCATGTGTATATCTATTCTCAAGTGTTATGGACTGAGCAGAAGTCCAAAACTGTTTGATTTGAGAGATATAGATTGTGGGTTTGAAAAGCAAAGCATACCTTATATGAGTGGTATGAAGAAAATCCATAATCTGATGAAAAACAGGGCCACTCTTCTCGGTATTCTTTTGTAAGTAGGCCACTAGGTTGTGCTCATCAGCAAATTTCAAAGAAGCCATAGAAACTTTTGATGAAAAATATGATTATGTCAGTAAGAATTGAAGTAATGACTAGCCAATTGAGAGAAAAAGATATATAGGGTTAGGGTTTAGAATTTATGCGCAAGTAAAATTATCTTTAGAAAGTAGTTATAATATAGAAAGAATATAATTTACTTAAAAGATTAACCCTATATATATAACTATCAGTGGTTACTTTCAACGGCTAGTAAAAAATTAATTACTGACATAATCAGTTGTAACGGCTAGAACAACAGTGGTAAAATAACACTGTCAGTGGTAACTGTGAACTAGCAGTGGTAATTTTTCACAAAAATTTCAAAGAGCATTTTTAAATAAAAACTTGAAAATTAGACTGCTCTTATCATAGTTTTTAGCAAACTACCAGCTATCAACGGATTTGATATGTCTTTACCATGAGCCATTTGCTATGGACTAGCCAACTCTTAATCATAAAGAATATGGTGAGTTGATAACCATATAGTTTTTGGTAAACTATCAACCATAAACGGATTTGTCAAGTCTTTACCAGTAGCCGTTTGCTCTGGACTAGTTGATTCTTATGTGTATTAGACATGGTGAATCAATAACCATTTGATGTGTATCTCAGATATACACCTTTTAACTCCAACTTCTCATCTGAACATAATATACAAACTTATCCAACAATTTCATTACCCTACAGCCTCCCCTCAACATCAAAAAAACATTTATGGATTAAGCATTCCAAGACTTGTTAGCAAGTACTGAAATCTTCCCACATCAAGACCTTTTGTTAACAAATCAGCATAGTTGTCATCAGTAGGAATTTTGACAACTTGAATTAGTCCCTTTTCATAGCAATCTCGAATGAAATGGTGTCTAATTTCAATATGTTTGGTCTTTGTGTGTTGAACAGGATTCTTGATTATGCAAATGGTACTGCTATTGTCAATATGTATGATGGTATTCATGAAATTGTACCCATAGTCCAAGAGTTGATTTTGAAGCCATAATACTTGAGCACAACAACTTGCAGCAGCAATATACTCTGCTTCAGTTGAAGAATTAGCCACCATTGTTTGTTTCTTGCACTGCCATGACATTAACCTGTTACCAAGAAATTGACATCCACCAGTTGTAGATTTTCTATCCAAGCTAGCTCCAGCATAGTCACTATCTGAGTAAGTAACCAGATCTAAAGGAGAATCTCTGGAGTACCACAATCCCAGAGTAGGATATGCTTTAAGATATCTGAAAATCTTCTTCACAGCAGTCAAGTGAGAGAACTTGGGAGTAACTTGAAACCTTGCACAAGCACACACAGCAAACATAATATCTGGTCTAGATGATGTAAGATACATCAAAGAGCCAATCATAGACCTATACATGTGCACATCAACAGCTTCACCACTATTTGCCTTAAGAAGTAGATGTGTAGTCTTGTCTGCAGGAGTGCTAGATGACTTTGCATCAGTAAACTTGAACTTCCTTAGTATCTCAGCCACATATTTATCTTGATAAATGAAAATACCATCTGGCTTTTGTAATACCTGAAGTCCCAAAAAGAATGTGAGTTCTCCCATAGAACTCATCTGAAATTCTTCCTTCATCAGTTTCACAAAATCTTTGCACATCTCTGTTTTTGTATACCCAAAAATGATATCATCAACATATACTTGAACAAGCAAGATATCATTCTTGTCTTTCTTGATGAACAAAGTTTGATCCACTATGCCTCTATGAAACCCATTTGCAAGAAGATAAGTAGTTAAGGTTTCATACCATTTCCTTGGTGCTTGATGCAAGCCATACAAAGCTTTAACAACCCTGTAGACTTTGTTAGGATATTCAGGGTTTTCAAAGCCTGGAGGTTGTGAGACATAAACTTCTTCATCAATCTGCCCATATAGGAAAGCACTTTTTACATCCATTTGATAGACTTTAAAGCCCATAAAGGATGCATAGGCTAAGAACAGCCTAATTGCTTCAATCCTTGCAATAGGGGCAAATACTTCTTCATAGTCAATACCCTCCTCTTGAGTATATCCTTGAGCCACAAGCCTAGCTTTGTTTCTGATAACAATTCCATTTTCATCTTTCTTGTTTCTGAACACCCATTTAGTACCTATTACCTTCTTGCCAGAAGGCAAATCACAAAGCACCCATACCTTTTGAAGCTTAAATTGAAGCAACTCTTCTTGCATTGCTTCCACCCAACTGTCATCTTCAAGTGCCTTGTAAACATTCTTTGGCTCCATTTGTGACAGAAAACACATAAATAGACATTCATTCTTGCCTTCATGTATTTTAGATTCATATATTTTACTTATGAATCCATGAACATCAGGCAACTTTGTTTGTCTTCTATTCTTCACAGGTGAATAGACATCTCCAATCACATTTTCAAGAGGATGTGATTTATGAATAGAAGTGTGGGGAGTCTGAGGAACTGCAATCTCTCTTGGCATATTATAAATTTCAACATCATTGGCTTGGGCTTCCATAGTAACTGGAGTGGTGATTCCCACATCTGGTGTTTTAGTGGAAACACTTTGTCGAACAGTGGAATCTCAATTGTCACTGCTTTCAAAATTTTCATCATTCAAATTACTATTTCCTTCTTTTTCCAAATCACTAGAAGGATGAACAACTCCAGTTTTCAGTAAATTATTATCATTTGCATAGTCCCAAAGAGGTAGACTAAAATCATCTTGATCATCTGCATCCTCTTTGCTTGGTTCATCATCATCAAGAAACTCTTCTGATCCTGCAGCTTCAAAAGAAGATGTGCTTGTAGAAACAGGCACATAATTCATAGTATTTGTTAGAGTATCAAGATCAAACAGTCTTTCTGGACCAGTTCCTTTGACATTGACTTTATTTCCCAGGAACTCAACATGCAGATTTTCTTCAATCTTTTGGGTTCTTAAGTTGAATACTCTGAAAGCTTTACTAACCATGGAATATCCAACAAAATACCCTTCATCAGCCTTTTCATCAAACTTGCCCAGATAATCTAAGGTATTGAGAATGGATACATGACACCCAAATGGTCTCATGAAGTCGAGGGTAGGTGGTCTTCCCCTAAACAATTCATAAGGTGTCTTGTTCTTTGTCATTACTACTAAAACCCTGTTTTGCACATAACATGCAGTGTTAACTGCTTCAGCCCAAAAAGTAATTGGCAATTTTGAATCGGCCAACATAGTTCTAGCAGCTTCTATCAGTGTCCTGTTTCTCCTTTCAGCAACACCATTTTGTTGAGGAGTTCTAGCCACACTAAATTCTCTTTTAATACCTTTATCTTTGCAAAACTCATCCATAACTCTATTCTTGAATTCAGTTCCATTATCACACCTAATGATTTTAACTTTCATATCATATTGGTTTTCAACTTCAGTGATAAATATTTTTAGAATGCATGTTGTTTCATCCTTAGTTCCAAGAAAGAAAACCCATGTAAATCTGCTAAAATCATCAGTCACCACAAGACAATATTTCTTAAGATTCAAGCTGCTCACAGATGTAGGACCAAATAAGTCCATATGTAACATCTGAAGTGGGTGAGCAATAGAGTTAACAAAGTTTGACCTGCAAGAAGCTCTGTGTTGTTTGCCTTTAAGACAAGCCACACAGGTTTGATCATTTTCAAATCTTTTCTGAGGTAGACCTCTCACTAAACCATCTTTAACAATCTTGTTAATGGTTTTGAAGTTAACATGACCAAGTCTTCTATGCCATAACATGGATTCATCCACTGTGGCCTTTGCAAGCAAGCAAGCATAATCATCTTTAGCTACAATGTTGTTCATATCAAAGCTATAGAGATTGCCTTTTCTAGGAACTTTAAGAAGAATCTGACATTCATCAGGCATCTTAAAATCCTTAGAGAGAACAAAGCACATATCTTTGGTAAAAAGAACATTGTTCATCTTGTCACACATTTGTGACACACTAAAGAGATTGTACTTAAGCTCCTTTACATAATACACAGGTTCAAAGTCCAAGTTACCAGTTTTAATGACACCTTTACCAGCAACTTTTCCATTTACTCCACCTCCAAAGCTGACATACTGTCCATCATAATGCTCAAAATCAGAAAGATAGGACTTGTTGCCAGTCATGTGCCTTGAACACCCACTATCTGTATATCCTTGATCTGACCTTTTTGTCCTTAGATGTTCCTGCACAAATAAGTAACGAGTTAGTTTCTTTTGGGGACTCAAGCCATGATTGACTTGGATCTGCCTCGTGTATCAATATAGTTAAATCTATCAAAGGTCATTGATACACCATTGGGATTGGTTGTAGAGGTATTTCGTTTAGGTTTCCATTCCCAACGTGCTGAGGCCTTCACAGCATTGCCCATGTCCCCCCTTTTCTTATTAAAAACCCTTGAAGTGGTAACTTTTGAATGAGCAGTGGTAACTGCTGGTTTCTTTTTAGGTAACCACTGTTGGTTATTATAAACCTTTTTAGTTTGAAAGGTTCTTTTTCCTGTTTGTGCAGATTTATTAAAACTTGTTTTAGTGTTTGCACTTTTAACAGGTGACTTAGGGTGAGCAGTGTTAACAGATTTTGCAGTGGCAAGTGTTTTGAGGCCACTTCTAAGTTGAACTGCTCTTGGGACCATTTTACAATAGGAATTAGGGTGTACATTATGTTGATACTTGTTAGTCTCCACCCTTTTATACCCATAGACTTCCCTTCTCCCAACATGATAGTCACAATAAGCATGTAAATGATCAAAACTACCACAGATATAGCATGCCTTATTGTTTATAACAAAATCACTACCTAGTTGTTGAGATTTAACATGATTCCAACTCCTCTGGTTACCCCTAGGAGCTGTAGGCTTGTTCCTATATATCTCAGCATACCTTACAGTTGGTCTAGGTTTATTAACTAGTTTCCTAGGTTCCTCTGTAACAGTATTAACAACTTTTGAGATAGTAGTCTCTACATTCTTTTTAACATCCTCATCAACAACTGATGAGTCACTAGCACTCTCAAAAACATCATTATCAAGCTTACTCACTTCCTCACTCTTCACCACTGTGTCCTTTAAAGGACCATATTCTCTAACAAGTTCCTTAAAGTCTTCTAAACCTGTATGAGCTAAATCTACACCTGGAGGTGATGGAACACCTCTTAGTGGTGGTGGCACTGTATTATAACCATACCAGACTTAGCTTTATTAATTACTTGAGCATTCCAAATTTTATCAATTGACTTAGACTGATGATAACATGTGTCTACAGTTAAATTGACATTTTCAAGTTTCTTTTAGAGTTTTTCAAGCTCCTTTTGGTATGCTTCATTCACAGCAGTTGTATGTTCTACCTCTCTCCTAAGAAGAATCATATCATCATTATAATTTGACTCATTTGCCTGATAGTGCTCTATTTGATTTTCTAATACTGCCATAGCTCTCCTAAGATTAGCCACAGTATAATTAGCAGTATATAATTCTTGCCTTTCATTAGAGTACAAATCATTAAGTCTTTCAACTTCTTTAGCAGCCCTACATGTTTTAGAACAACTATCAAAGTTTTGTACCTCAGAATCAGAGAAAGCCATGAGAGCAAATTCAGTAGCAACAAGAGCAGCATCTGAATGTTCTTCTTCTTGTTCATCATCCATGAAACTCCAATCATAGCTCACACCATCAATAGCCAACATTGCCTTTGGTTCTTCCATAGTTGGTCCCTTCTTTTGCTTGTACCATGTACTTCTTAGCCCTCATGCTAAGAAGAGCTATCTGTCATTTTATATCCATCTCTTCCAAGTCATCTTCATCAATTTGCTCTATGTCTTCATGAGTTAAGACAGAGCCATCAACTTGTGTGGAGATAAAAGCATAAAAGGTAGGATCTCCAATACTAGCAACCTTCTTTTTGGAACCTGCAGTGGTAACATTAACATTACCAGTGGAAACTTTAGAACCTACAGTGGCAATATCATCATCACTTTCATCTTCAGAATCATCACTGTCAACAGAATTTGACAACAATGCCAAGCTACTAGAGCTTGTACCAAGTTTCCCTGCCTTCTTCAACCTTTGCTCAATAAGTTTGAAGTTGTTGTAAAGATCATTGAGCTTCATTGTTTCAATGTCTGTTTTGTTTTCCCATACAGTAACATTGGTTTGAAACTCTGAAGGCAAACTTCTTAGAAACTTCAAATTTAGGTCTTCCTTTTCTACCTCAATGCCAAACACAGTTAGTTGTGTAACAATCTTCTGAAGTTTTGTAAAAATGCTATCAAGTGAGTCATTGCTTGAAGCAGAGAAGTTTTCATAACTTTGCTTTAACAATGTCTTCTGAGTCTTCTTTGTTGCATCATTACCACCAAACACTGAGCAAATCTCTTCAAACAGTTCTTTAGCAGTCTTGAATTTGCTGAATGTAATAATCTGGTCTCTAGGAAGAGTCATCAGCAATAGACTTCTAGCTTTAAGATCATTCTTCTTTTGAGCTTTTTCAGGATTTGATTCAGGCACAGAAACTTTCACAACATCTGTGTCACCAACTTTTGAAGTAGTGGTCATAGATTTGAAAGAATCACCAAGTTGAATGATCTCCCATAGAGCATAGTCCTGTATGAGGAAGTATTGCTCAATCAGTATCCTCCACATCTCAAACTCATTAAGCTTAAGCTTAGGGAGTCTGGGTGTAGAAGAAGAGTTTGATTGATTGTTTTCCATCTCCATTGTCTTGAGAGAGTGAGTCAAGCTAATTCTTTGGATCTTCTAAAACAAAATATCAGAACCTTGCTCTGATACCACTTGTTGGATCTAAGACACTCTCCTTGTGTCAATGATATTTTGTATAATATTATCAAGCAAGCGGAATTTACTTAAGTAATACTTAGAAGATGAATTATATGATGTATGAGAGTAAACACAAGTTAACACAACACTCAAGCTCCAATATTATTAATGAAATAATACGAGTGATCTTGGTATCACTAGGGTTACACCTTGAAGCTTTCGTAGGTAATCTTGTAAAGTAATACGTACCTAAGACAATGACCTAGGATCTCCTTTTATACAACAAGGAGTCCTTTACAAGATAAGTATATAGCTAACATAATAGAATATACACAAAATCTATTCTATACTTATCAATACGCGTTTAACCATATCATAAACTAATAGCAGTGGTAATAAATAACTTGCAGTGGGAATATGTTTCCACTGCTAGTGTTAAACCAAGCAATGTAAACCACTACTATCCGTGGTAACGGATTATTCCCAACAAGTAGTACTAATTTGAGTGCTAGCAGTACTAACATGAGTACTAGCCGTACCAACTGGAGTGCTAGCATTACTGACTCCATAAGGAGTATTAACATCATCAGTACTGCTAGTGCTAGAGGATGACACAAAAGCCATGTTTTGAGAACTTGAGTTTGAGCTTGAGCTAGCATTTCTCTTAACCTCATGTTCAACAATCTTGAAATTGTTGTAGAGATCATCAAGGCTCATTGTGTCTAGATCAGGTTTATTCGTCCATAACACAACATGAGTATTCCACTCAGAAGGCAGACTTCGTAAAAATTTCATATTGAGATCTTCTTGTGAAGCCTGTTAAAGAGAGAGTCAAGAGACTCTGCACTTTGAGCATTAAAGTTTTCATACATTTGCTTCAGAAGAGTCTTCTAAGTCTTCTTTGTGGCTTCATTACCACCAAATCTTGTTTGTATAGCAGCAAACAAGTTTTTAGCATCCTTGTACTGATTAAAAGTCATCATATGCTCATTTGGAAAGGTCATTAGTAACATACTTATGGCCTTCACATTGTTCTTCTTCTGGATCTTTTCTTCAACAGTCACGGGACCTGGTATTGTTGTAGTTGTGATACCATCAGCAGTCTGTGTTTTAGGTACTGGCTTCAATGAGTTACTATTCTCTATGACATCCTATAGAGCATTGTCTTGCACCTGAAAGTATTGTTCAATTCTGAGCCTCCACATATCATAATCACCCTGTTTGAGAATGGGCAACTTAGCAGTAGTAGTGGTTTGTGCAGTTTCCAGATCCATCTCTTCCTAGTGAGTACAAGATTTCTTCTTGTTGGTTTCTTCTAGATCAAAGTTTCAGAACACAAGCTCTGATGCCACTTGTTGATCCCAACTTAAGATTGATTCTTTAACTTGTAAAGATTAAGTTACTTTTGATAAATCCAAGATAAATAAAGTAGAAACTTTGTTAATACTAAAGAGTATGCAGAATCTACTCTTGAATACTTAGAAGAATGTAAACAACACAATTCAAAGTATGAACAACAATATCACCAAAAGATCCAATATTATTTATCTTAGTAATACGAGTACTCTGTGTAGTACTAAAGTTTGCAACCTTGAAGCTATAAATAACTTTATCAAAAACATATCAAATATCATAACCTAAGATCTCCTTTTATACACTAAAGAGTACTTTACAAGATAACTACAAATCTTCTAACAATATAGAGTATATGTATCTTCCTAACTATATAGAATATACACTGAATAACTTGATACATATCATTTCACACATCTTTATCACATTGGCAGTAGTAATCTTCATGCAGCAGTCTTAAGTTCCTTCAACAGTCTTAATTTAGTACTGGCAGTACTAACTCTATTCTAGCAGTACTAACTCAAGTTAGTACTGGCAGTGTAATCCTGAACTTGGCTTGGCAGTACAAACGTATTAAGACTTTGTGTGTGTGTGTGTGTATGTGTGTGTGTGTGTGGAATAGATTAAATAAGAAGACAACTATTCGTAAAAATGATACAAATATTTTTTTTAAAAACATTTCTTGAAACATTCCAAAAATAATTCCACAAGATCGGGTATGTTGGTGCATAAAAAGTTTGTGAAGGGAGTTTTTCTAAGAGTTGATATTTTTGCCCAAAAATAGTTATGAAAAAAAAACGTTTGTGCATTAAATCGCTTTTTTCTTCAACGAAAAATTCTTTTTTGGACCTAACTTCTTTTGAATTTTTGCATCAAAATTTGATTGCGTATCGAACTATAACAAGTTAAAATTTTGTGCATCAAAATTTTATTTTTTGTGCATTACAAACTCAAAATTAGAAAATCTTTCTTCACAACTTTTTATGCACCAACATACTTAATCTTATGAAAATTTTTGAAATTTTTAAAAAAACGTTTTTTAAAGAAAATCTTTTGTATTCTTTCTATGGATATTTGTTTGTTTATTTTAACTTTCCCTGTATGTGTATATACATATAAAAACACAACCTCTGACTTAAAACAAAAACTAAAAATTAAATAATTAATCATATTAGTTATAAATACAACATTAAAAAAAACATATATGCCCCATTAACAACAACTTGGATTGTATATGCAACATTAACATATATGCACCAGTAACATGTATGCCACAACCAGTAACAATTTTCATAATAATAACAGCTAATGTAACACATGTATAAAATATTTTCGCATATCAAAATATATGAACGACCACAACAATCCGACCTTAATAACTCATACTATCGTGAGTGCAATTTTAAACCATAACAACTTGAAAAACATATATCCACAATCTTTGTGTTTATAAAATAAATGATCTAAACAAAGTTTATAATTATAAAAGGTAAAACAACACATATGCAAAGTAACAACAACTTCGATTTTATATGCACAAATAATATTAAAAAATGAACATAAATCATAAAGTGAAGACTTACTATCAATTTACAAAATTAACTATGTGTGCTTGTATTTGCTGTTTCATCAATTAAAACAAAAAAATAAATGAAAGTCACCTCTCGTTTTTCCATACTAACCAATCATACATATTAATTTTAAAATGATATAACTAAATATAACTCAAGTATGTTAGGGTTAGTTTTGTTTCTCACATAAGAATATAAAATATCATATAATAAATCTTATCACAATAAAAAAGAATACCTACATATATCGAAACTGTTATAAATAAATAATATATTAATTCATGAGTTGGAAAAGATAAAAGCAATAATTATTCATAAAATAAAAATAAAATAGAGTACCTAAGTAATACTCATGTTTTGACAAATGTTAGATGATCTATTCGCTTCTTTGTGAGGCATCATTAATTGGTGGTCCCCCTGTTTTTTTATAGATCTACATACTTTTGGTTCCTTTGCTTTTATTCATTTTGACGCAGGTGACACCAGATGACTTTGCATCCAAAACTTGTAAATCAGAATTCCGCCGTCATTAGAGAGAAATGAGAAAGGCCTAATTTTTTGGAAGACTTTGAATTAATCAATAAATTTTTTAACTTTCTTGATGGGAGGATTATGAGCTTCACTGTCAAAGAATCAAATGCAGTGAGAAATGTGGAAGCAAAATGGAATGTGAAGTTCAAAAGAGCTTTTGGTTAATGCCTGGTTGATGGTCTTGAAAGCATATAGTTTTTTCTGTGTATGTTTTAGATATAGAGTATAGATTGGTTTAATCTCAATGTATGTTGATGATTGTATGAATGCTTATTTGTTCAAGCCTCTTTTATGCTTCATGGGGGATGTCCATGAGTGTAAATGAGTGTCTTATACTCTTTTTGTGATTAATAATATTTCTCCTTTTCACAAAAAAAAATAAAACATAGCGTTTTTGTTTATTACATTAGTGCCACACTTATTTTTATCCATCGATAAATATATGAAAGGCTTAGATTAGTTTATATGAGTTTTGTAAAGTTCTACACCTCAAAGTTGATTATACATTACAAATTTATTTATTAATTCAAAGTCTTTTAAAAAATTAGGAATCTCTCCCTTTCTCGCACTCACACACAATTCAAGATCTTTATTTCTTTCTCTCTCAACCATGAACACACTAAAGATATCAATCAAAAATGAAAAGAAAAAGCAACCCCCGACTGATATGAGAATAACCACCAAATAATGACAACGGAATTCTAATTTACATTTTTTTGGAAGCGAAGTCATCTGGTGTTGCCTACGTCAAAATGAAGAAAAACAAAGGCACCAAAAGCATGTAGATTTATGAAAAATAGGGGGACCACCAATTAATGATGCCTCGCGAAGAAGCGATAAATAATGTAACGTTTGTCAAAACATGAGTATTACTTAGGTACTCTATTTTATTTTTATTTTATGAATAATTATTGCTTTCATTTTTTCTAACTCATGAATTAATATATTATTTTATATGCTTATATTATTTTAAAATTAATATGTATGATTGGTTAGTATGGAAAAAAGGGAGGTGAACTTCGTTTATCTTTCGGTTTTAATTGATGCAACAACAAATACAAACATGTATAGTTAATTTTCTAAACTGATGGTAAATCATCACTTTGTGATTTATGTTAATTTTTTATATTACTTGTGCATATAAAATCTAAGTTGTTGTTTCTTGTGCTTATGTGTTTTTATAGTTTTTATAATTATAAACTTTCTTTAGATTATTTATTTTCATTTATGTTATATACACAGTACATATATGTTTTTCTAGTTGTTATGGTTTATAATTGCACTCATGACAATATGAGTTTTTAAGGTTGGGTTTTTGTGGTTGTTCAAATCTGTTGATATGCGAAAAGAGTTTTTACAAGTGTTACATTAGTTGTTACTATTATCAAATTTGTTACTGGTGCATACAAATTTGTGGTATACATGTTACTAGTGCATATATGTTATTTGTGCATACAAAATTCAAGTTGTTGTTACCGGTGCACATATGTTTTTTTTAATGCTTTGTTGATTGATTTTTATAGCTAATATGATTAATTATTTTTGTTTTTGTTTTGAGATAAGGGTTGTGATTTTGGTGCTTTAATTATTAAGTTTATGTGGTCACAACAAATATACATGTTTTTTAAAGACGTGCGTATATGTTCTAATAAGTTTGACGAGAAAGCGCAGTGTGCACGTATGTTTTTGGATGCTATTCACATTTTCTAATGAATTTGATGAAAAAGTAAAGCTTGCACATATGTTCTTGAAAGAGTGCAGACAAGTTCTTGAAGAGTGCATACATATTTTTGAATGACGTGTGCATCTATATTTAACAATATACATTTGTATTTTAATTTTATTTCATTTGATATCAAATTTTGTGTATACTATTTATGTTTGTGGTTGGTTATAGATTTAGAGGTTACATGTATATGTTTATGTTTTTTTGTTATAAATTTCGAAAGAATGTACATTGTAAATATATGTGTAATTACCATTTTAAGCAAAACAAGTTTGATGTTAAACAATTGAACGCATGAAAAACATATATAAATTTACAATACTTAAAAAAGATACATATGCACCTCATTTTTTTAGAAAAACATGTATGCTGAAAAAAAATGTAACACACACACACACACACATATATATATATATACACTACATAAAATAAAAAAATGGTTAAAGGTGAAAGTGAAAATTGAAAATTAAAAGTTGAAAGTCAAGATTGAATGTTAAAACCAATTATCTTTAATGCATTGTTAAATGCTGAAGAAATAATTACCATTAACTTATCAATTCTTTAACTATATGTATATAATTACCATTAAAAATGCAAACTAATATTAAATGGATACATATTCGGCATATTCAATGTAGGAAAGTCAATACAACTTTTTTTTATTATTATACATTGATGCAAGTTTGACTGACCAAGTTTTAATATTTATATAGTCTCGTTATACCTACGGTCTAACCTAATGCACTAACGGGCAGTGTACCCGGTCGTGTGAAGTGTAGTAATCGGTAAACCCGAGGTCGTCCCAAGAGCTATGTGTGGTGGATTATTACTAAGTCTAGGTGTCACAGTTTTTAATATGATTTAGATAAGGAATTAATTAATTAACTACTAAAGCAAATAAAAGGCAAAGGTTCAATCAATATAAGAGAGTGGTGCTAAACTAGTTAATCATCCTAGCTAGTAATGTCTACGTCTAATTACTTCCAATTACTTCAGGTGGGGTCAAAGTCGAGAGGACAGCATTTGGTCAATTCGCCCTAACCTATCAGCAAAGATGCCACCACTAGAGAAGTCAGGTGTCCCCTCATAAGTCCAGTTGTTCCTGGTCCTCTAAGCCGAGTCATTAAGTACCGCTACATGCTAGACTTATAATAGTGAGTGCCCGGGCGTTAGCAACTTAAACACTCACCCCTAATTCTTAAGTTCACCCAAACGGTAGGTGATCAGTTGGTCAAATCGCACAAGTAGAAAGGGTCGTCAGTTGGTCATATCTTACCCTTCCCGTCTCAGTCTACTCACTTAGGGTCAGTTGGTCATATCTCCTAAGTAACTAGCCTCTACCGCCATTAAACTACCGAAACAAGGGTAGCTACCAATAAACTATGCATGCATACACTTAGAAATAATTATACGGAAGTAATGTAAACGCAAACAAAACAATTAAGGAATAATAACTAGGCCAGCACAAAGAGGCGCTTAGCCGCTCATATTAACCATACAAATCAATTCAACAATTAATGTTACGAAATACATGAATCGAAAGTAAAGAAAAGATAAACTGCTACTGCTTATCGTAGGGGAGTGATTTCTCTCTTGGAGACAGCTCCGTATGCTCCTCTAGACCTTCCTTTGGCTTCTTCCCACGTTCTTTGGTTGTGGTGTGTGAAATGGGATGCTTTGAAATGCTGGAAATCGTGGGGTATTTATAGGCCAGATCTGGGTTACGGCGTAACTAATAGAATAGTTATGCATAATCTTGAATTTCTTCGTAATTTGCACTAGATCTGCTGGTTACGGCGTAACCTTATAAGTGGTTATGCCGTATCTTCAATATTTATTGGTTACGTCGTAGTTTAAACAAGAGTTACGGCATAGTTATCAGCGGCGTGGAACCTCATTTGATCTAATATAGTTACGTCGTAGTCTTTTGTGAGAGTTACACCGTAATCTTCTGATGAGTTGGCTTTCTGAGTCACGCTTTAGTTACAGCGTAATGTGAGAGATGAGTTACGCCGTAACTTCTTCAAAGTGAGCATACTCTGATAAATCTTTGATAATTCTCCAATTCCGCGTCTCTTTAGCTCCAATGCTCGTAATTTACCTGAAAGTGAAAAACAATGGAAAACAAGCGTAAATCCATATAAATGATATAAATTACAAGCATTATTGGGGGAAATTGACAGTTAATATTAAGGACTATTTGATGTAATCAAATATTCCCCCACTTGAACTCTACCTGCCCTCAAGTAGACCTTATTAAATAGATTCCTAAAAAGATATCTCCCAAAACCTGGAAAATATAAGTTTACAAATCCCTTATGCTAGAATAAAAAAAAGTCGAACACCTCACGAAATGGGAACGAAACACTCAAATCTCTCAACTATTCTAAGTGCCAATTTCGGTGTGATCACTCAATCGCACAGTCATAGCATGTATTATATCATAAGCTTGGCGGTTACACAAATATCCACCACTAGAGTTAAGGGCTAAACAATTTTTGAAGGCAATATGGGTAGACACGACAAAGGTTAAGGGGTGACTCGTCATTACTAACATGTCACGGCGAAGTGGACAAAATCAATGATACATGACCACATCCATGGCCAAGACACCAAAGATTGCTCGCTGCATCACCTAGACACGCTTCATGACTAAAGGGTAGGATAAGACATGGCAAATATAAATGGTGTTAAATAAAAATCAAGAAGGTAGTCTAAATCTATAACCAAGTCATCACCACTTACCGTCTGCCCAAAGTTCAAGCTTTGAAGTTAAGAAACCGGATCATGAAATACTAGGTAGATGTGTCATTAGAGGACGTCATGATGGGCACACTACCTCTTCTCCAATAGTTGGCTCGCTAACCAACTCCAATCTTCGAATGTGACCGAGGTGGCCTCCTCGATACTAAATCTATATAAAGCTCATCACATAGTGCTTACAACATTTCACTTTACAATAACTAAATAACATAACAACTTTTTTTTTCAACATAAATATAACAACTAAACATAATATCCCCCCACTTGAGATGAAAAATGGGAATTCGGGGGGTCTTCAATGATCTTCAAGAATATGTCTTCGATGAAAGTATGATTTCCGAACCTTTCCACTTGAACCTTGAACTTAGGCAAATGATGACTTCTGAATCACAAATAAAGACTACAGGGTAGGCTAAGGTGTATAGGTGTATCGAAACAATATATTAAGTTAACAAAATGAAAGGAATGGCTCAAATGGGTGTATCTAGGGGTATCTTGCACTAAAGGTGAGTGCAACAAAAGGGTTTCACATGGGGGTCGAGAAGTCGAGGTGACTAATCGATAGACACACAATGGTAGGCTATTTGGGTGATAATCCTATAATATTGCCTTCTTAAACTGAAAAGTCCAAATACATCAAGCTAACTCAACATACCTCGTCTATGGTCTCGAAATGATGCAAAGGCCAAGTTCTAAAGTTTACAAGCTACCGGCACACTCATAATTTGGTGGATTTGGGGTAAAATATTGGAAACGGATAAGGCTAATCTCACCATATAATATCAAGGGTTGTATGTGCCCGGCTAAGGTGTAATCTAGTTAGGTTAAGAAAAACATATCAAAATTTTAAAAATGGCATAATTTTTTAAAATAAACTAGAAAAACGAGGGCAAAATAAAATTCAAGAGATAATTATACTCCCATCCCCCCACTTGAATTGTACAAAGTCCCTTTTGTACTAAGCGTTAAATAAAGGTGAAGAGAAAAGTAGAATTAGAGCGAGAACTTCCCTGAAATTTGCTCCAAAAAAAAAAAGAAGGCCTACGAAAAACAATCGTGCCTTTGTATAAGCGTCCATGAGCAACATTCAAACCCTGAAATCACACTACCGACAAGCATGATTCTAAAAAAATAAAAAATGAAAAATGAAAAATGAAAAACAAACCTAACTCACTTTTGTAGGAATCACGGTTGCATTTAGCATATGCAACAAGCCTTTTAAACCACTTGGTGTCCCAAGTGGACGAGTGAAGTCTCGTGAGGGTTTACAGGGAACACACCCACAAAGTTCATTTAAAATACTAATACAAGGTTATTGTGTTTTAGAATGAAAGAAGTAAAGCAGAGGAGAGTTATGTCGTAACTCATTGAGGGAGTTACGCCGTAACTGGCAAAACCAGACATAAGCTGCAAAGCGTGTGACTACTACGTAACCACTGAGATGGAATTACGCCGTAATATGTAATGCATCCGAAATTCTGCTGCAAGGGCTTGGTTACGGCGTAATCACTAAGATGAGTTACGTCGTAACTATGGCCAGATCAGCATGCTGCAGCAGCAATTACTCCAAGTTTCCTGCAAAAAAGGTTAAAAACACAAAACCCTACAGAAATGGAAATAAAACAAAAGAAAGGGATAATTCGGGTTGTCTCCCGAAAGAGCACTTTTCTTTATTTACGAGTCTTTAAGTTAGACTAAGAGCCACGAGGCTTTATGGTGGCCTTTGGACTTGGCCAACCTCCTCTATGTCTTTCATTAAGTTATTCTTGATCCAAGCGACATTGGTAGTTGTGCGGAGGTATTCTTTGATTCCCTTTTTCCGAACTTTGCAGAATTTTTCGTCCGGCCCCAAATGATACCTAGTGAATTCAAATCTTTCGGCGAAAATCGGTGGTGGTTTTTTATATTGGATCCCAAGGAGCTTGCACCTATTTTGCTCATACTTCTCATCATCTAGGTCAGTCATCCTTATTTTATATCGTGGCTCCTGGTGATCTATCATTCCCTTTATGTTGTAGTTATTGGTTTCAACTAAATTATCCAAATGCTTATACTTGCAATCTTTTCTTGTGTCCGTCCTGTCATCATTTGTTTATTTACCCGTATCTTGAGGAGTCTCTTCATCAGGATTATCTTCATTCATGCAGTCCTTCTAAATTTTATTTTTAGTGTACGTATCCACTTTTCCATATTTGATCTTTACCCAATCGTTAAATCTTAATCCACCTGACCATTGTAACTCGGATCGCTTATTGTCAGTTGTTGACTTCCACATAAATTCGTCAACTCCTACTCTATTGGCATCACTTCCTCCATTACAGTTGTTATCATAAGGATCACACGAGGCCCAAGAATCCCCATCAATGGTCTTTATTATTTCGCACCAATGCTTTTAACCCACGAGCCCCTGATCCGTGGTTGTTGTTTCATGATTATTTTCAGAGGGTTCACTGAGACAAAGATCAGACCATATTTTTCTTTTATCATTATTGTTAAGTTCTCCATAACTAATTCGTACCCAAGCTTCGAATGTTATCTCTTTGTCATTGGTTGAGGACCATAAGTATTTGTTGTTTTTTACTCTTTCCTTGTCATGTCCCCCGTCACAGACGTCCAAGTAAGGGTTGCATGAAGCCCATAGATCATATCCTTTATCGTGGTCAATAGGGATAACCGTACACCAATGATATTTTAATTTGGGAAAGTACTTGTAATCCACTTTCTGAACTTCGTGCCATATTTCGTCAGACTCGTTTTCCATTGTTCTTGAGGTGCCATCGCGTTGTATTCCACCTTTGTTTTGTTCCTTGACTTTCCTGCCCTGCATGTTATGATCATTAGTAACGTATTGCTTGTGTGCAACGGTGGGAGGAATGGCTTTGTTTTTTCCTTTCTTGATAACACAAACAGTTTTGACCGAGTGACATTTTCCAACGTCATCCATATTCAGTGTGAGCTTTCTATCGTTAATTTTCAAAGTGATGATTTTTTTGAAAACATTAATCTTAGCACGAGCAGTAGCCAGAAGGGGTCTTCCCAAAATTAATGGAATGTCGAGGTCTTCTTCCATGTCTAAAATAACAAAGTCGACAGGAAGAGTAAAATTATCGATTTTGATGAGCACGTTCTCATCTATCCCTCTGGGTATGCTAACCGTTCTATCAGCCATTTCTATAGTCATGCAAAGGGGTTTGATGGGACCAAGGTTCAATCTTTAACACATGGAAAATGGCATGATACTAATACTAGCCCTTAGGTCAGCTAAGGCATTGATATTCTGTAAATTATTAATAGAGTAAGGGATAATGAAACTTCCTGGGTCTTTTTCCTTGAGAGGGATCTGATTCAGGATGACTGCAGAGCATCTGGCGTTTAATTTTACTTCATTCTCAGTAGCAGCTTCAATTTCCGTCTGTAACTCATTCATTGGGAAGCTCGTCTTGTTACACATGATTTTAGCTTGTTTTTGCAATCCGGAGAGCTCCTCTTCATCGTACCTGAAAGGGGTATGGAGGGGTTTTCCGTTGCTGGAGAATATGGCATTACAGAAACTATCGTCAAATGAATTGTCTTGATTCATTTCATTTTCCTTTATCTTTGGTTCTTTTTCGTTATCCTCCATATCCTCATGCTGACCAAGGAGAGTGGTTCTATTTTCTTGGAATTTTTTTGAACAATGCGTTCCTGTTGGCTTACCGCTTATCATCTTCTTCCAGATACTTATTTATTGATTCCTCGAGCGAAGAATTTCTTGTTTTGAAAGAATCCTGATTATAACTTTTATGGTAGGGTTTTACCTCTCCATACATTACCTTCTCGATTCGGGGGCTTATATTTTTCATTGGAAAATCTCCGGTTGGGCCCCATTCTTCATTTTTATCGTATCCAACCCGAATAGCATGTACGTTTTCCTGGAGCTTCTTCATATCTCTTCCAAGGTTTTCTAATTTGCTTGTAATAGTGGCAATACTTATTGAACCTCTTTCCAGGTTTTGGTTGTTTCCCCCATCGTGCCATTTTTTAGAGTGATCGGCAAGTTTCTGAATGGCTTTAAGGGCTAGAGTAGGAGTCATGTTCGGGATTGGTCCTTGATACTCCAGCATCTGTCTTGTAGTTACGTTGATTCCTTTGTAGAAGATGTTGACCTTTTGCTGGTTGTTCAGATCATGTGTAGATACAACGTTTCATTGTTTTCTTGCTTGAAATTATGGATCTCCAAAATCTGGTTAGACATCTTCGACGGAGGACAATACCTCTGAATGAAGTGCTTCTTTAGTAGAGCCCAAGTATTAACTGCCCCGGCGGGCAATCTTTCAATCCATCTTCTGGCAGCCCCAGTAAGAGTCATGGGGAATACCCTTAGCATAACAGCATCATGAGACACGCCCGGAATGTTGAAAAGGCTTGCGATGTATAGGACATTTTCAACGTGCTCATATGCATCTTTGTCCCTGTTTCCAGAAAAAGAGTTAGCGCGAAGCTCCCTCATAAATTGGTCTTTAATTTCGAAACGGACATCAGCTCCAATCGCCGGTCTTACGAGACTTGGGCCTTGTTCTGCTCTTGTCAACGCTAAATATTCCTCAAGAGTGAGGTCATCAATGTTAACAACTTCCATGATACCTGAAAACTTGAATAGTGATCGTGAGAAATTGAGAAATTATTTAGACAAAAATGAAAGACTTAATAGCAATCCTAATATAACTCCTCGGCAGCGGCGCCAAAAACTTGATGCAGGTTTTACTGACCAGGTTTTAATATTTATATCGTCTCGTTATACCTATGGTCTACCCTAATGCACTAACGGGCAATGTACCCGGTCGTGTGTAGTGTAGTAATCGGTAAAACCGAGGTGGTCCCAAGAGCTATGTGTGGTGGATTATTACTAAGTATAGGTGTCACAGTTTTTAATATGATTTAGATAAGGAATTAATTAATTAACTACTAAAGCAAATAAAAGGCAAAGGTTCAATCAATAGAGGAGAGTGGTGCTAACCTAGTTAATCATCCTAGCTAGTAATTTCTACGTCTAATTACTTCCAATTACTTCAGGTGGGGTCAAAGTCGAGAGGACAACATTTGGTCAATTCGCCCTAACCTATCAGCAAAGATGCCACCACTGGAGAAGTCAGGTGTCACCTCATAAGTCCAGTTGTTCCTGGTCCCCTAAGCCGAGTTATTAAGTACCGCTACATGCTAGACTTATAATAGCGAGTGCCCAGACGTTAGCAACTTAAACACTCACCCCTGATTCTTAAGTTCATCCAAACGGTAGGTGATCAGTTGGTCAAATCGCACAAGTAGAAAGGGTCGTCAGTTGGTCATATCTTACCCTTCCCGTCTCAGTCTACTCACTTAGGGTCAGTTGGTCATATCTCCTGAGCAACTAGCCTCTACCGCCATTCAAAACTACCGAAACAATGGTAGCTACCAATAAACTATGCATGCATACACTTAGAAATAATTATACGGAAGTAATGTAAACGCAAACAAAACAGATAAGGAATCATAACTAGGCCAGCACCAAGAGGTGCTTAGCCGCTCATATTAACCATACAAATCAATTCAATAATTAATGTTACCAAATGCATGAATCGAAAGTAAAGAAAAGATAAAATGTTAATGCTTATCATAAGGGAGTGATTTCTCCCTTGGGGACAGCTCCGTATGCTCCTCTAGACCTGTCTTTGGCTTCTTCCCACGTTCTTTGGTTGTGGTGTGTGAAATGGGATGCATTGAAATGCTGGAAATAGTGGGGTATTTATAGGCCAGATATGGGTTACGGCGTAACTAATAGAATAGTTACGCGTAATCTTCAATTTCTTCGTAATTTGCACTAGATCTGCTGGTTACGGCGTAACATTATAAGTGGTTACGCCGTATCTTCAATATTTCTTTGTTACTCCGTAGTTTAAACAAGAGTTACGGCGTAGTTATCAGTGGCGTGGAACCTCATTTGACCTAATATAGTTATGTCGTAGTCTTTTGTGAGAGTTACGCCGTAATTTTCTGATGAGTTGGCTTTCTGAGTCACACTTTAGTTACGGCGTAATGTGAGAGATGAGTTACGCCGTAACTTCTTTGAAGTGAGCATACTCTGATAAATCTTTGATAATTCTCCAATTCCGCGTCTCTTTAGCTCCAATGCTGGTAATTTACCTGAAAGTGGAAAACAATGGAAAACAAGCGTAAATCCATATAAATGATATAAATTACAAGCGTTATCGGGGGAAATTGACACTTAATATTCAGGACTATTTGATGTTATCATACATACAAAGCATGTTTCCATATTTTTGAAACTTAAAAAGTGAGTAATGTTAAATTTCTTAAATTACTTTCAAACTAAAATTTCTACATAAAAATTCAAAGAATTTGTCCTTAATGAAATAGCTACCATAACAATTCACACCTAAAATTTCAAAGAAATGTATGACAAATTTTGACAACTTTTACTAATGTAATTTCCCAAAAAAATTTTAAAAAAAATTATTTAATCTTAACACTAATAATTTCTAAATTTTATCAACATTTTCTATTTTATAAGGCACTGTATTATAACTTACTTTTTATTGTTATGTTAGTTCATAGTGTTGGGTTCAGTAAATACCCAAACCCCTTAATCTTGGATTTGAATAGAAAATATCCTAAGTATTTAATCCGTTAAACACAATCAGGTCACTGAGCGCATAGTCTCTCAGTGAGCCATCTTCAGCATACTTAGTACGAGGCAAAGTATCAGCCTCTCCACTCTGCAAGGCGGATCTTAAAGGGTGAAGACCAAGTCAAGAAGAAGATGGTGGATTCAGTGAGTGATGACAATATCTCACTGAATCCCTACGACTCCTCTCCAACTGTTAATCACTGAAGACAAATGAAGAAAGAGACTGAAGGCTTTGAAGACTGAAGAATGAGCTGGATAAAGCGAGAAAGTTTTACCCAGATAAAACTAAGTCCCTCAAGTGTTTATCCAGTCCATACATGGTCACAATCTTCTAAGATCATATCTTTCCATTTATAGTAAGCGGCGATTCTCTGTCAAAGGAAATAGTCTCGCCGCCTACTATAAATAGAAAGGTGAATAGTAACTGAATCCTTCAAGATTCATGTTTGCTAAGATCTATGTTTTTGTCTTCTAGGTTAAAGTAAAATATCATACTTGTATAAATAGCATAAGAAGAAGAGTGAAAAGTTTAAGCTTGTGAATTGTAAAAACACACATACACACAAGCCAACTTTTCACTCCTCCAAATACAACTTTATCCTTGAGCTAGCTCAGTGGGTTCTAAGAGTTGTGCTCAGACTTAGCCTGAGCTTAGAGAGGAGTCACCCCAAACCTTGTCATTTCAATCCCAAGTACTATTCCGCAAGTACTTGGGTAACGTATTCTTTTGATTTATTTCTAATAAGAATATGATGTTGAAAATTTCTTTGTGCGTTTTACTTACATTACTTTCAGTCATTATTCACAGTTAAATTGTTTTAAGTACTTAATTGTTTTTAAACGATAGTGAATAGGGAACAACACATAGTGTGTGTATCATATGCGATCTCAGTTATTAAATATTGAAATGTGTGCAATGATCATATGATTTTTAAAAATATTGTTTTGACATTTATATATAGTTGAAATTGCAGGGATATTGTTGTGAATAACTTGAATGTTTACAATCACAAAAAATGTATCGATTTATTATTTAGTCAAGGGGTTCATTTTTTTTGTTCTTGTTCTTGCGCATTAAAAATGTTAAACACAAATCTGTTTCCAAATATTACTATAATGATGGTGATTGATTGGTGCTTTAATCGTTGATTGTTTCGGCGCATTAATTTAAATATATTATACAAAGTTTCCTGAAATAATTTGGTCAAAATACATTATTCAGCCGGTGTATATATTTTTGTTAAGTTTCTTAGGTTTGAAGGTTTTTTAATTGAGTCAAATCTCATGCCTTGATGGATAATAACTACAAAGTGAAGCCAATCAAAGAGTTCGGTCAAAGAGGATTCAACACCTCATATGTTGTGTACTAAGAAATTTTACACGGCGAGTAACGTGCATTGTTAGTTGTCTCAAAATTGATGTAATTTTATTTCAATTTCAATAAATATTTTTATATGTTATTTGATACATGTTAAGAATTTTTGGTTCAGTTGAGTTATCGCATGTTATGTAACACTTACCACAATATCGCATATCGTTAATTATCTGCCGCTAGGAACCGCTGCTACTAGGCGCGGGTACTCGTCTAGTATATATATATAAAGAAAATATCTGAGCTGTATAATTGAAATAAACAAAATAAATTTTAAATTGTAAATAGCTTTATAGGGTCATAAATTGATAGTCTATATAAATCACATGTTATATAGGAGCAGAGTGACCGCAACGAAATGCGGCAACATTTAGTTACTTGTTATGTTCAGTCATGAGGTCTGTATAGTCTGTATCAATTCGTTGCAACATATTGTAGTCTAAAACTCTGATAACGAGATTTCATGGCTCGAAAGATAAGTATTGGAACAAGTAGATTACATTTATGTCATATCCTTTTTATATACTAGTTTTTAGACCCAACGAGCGGGCAGCCCGCGCGTTGCTGCGGGAGCGCTTTGTTAATGGCGTTGGCAAATCCTATATCAATGGCTACGATTTCCTAACCACAAATTCAACAAAACATTGACAATGTTTGTTGTCAAGTTTAATGCATTTAATAATCAGACCATGCCCGCTTGGAGCATATCATCTCATGAACTTAACCGGACGAATTTAGGCAAATACTCATTGCAGCCAATATGTTTCTATTTACATGTAGGAAGAAAAACCCATAACTTGCATATGTTCAAATATCAAATTCCATTAAAGGAATAAATTTACAACATAAGTACCAATACATGCCTCGTACAGTTTGTCGGCAATGTATGGAAAAGTGACATACACCTAACTTATGTACATGTACAACGTTTCCCAGAATGTGCAATGTTGGTATGACCAATCCTATGTTAAATAGAATCCTCTTAGTATCTACTTTACAAAGTAAGATAGAAGTAGCGTATAACTGAGCGCGTGCTTTGACTTTTTCCACTGCAATTGCTCATACGACTTGTGGAACAAATATTGCCTTCCTAGTATTTGAGTTCACTTAATGACGTTTCATATATTTATTGCTTTTCGAGTAGTAATCCTTGTGGAACAAATGCAACCACTTTAGCCTCAAAATTTTGCACGAAACAAAATGAACTTTCTCCAGTAAACAACCTCAGATGGTGCACAAAATTTTGCACAGATGCTTTTTGGACAGAAATAGTAAACTATGGATATTCTGTTATTCTTACTTGACAGTAATGACAAAAAATCCTATATTCTCTTTTTTGGGTAAAAACAAATCCCAGATTTTTGGTTAACCTAACATGACACAAAACCAAGAATGACCCATTTTGACCTGTAAAGAATTATTGAAGTACCTTGGTCATTATTGGAGCGTTTGAGTTGAGGTTGTCTTGAATATGACGATGGTCCAGCCGCACGATGAGTATCCACATTTCATCACCCAAACCCACCCATTCAGACTAAAAAGCCTTACCAAACAGACCCATTCTAGCCCCATTTCATCACCCAAACCCACCCATTCAGACTCCTAACGTACCGACTTCAGCCCTTCAAGTAGTGGCGCGGCCTCACTTGACTTGCTCTTCAACCATAGTTTCTTCGCATTCACCTTGACTTTTCTTGCGTTCTAAAACCATGTTATTGGAAAACATAAGATAGAAAAAGTAAACTTTTAATTTTTTTTTAAAAGAATTTGCTAGAAATGAAAGAAGGGTTGAAGTAGAATTAAGAAAAGAAAAAAAAAATATATATATAAGCTAGCAAACATGGAATGTAAAGAATGATTGTTCGTGAGTTATGGCAGGTTTTAAAAGACTTAAGACAGCAATGGTTTTTGCAATGAAGGAGAACTTACATTCATTATTTTTTAAGACTAATAGGAGTATGTTAGCATGTCGGATCCAAAAGAGATGATACATTTTGAATAATAAAGCAAAGAATACCTTTACATCGTCGTTCCGTGACTCGGCAGCTGTTGTACCATAGTAATAACAGGTGAAAATAAGTTTAGTACCTGATGTCCTTTTAATCCAACTCTATCACAATTTGGTGTGCAAGTATGTTAATATAATATAAATGTGTTGCATAATAGTAAATTTGAATAAAAGCATATATACCCATTTTAACAGCATTTATGAATAATAAAAATGACAACAACATATCCTTAGAAGTACTATGCGTATCACAATAATGAAAAGTAAGAACATATCCTTCACAAAATAATCTGATGGAAACTGAAGTACCTGTTTGAGTGTGTCAGAGCATGATTTAATACGGATATGTGTTTAAAAGATGAGCCGTGTTGATTCAGGTACCCTGTAATGAAATAAGACAGATCAAAGACCAACATGGCATAGTTACACTACGTTAAGCCAAAAAAAAAAAAAAAAAAAAAAAAAAAAAAAAAAAAAAAAAGTGGATTTAGCACAGTGAAGCAAAAAGTACATACAGAAACTTGCCTGTTGTAACAAACACCGTAAGATGAACTTTTGTAGTCATCATTCAAGTCCTTAATTTCATTAGTTAGACAAATTCGGTAAGGTCATACTCATTTAGCTTTTGCCATTTCTTTCGTTGCCATTTCCACCTTCTCCTGGAAATATAATTTGAAACACGAATAAAAACTCAAGTGTTGGTTACAGCAAGCATTAGAAAACCCATATTAAAACACCCCTTTGTCCCATGATTAACATACAGGTTTAAATTTTATGTAAAATGTTGAAATGAAATGTATGGGAAGACCATAAGGCACCACAATGTAGATAAAATCTTTAGTGTAAGTTAGATTATTAGTGAAAATAATAGAACTAAAAAAAATTATAGAATATATATAGAGATAGTATTCGGGATAATGCAAATGACGACCCATGTCGACCTTTCTGAAATTGAAATACCCGTTTTGACCTACCAAACTGATAACATAGTATAGTCAGGAATCAAGACTAACTCCTCTGAGTCCTCTCCTAACATTATGAATGGGATTGCTTATTTTTCAACTTATGTTTAAAAATAAGTAAATATTAACTTCATAAGCTCGAAAATAAAGCAAAATTGTAAATTATAAGCAAAGTCAAATAAGCTAATAAGCCCATGGAAACCAATCAAGCATGCCTTAATCTCTAGTGCTTTATCATCCGTGATTTCTTGTTGAGCACTTTAACTTGAATTTTCATTGACAAATACTTCTTTGGACAAAAAATTAGTGTCTGTTCAAATTGGGTAATTACTAATGACCGACTATATTGTCCTAATGAGCATCATAACTTAAATGAACACAAACCTTTAGTTAGAATAATAAGAAAAATTCTTTTGCACTAACCTCTTCAGCCGAATTCAACTTGAGTGGGTAATATACACAATTGCTTTGTCGCATAACTCACCTGGAAACCAAAAAAAAAAAAAAAAAAAACACATAAGATTATTGGGAAAAAAATGCAAGGCTATAGTAACGTAGACGGGAGATGAAAAATCCTTCCTACCAATATTCACGTGAGTAACCCGCATCACATGTTTTTGCGTCTTGCCACATCAACATACTTAGACCCGTTTGAACCCACATATCTAATAGTTGGAATGACACACATACATACTGAGCATCGATAACTACTGGTATAACTGCAGTCCGCTTTGGGGTGTTTCATGTTTAGGATTGCTTATCTAAGTTCTTAAATATGCATAGCCTATTTTTAAAGCAAATAAGAAAATGGCCAACATCGTATCAAAAACTGCTTTATTGCAGTTTTAAAGTAAGTAGGCAGTCCCAAACCATTAGAGAAAAGATGTGTTTTGGATTTAGGCAACATGATAATCGAATGGTAGTAAATACCTGACCAGCCGAATAACCACATTTATGTCTTTGTATACCTGGCAATCAGAAAAAATATGGAAATTTTAATATAAATTATTGTGTGTATTGTCAAATATGTTGTAAAGACAGATGGAATTACTTGTATAGGTAGTGATACAATAAGTCTCATATTTAGAACGAACCTTGGATAAAAACACTGACAGTCGGCTTATTTTTGGACTTCACATCCAAACACCTCCAATCCAATGTGTCTGCAAAACCTCCAACCCAATACAACAAAACCTGAATCCACTTTGTAACCAATCTACTTGTAAAATATATGCGAAACCTGCAACAACAGAAGTCATCAGGAATTCAAGCAAATTAAACAACAAATTATTCCCAACAAAAACTTAGTCTAAAAGTGGTTCTGCAAAAATAAGAGAAAAGGTATACTAATAATGCAGTAAGGCAGCCATACATGAACTGATAACATCACTTGCCTTGGGTCGTGGAATGTGTTCGTCTGTTATTCTCATGTATGCAGTCAAAAACCTTTATTGGCGTTTGATTAATACATGTATAAAAACTTCGATCATCAGCTATAACTAATCTTGCAACAACACATGATAATGTTATTCGCCTCAATTACCTAACCTTAAATATTCACCACAGATCATAACTACCTACTCCTACAACGATCAACAATAAATCGAAAAAAACATATCTTATTAAAATTATTAATCTAACTAAATTGGTTAACCCTAAATATAACTACATATCATAATCTTTTTTTTTAATGCTTTTATCTAATTCTAAGGCGGAAGGGCAAAAAATCCAATAATCCAATAAATAACTATTTCAATAAAACACAAATTAACCATGAATAAGTAAAACACCCAAATGTTGCTAATTTGTTCCAACTATTTTTTTTTATCAAAACACCTAATCTGTTTGTAAAGCCACACTCGGATAACAAAACAAAAATCCTATCAATACCCACTTAAACTAAACACAAATTAACCACAAATTAGTAAAAAGGATAAAGAATTAAATACCTTGATTAAAAAAACTTCATGACAGCAACACTTGTGGTTAATTTTTGGGTTTGTGAATTAATCCAGATTCACTTGTGGATTTGTGTTGCCTTGGGAATTACCCATCCAGATTCACGATTGTTTGGATTTGTGTTGTCGTCGGTGCATTTTTGGGTTTTCAAGATGAAATTAGTGCGTGTTTTTTTGTTGAAAGAGATTTTAGTTTGGTGGATTTTATGAGATGGAGAAGAATGTTTATGTCGGTTGGCTGCAGAAGAAGCTAATCTGAAGATGGTGAGTTGGAATAAATGAGAGTTCCGGATTTTTCTAGGATTGTATTTATGTGTGTGTTGTGTTTATCTGGGTTTTGTAAAATGACCGACATACTGTTCATTGGGTGGTGTAGCAAAACTTTGGTAGCCAATCATAGAGAGGCAAGTGTAAAAAATTATCCTAATGACACTAAAACAGCCAATAGAATTCGAGATTAGGATACTAATCATCTTATAAGAGACTTGCTTTGCACCACTCAAGGAACGCCTTTTAGTATATATGATAATGTGCGCGCACGGGGTTTGATATGATACAAGTCACGTTAACGGAGTTTTAACAAAAGTATAATTAAGTGAACATTTGTGTATTTTTATTTAATATACCTATAAATAATTTATAATAATCGTCTTCATCAATAATTATTTTTATTCATCATTTAGATTTGTTTTTGTCTATAATCTTTTATATCGATAAATATTTTGTAATTTTTTTTGTTGTACGAAAGATTTGACTAGTTTAGTTCACACATTGTTGAGATTGTTGTTTAAGTTTAACTATCGGTTATGTTGTAGACATTATCATGTTTAATAACAAATAATGACACTTGATGAACTTATAGATAAAATTTATAAATAATGTTTTTTCTGGATATTCTTATTTAAACATTGAAAATGAAATACATGAGAGTCGTTGTTATACGTAAATCTCTTGTGTTTTCATACACAGTAACTCGTGATTTCATTTTGATATATATATATATATCCTCATTAATAATAATATGATCCGTATTTTACATTTCAACCCGTATATGCACAGGTCAAATAAATAATTAACACGAGTCGTTATTGAACATCAATATTATAAAAATACCTTTCCTGGTATCTTTATTAGATTAATAAAAGACAATAAAAATGAGTCGTTACTCGTTAGTATATTTACAATCTCGTGTATTCGTTTATATGTCACAGTAACCCGTTCTTTCATTTTGATATTTATGAACCCGTGCATATATACGAATTAAATTTATAATGACAATAATATATATAAATAACAACAAGATATATGTTATTCTTTCATAAAATATGTATATAATGTGTAAGTGATATAAAATATAAGAGCTATTTGTTAAATTTATAAAGTTATAAAAAAAAATGAAAACTAATAAGTTAACTAGCTTATACAATTTAGAGTAAATTACATCGTTTGTCTTTGTGGTTTAGCTCAAATCCCAACTCTAGTCCGTGACTTTTATTTATTTATTTATTTTTGGCATGAATGATCCTTATAATGAAACTATGTAACACCGTTTTTATCTTTAACACCATTAAATATGTCCCATCACTAGGGTATTTTAGTCATTTTGCCTTTCTCTTCTTCGATCAATAAATACTTTATATTTTATTCTAATATATTTAGAATATACATTTATTATCTCAAAGTTGATTACATACCAAAATGAATACCCAAACCAAACACCCATTCGTCCACCACCACTTCAGATCACGTTAGTTTTTCCAACAGAATTATATAATACATTTGATTTTTTATGGAGTTAATTATATAAATGATCCTTGTAATTTGTTGGATTTTATGAATTTAGTCCCTAAAACTTCTTTTTGCGAATCTTTTCCTTGTGGTTTTGACCCGTTACGAGTTTGGTCTCTTGACTCGAATTCTGTTAATTTGACTGTTAAATCAAAGGCTATTTTTATCATTTCATTTATTAATTTTGATAAGAGAAAATAAGGCCACACATTTAAATCACATACCAACCACATAACTTTTCATCATCCTATACACAAAACAGAATTATCTCTAAAATCTCTCTCCATCTTTCTCTCACTAAACTTCTGGCCGACCACCGCGTCGTTCTCAGCTGTTGCAAGACCAACACCAAGAGCTCGCCACCATCATGTGTCACAACTACCATCACAATTTTTTGGCCAAGATGCAGCCACACCACCACAACCAGCAAAGATACCGCCACCACACCAACAAAAACCACCAACCTTCTCTATCAAGCGTCGTTTCCTCTAAACAGATCCGACTATATTTGGTCGAAAATAATATTTTTTCTAACATTTGTTGGATTCCGATGTATGAGGTCGAAATAATTATAAAGTGTTAAAAATCTTGAACGAATGTGTTTAGATTATAAGTGGTTTTCGGTTTTGTTTGAAAGTGTTAAAAAAAATCTTGAATGAAACTGTTTCTTGTTAGTCGATAAATGTAGTTGGGTCGATATATTTTTCTACATTATTGAAAGCATGTTAAAATCCTATTAGATAATTTATTCATTAAAGTTAGTTTGGGTTTTGATTAAGGTTTCGTCTGAAATTGTTATAAGGTTTTTATTTTGATTTGGGTATTTAGCTTTTAATTCGATGCAGAATTAGAAACTGTGTTGGAATATTGGATTTTGATTAAATGGTTATATATATATATATATATATATATATATATAGAGTTAGGATCAAATAAGAAGAATAATTAAAATAAGAAGGATAAGAAGAAACCACAACCACACATTTTAGATGCACCTAAAAAAGTGGATGCATGTCCCATCAAATTTTCCCTCCTTATTTAAAATGTGTGGCTAGAATTACTTCTTACCCTTCTTATTTTAATTAATCTTCTTACTAGATCTCTTCCCTATATATATATATATATATATATATACTAGAAGGGTACCCGCGCAATGCGGCGGCGGGTACCCGATGACTATTTTGTAGCGAACAAATATTTTGAGGTGGTGATGTGATGAGATGGTGGTGACAGCGGCGGCGATAAGTATAGTTATATGTGTTTGCTTACCCGTTTAGTGAATTCGTTTCACAACACTTCGAATGTATATGTGTTAGTTGTAAGTGTTTGTTTGGGTTACCCGTAACTTTCACGCGACATCATTATTCCCGCATATAAAAATACCCTCGCAATCTCTTACGCGTCAAACACTCCCCCAAAAGTATATGATTTTGACGAATCAAGATTATATTGATTGGAATAAATGAAATAAATGTTAAAGTTGTAAAAATTTGAATTAAAATAAAATAAACTCACTAAAAATATAAAAACTAAAAGCTCATAAAAATATATTAAATGGATGTTGAATTAAAGAGAGTAAAATTTTAGAAAATATGGTGAAATTAGATTATAATATAAATAAGTAGATAAAAAGATATATTAATTTGAAAATAAAGATGAATTTTTAGTTGAGAAGTGACACATGTCATTTTATAATTGAAGCTTCTTATCTTAATTTTTGGTGGTTAGGAGTTAGGCTTGGAGTTTGTTACAAGTTAGGCTTGGAGTTTGTTAAGAAGTGACACATGTCATCTCATGATTGAAGCTACTTATCTTAATTTTACATGCATTATAATATATCTTTCCATAATAATCAAGTAAAAAAGTATGAATTTTTAAGCATTCTAATTTTAGAAAGCCTAAATGCATTATAAAGTAGTATAGATACACACACATAGGGAAGGGATCGGGTGGGTTTTATGCTTTTAAGTAAGGATGGTGCGGAAATATCACAGTAGTTTTTTTTTTAAAAAATTCAAAAAAATCTGAAAAAATTAAAAAAAATAAAGAGGATGATAAATTATTAATAATCGCTGAAAAAAATTTCAAAAAAAATAGTTTTCATGATTAAAGGTATTGTGATATTAAGGTCGATTTTGACTTTTTTTTTACAAAAGTCAAGATCTGATCTTAATATCACATAAACTTTTTTTTTAAAAATACAAATTGTTAATATAACACTAACTTTTTTTTATATCACATTACTTTTTTGTTTTTTTTACTAATATTATTAATATCATCGTAACTTTTTTAATAAAAAAATGTTAATATCACGGTTACTTTTTATATCACAAAAACTTTTTTTATTTTTTTAATATAATTGTTAATATCACCGTAACTATCATATGTTTTTTTTAATAAAATTGTTAATATCATAGTAACTATCATATGTTTCTTAATATCGCGATTCATTTTTTACATGTAAAAAAGCTTAATATCGCAGTTGGTTTTATAATATCACCATTTTATAACATCACAGATTCTTTATATCACACTAGGACTCATAATATCATTAATATCACGGTAGGACTCATAATCAAAAAAACAAAAAGTGCTCAGAAAAATCTGGAAAAATATAAAAATGAAAGAAGATAACAATAGTAACGATCCCTCAAAAGGAAAATAATTAAAAAAATCGTTTACATGGTTAATTGCTACCGTGAAGTTAGCGCAGATCTTGACTTTTTTACAAAAAGTCAAGATCAGATCTGGAATGGGTGGTCCAGATCTATCCGCACATCCGCACGAATTAAAAAAATCTGCACCTGGTCCTCACTCTCTCTCTCTCTCTCTATATATATATATATATATATATATATATATATATATATATATATATATATATATATATATATATATATATATATATATATATATATATATATATATATAGAGAGAGAGAGAGAGAGAGAGAGAGAGAGAGAGAGAAAGTTATGATCAAATAAGAAGATTACTTAAAATAAAAAGGAATAAGAAGAACTATAACCGCAAATCCGAGATGCACCGACCTAAATTAGATGTATCTCTATAATCTTAGATGCATTGTAACGCACCATAGTATGTTTTCTAGCTTTTTAATCAGACGCATATATGTATATTAGATGCATTTCATGATTTCTCTTGTTTTTTGTTCCTCTGCACGTGCCGAAATCATGAAAATCAATTTGCACCATCTATACATCAAATTAAATTTCGAAACTCAAGATGTTGCATATATATGAATAGAAATGCATCTAATGCAAGTCGTTGCATCTCAAATGCTTGGTTTTGGTCACTTCTCACCACTTCTTATTTTACTTTACTTCTCACTGGATCCCTACTCTCTCTTTCTATATATATAGTTAGGATCAAGGGTTTTAGCTATTAGCTAGACACATACTTTCTGAAATGCATCGATATAGTACGTGTACTATTTTTCATTCCGATATGGTACGTGTACTTTTATGTTTTGTGCTAATATGGCCACAATATTACCTGCTACCAGTTAAATCGGCTAAGAAAATACCAAAGTCTGACGTTGCCACAATATTTGGTGTTTTTTTATTTTTTTAATACTTACGTGGCAGGAAACTTATAACAAACACTAAACCTAAACCGTTTTCCCCCAAATAAACCTAAACCCTAATTTATGCAACTTCAAAATTAACCCACACCATGAAGAGGATCACCATTATTATTCAACATGAAGGCACATTTACCTATGATCCATTGGTGTACGCAAATGGTGATGTTGATACTGTTGAGGATGCCGATTTGGGTAAGTGCAACCAAGCAAGGTTGTTGCAGATAGTCAAAGATTGTTGTACGTTTCCTGTTCATGGTATGTATTTATGTGCTCCTAAACAAGATTTGGGTAAACATTAGAAACCTCTAAGGAATGATAGTGAGTTAGCTAATTTTGTCAAATTAGCTTTTGACAATGGTAGCAAGGTAGAACTATATGTTAGAACATCATGGTTATGATGTTTTAGAAGATGCCCATGTAGATACTAGTGAAGAAGCAGTAGACCAGGAATTAGATGATGAAATTGAAGAAATTGAAATAGAAAACAAATCAGAATATGTTGGAAAATAACATGTAAGTGAAGAAGATGTGGTTATTCAAAAGATAGTCATTGATGACCCTTTTCTAAACAAGTTTGTTGATGGTAAGTACATTAGGGATGATGTTACTAGCTCTCTTAACTTAGTTCAAAGTTATGATAACTTAGGTCAAAGTTGTGCTAGTAGTTCTAGGGAAGATGAAGTTTAGCAAAAAGATATTAAAGACAAAAGGTGAAAGAAGGGTATTCATATCCTGTTTTTGATCCTAATGTACCTTGGAATCAGATGATGCCATTATTGGGTATGAAATTTGAGCACCCATAGCAGCTTAAAGAATGTTTGGTTAACTATGAGGTTGCTAATGGATATCAATTATGGTTTAAGAGGAATGATTATAGACATGTAGCAGTTATGTGTGAAAGAAATGTGAAAGATGGTAGGTGTTTTAGCCAAAGAGGTAAACAAAAGGTGGATGAGGACATTGGTACACCTAAGTCTAAGTCTAAGTCACCTAAGAGTAAGTCACCTAAGTCTAAGTCTAAGACCAAGACAACTAAGAAAACTGCTTCACCTAAGTCTAAGTCACCTAAAAAACCGGACAGTTCACAACTAGGTTGTTCATTTAGATTATGGCCAAGATGGTTGCAAAATGAGGCAACTTTCCAAATCAAAACATTGATTCCTACTCACACATGCTCAAGGAATTTTGATCTGGGGTCATTGGTTACTTACAAGTGGCTAGCAAAACAGTTTGCATCAGAGATTGCAAGAAATCCTAAGATTAGTTATAGGCATATGCAAGCAGATGCTAAACAAATTTTATGATTAATGTAAGTATTGGAATGTGTAAAAGGGAAAAACAGAGGGCAGTTTATGATCATGAAGGAGGACTAATAGATCACTATGGAAGGCTATGGGATTACAAAGAAAAAATCTTGCTAACTAACCTTGGTTCTTCTATTCACTTAGATGTGGACACTAGGGATGATGGGAAAACTCAGTTCAACAGGATATACATCTGCTTCAAAGGTATAATTTTTTTAGAACTCTAATAATAGTTTAAATCTTTTATACATTGTTTTTATTCTAACACTTTGTTTATGTTGTTCCCTATACACTATCGTATAAAACAGTTAAGTACTTAAAAACAAACTTAATAGTGAATCAATGACTGAAATGACATAAGTAAAACACACTGATAAATTTTCAACGTAATATTCTTTATTAGAAATCAATAAAAAAGAATACATTACCCAAGTACTTGCGGAATAGTACTTGGGATTGAAATGACAAAGGGTTGGTACTCCTCACGAAGCTCAGGCTAAGTCTGAGCACAACTACTATGGAACCACTGAGCTATCTCAGGGACTGAGTTGTATTTGGAGGAGTGAAAGATGGTGTGTGTGTGTGTGTGTTTTACAATTCACAAGCTTAAATCTTTCACTCCATCTCTTATGTTATTTATACAAGTATGAGTATTAACTTTATCCTAAGTCACAAACTGACATTTTACAGAAGACAAAATATATTAAGTAAGAGATAAGGCTGCTTTCCATAAGTCAGTGATGAAACTGAGCCTGATAGTTTCCCACTCAGGGAAAGTTGACTTTGGTTGATAAGGACTTCGTCTTATCTGATTCAAACTTATCCCGCCTTGTCCCGCTCATTCTTCAGTCTTTATTGCCTTCAGTCTTCTACTTCAGTTTGTCTTCAGTGTAAGTAGTTGGTGAGGAGTTTAGGGATTCAGTGAGTTATTGTCATCACTCACTGAATCCACCATCTTCTTCTTGACTCAGTCTTCACCCCTTAAGTTCCGCCTTACTGAGTGGAGAGACTTCTTTTTTGCCTCTTACTGAGTATCCTGGAGATGGCTCACTGAGACACTATGCACTCAGTGACCTATTAGTATTTAACGGTCTAAATACTTAGGGTATTTTATATATAAATCCTAGATTAAGGGGTTTGGGTATTTATTGAACCCAACAGTCTCCCCCTATTTGGATATACAAATAGCCTAAGTGATTGATCAGTGTAAGTGAGCAATTGGCTTCTTCTTACACTGAATGTACTAATGAACATAATAAGGAACACTGAATATTTTAACAAAACATACATCATTTATTGATCAATTACATAGTTCCTATCACTAGTACAAAAGATAAAAGATAATGATGTCAATCAAGATGGATCCCCAGTGCTTCAAGCTTGACTTTCTTTGTGATGAGTGTTTCTTTGTCATGGTGCTCTCTTATCTTGGCGTTTAAGTTGGCACAGAACCTGAAGTTTGCAGGAGTCTGAATTTGAAAGGCCACTGGTATGTAGCTCAGCATTGTAGCCACACCTGCCAGATCAATGTCACTCCACCTTTGGAATGTTGGGTTTCCATAAACATCAATGAAGAACAGTCCTCTTTCAGGCTTTTCAATCACAAGACAATTTACAAACTTCACACCTTCAGGTAGCTCCCTATTGCATTCCAGTCCAGGCACTTTGATCTCAGGCTCGAACTCAACCCTGTTTCGTTTGCCATGTGATGATTAAGGTTCAGATCCTTGAGGTGCAGTTAAGGCATGCTGAATCCCCAGTATTTCTGGTGCTTCCCTCAGTCTTTCATACCTTTTGCTAAGCATTTTCATCAGCTCCTTAACCACCGCATTCTGATTCTTTTCAATGAAAGGACCAAGCTGATCGAGTTCAGTGATCCCAAAGTCAGTGAATTTTAGGGGATCATGAACCTCGAAGTGTCTTTTATCATCCCCCCTGTAGACATTCATTGCCAGTGGTTTGGACTTGGGGATGATTCTGACATCAGTGATTTTCTCAGGCAGTCTTCTGCTTGTCATTGACCAGTTGTAGTGGTCAATTCTTTCTTGCCTGATGGCTGCAGCTCTTTTGTTCTTTTCATCTAACCTCTTTTTCATTTCAGCCATTTGAGCTGCCTGAGCATCCTTGAACTTCTGTCCTGCCTGACCCTTTTCAAGCTTCTTAGGATCAATTCTAATGTTCTCAGCTTCCTCAGCAACAACTTGTACCAGTGCTTCTTTGCTCTTTCTTTCTTTCTTCCTCAGCTAGTTTCCTCCTCATTTCTTTCTTAGCAAGATAGGCACTTAGCTGTTGTGGAGTGAGCAGGTACTCAGTGTTGCCGATCATATAGGGGATCTTCTCAGGCTGTTTGCATTATAGCCTTTCCTTTGTCCTGGCCTGAAGAAGATGATGCTACCAATGGTGGTGTTGTTGTCATGATTGTTGTTGTTGGTAGGACTGATGATAAGGGTGTTGCTAAAACTGGTGGGAGTGATGAAATAGGTGTTGCAGACACTGGTTGAGCTGGCTCCCCCTCAGTATGAGAGGGAGGAGTCTCTTCAGTGGTCTTCTCCCCCTCAATTGTTGCTGCAACTTCAATGAGAGCAAGAGTTGCCTCGGACACTAGGGGAGTTGGACTGGCTTGACCTTTGAAGGCTTGATAGATCTCAGTGACCATAGCCTTGATAACAGTTGTATATTTTTGAATACGAGTGACCTTTTCTACCAAATTAGCCTGAGGGAGTTCCAAGGCAGTCATTCTAGGCCCAAGATTCCAAGCCATTGAAGATGATGCCTTAGCCAAAGTAGTCACCTGAGCATCCAAAGAACCAAGTGTAGCCTGAAGAGACTGAACTGAAGACTGAAGACCCTGAACATTGGCAATTTTAGCATGTTGATTAGTTCAGTGAGGTCTGAGGAATTTTTCAAGTAGGCCTCAGTAGCCTCCAGCACTTTAGAGTTTAGTGCTGGGTCTTCTTTGACAGCATCCCTGATTTCATCTATTGTAACACCACAAGTCTGAAGATGCTTGAGAAATTTGACTAGGTTTTCATCCAGTCTATGAAGATGTTGGTACATGAGATCTCTGTGTTCATTAGTGTTTGCATCAAAATCATGTACCTCAGCCTTTAGATCTGCATAGCTGGCAGCAGCTTCAGTGTGTTGATCCCATAATTTTTCAATAACCCCAGAGTATAGCTTCCTTGAATCTTTAGTGGTCCACATAACTATCTGCCTCTTTGTTAGTGGAAGAGTATTATCAAACTTTCAGAATTCTTCAGGACAGGATGAAGAAGAAGAGTCAGTGTCATTATCTTCAAGCTGGAAAGGTGACTCTTTAGACTCTTGTAGATCAGGCTGATGTTCTTGTTCAGTTTGAATATCAGTGTCCACTTCTTCTCCTGCTGATAGTATTTCATCTTCACTTTCAGCTTGTTCTTCATCAGAGAAAAGTATTTCATTGACCTCAACAACTTTCAGTAAACCAGTGGTGGTGATGGGTTCCATATCAGCGGGTGGTATTAATCCCTCTGATTCTTTGTCCCCCGTTGCTCCTTCAAGCACTGATGGGTTTTTCCCAGTGCTATCCCTAGAAGCAGTGGCAGTGAGATCCCTATCAGCGGGTTGTTCAGTTCCCTCTGAGTCTTTGGGATCATTCAGTTGGCCCTCAGACAAAAGCTGTGATTTGCGAATGTCATCCTTGGGCAGTGTGGAAGGTGCTCCCCTACCAGCGGGTTGTATGTTTCCCTCTGGATCTTGGGGAGTAGTAGTTGGGACCAAGAGAACTGACTGTGATGTATCAGTGTCCTTCATTGTCACCGGGGTGGATGTTGTTTGGTCTCCCTTAGGTGGTGTTAGATCGATATACTCTGACCAAACTAACTATGTAGCTTATAAGGGCTTAGCAACCTCGGATAAATCCTAAGTCACTAACAATGAAACACTGATATAACTTTACTAAGTATGCGGAAACTACTTCAATAAAGCTAAGAAGAATAACTTTAACTTCAATGATTTTATTAATACTTTGAACCTGCTTGATACACAGATTCACTAACAACCCTAACAACTCTAATATTTTCTCTAAAGTCGTATTCTAAGAACGTATCTCTAATGCCAATCTAGGGGTCCTTTTATAGGCATAAGGATAACCCTAATCGGTTTACCACTCTAATCCGTGTACGACAAGTAATACTAAACTAAGAATATTCTAGAATAACAAAGCTTTCCATAAACATTCTATTATAACCGTCTTTAAGCTTTGCAGTACTTTGATATTGAGCAGTACTTTGACCTTCACATAAGCAGTACTTTGACCATCTTCAATGCTTTCATATTCTTCAGTAATTTCACATCCCAACAGGTGGCAGTTCAGTCTGGGGCTTTCTTTGCCTTTTAGGCTGTGCTCCAGAAGCCTCAGGGCCCTGAGACTTAGGTTTGGTCTTAGTCCCAGTCTGAGACTTCCCCTTTCTCTTTTTAGGAGCAGGGTTTGGAGACTCTGAGTCCCTTTGGTTGTTTACAGCAACCATATGGGCCGTCAATTCAATATCAGTGACTTGGGATGGGTCCTTTTGAAAATTTGATTGACTCAGGATACCAGGTAAAGCAGTGTATTTGTATTCCTGAGGGTAATTGCAACCCAGTAACACTTGTAAAGCACATGAGACAAACCTAGGGTACGAAACATATTTTGCCTTAGTTTTGCTCAGTATCTTGGTTACGAGATCACTGTAAATGATCTCCCCAATGTCGACAGTGACCCCATTCATCAAGCAGTATGCCACCATCAACTGAATAGAGTTAACTTGTTCAGTGGATGAGTGGTTCCCGCCGAGAACCTGAATCACAAATGTGAACAGGATCCTCCAAGCCACGGGAAATGAGTTCTTGGTGACAGGGGTCCTGTCCAAAAACTTTGGATCTAAAACAATTTGTTTTAACCCATCCTTAACTGTGGAGGGTTCAGGATGGGCAACATAGTTCCCAGAATTATAGTCTAACCCTGTTGAAGTACAAAATGTTTTATAATCCAGGGTGACTGACTTTTCCCATTTGAAAAGACTGAATTTGATGAGATACTCCCTGAGTGGTCGTAGGTCAGTCTCATCAGTAGAGGGTGACGGGTCATAGGCTACTGATGTAGCCCAAAACTCCCTGAGGAGGTTTTGGTACAGGATTGATGGGGACTGAGTAATGTTTTCAGTGGGCAGTTGAATACAAACTTCATGATGCCCTTATAAGGTGGGACATCAAGGGGGTATTCAAAATTTCCTATAACATTATTTGTTTTAAATTCAACATTACTGAGATCCCCTACCCACTGTGGTGCAAACTGAAGAGATTGATTTCTTGCCATTTCCATTAAAAGGTTTTAGGGTTTTTGAAAAAGATATCTTGACAAGAACAATCAAAGAGTTTTGAATCTCTGGAGTTTTGTAATGAAAAATCTTTTGTAAATGTTTACAGAGAAGATTTTACTGAAAAACTTGTTTTTGAGGATTAAAGAACACAAAGATTTCTTGTTTTGAGAAGAGATTTTGACAGTTTGGTTGCAGAAATTCTTTGTGTGTGTTTTTAGTGTTTTGAAGGGGGTATTTATAGAGTGGTGAGAGGGGTAAATCTTGTATGAATGAGGATTTGTAAAGTCATTTTTTGAAAACGTTTTGAATCTCCTCATTTAATGCCACCACTCCACTACCCACAGTAAAATCTCGGTTTTCGAGCGAACAGTTGCAGTGCACAGTAAAAGTGCATTCTGCAGTAATAAAATATCATTAGGATATTTCATGTGAGAAGAGGCATTTAATGCCAAGTGGGATGAGGTAAGGTGTTGAGAGACCCTTGACTTGGATGACAGTAAGACAAAGAGACATATATTCCTATATTAAATTGGCATGGTTACCAACCTAGGACATTCAAGTAACTGATACTTGATGCATTTAGTTACGCATTCAATGCTCAATGTCTAAAGTCAGGGTCCCTGAATGAGTCTTACTCATTCAATGAGAGAGTTGTTTTTTGGTTTTGTTCAGGGAGGAAGAACCATTTCAGAGAAAACTTACTGAGATTGGGATTGGTTTTCAGGTTGCTAACTTTCAATGTCTAGCATTCCCAATTCAGCTTTCAGTGTCCTAAAGGTAGGTTCATATAAGGGTTTGGTAAAGATATCAGCAAGTTGATATTCAGTAGAGATGAAATGAAGCTCTATGTCTCCTTTCATTATCTGGTCCCTAATGAAATGATATCTGATATCAATGTGTTTGGTTCTTTGGTGAAGGACAGGGTTGTTGGAGATTGCAATAGCACTGGTGTTATCACAGAAGATGGGTACCATTTTGTAATGGATGTCATAGTCACTGAGTTGACTTTTCATCCATAAAACATTGGCACAGCACCCTGCAGCAGCCACATACTCAGCTTCTGCTGAAGACATAGCCACTGATTGTTGGTTTTTAGCACTCCAACAAACTAGTTTTCCTCTAAGAAATTGACAGGACTCTGAGGTACTTTTTATGTCCATGTTGCAGCCAGCATAATCAGAGTCAGAATATCCTTTGAGGTCAAACCCTGAGCACTTTGGATAGTAGAGTCCAAGGCTTGGAGTTCCCTTCAGGTACCTGAGTATTCTTTTAGCTGCAATGAGATGGGATTCTTTGGGGTTATACTGATATCTTGCTATTAGACAGACTGAGAATTGTATGTCTAGTCTGGAAGCGGTAAGATACATTCGTGAGCCAACAATCCCCATGAAGTGGGTTTGACTGACTGATTTTCTAGTGAGATCAGGTCCAAGGTTGTTAGGAGGGACCATTGGTGTCTTCACTGAGGCACAGTCTGATATCTCATATTTCTTCAAGAGATTTCTGGTGTATTTCTATTGACTGATGGAGATTCCTTTATCAGTTTGCCTGATTTATAGTCCAAGGAAGTATGTGAGTTCACCCATCATGCTCATTTCAAACTTCTTTGTCATCAGTTTTTCAAACTGTTTGCAAAGAGTGTAGTTTGTTGAGCCAAAGATGATGTCATCAACATATACTTGGACCAGTATCACATCTTGTTTTGTCATGTAGATAAACAATGTGTTGTCTATCTTTCCTCTGACAAACTTGTTTTGAACCAGGAAGGCTGAGAGAGTTTCATACCATGCCCTGGGAGCTTGTTTTAGTCCATAAAAGGCTTTGTCAAGCTTGCAGACATAGTCAGGGAATTCACTTCTCTCAAAGCCAGGAGGTTGTTGAACATACACATCTTCCTTGAGTTCACCCTTCAGGAATGCACTTTTTACATCCATTTGGTACACTTTGAAGTTCATGTAGGTAGCATATGCAAGGAAGATCCTGATGGCTTTCATTCTTGCAATAGGAGCAAACGTCTCATCATAGTCAATGCCTTCTTGTTGACTGTAATCTTTGGCTACAAGTCTGGCTTTGTTTTTAATGACAGTGCCGTTTTCATCAGTTTTGTTTCTGAAAACCCACTTCATTCATATGACAATGACATCCTGAGGACAATTGATCAAGGTCATGACCTTGTTTTTATCAAACTGTTGGAGTTCTTCTTGCATGGCCTGAACCCAGCTTGGGTGTTTTAGAGCCTCAGTGACACTTTTTTGATAGAAAATCAGCATATAGACATTCATTTACTAAAGCTGCAGTTAGTTTAGCAGCCATGCTTCTTGTAAGCATGCCCTCAGTGGGTTCACCAATGATGTTTACAAGCTCAATGTCCTGAGATTTTGTCCACTTACTTTGTGGTCTAGGATCTGAGCTTGAAGATGTCACTGGAGACTCAGGAGTGAGTTCAGGTGCAGGAGCCACATAATCATTTAGATCATCTGTTGAGATGTCTTGTTCAGGTTGGGGTTCTTGAATTTCAGGTTCCTGAACATTTGGTTCATTATTACCTATCCCAGCAGGGACTGATTGATTATCAATGAATTCACTGATAGTTGGTTAGGGAAGGTTGTGAGGTAAGACATAATATGATATGTCAGCATCAGTTTGGTATGATGAATTGATTTCAGTATTATACTCATCAGGAGGATATCTTGATGAGTTATCAATTCCTATTTCATCCACTGAGGTGTTGGTAAACCTGATGCTTTCAGAACTCTCATCAAAGGTGACATGTAAGGTTTTCTCAACTTGTTGTCTCCTTGTGTTAAATACCCTGAAGGCTTTGGAGATCAGTGAGTAACCTAGAAAGTATCCATCATCAGCTTTAGCATCAAACTTGCCTACATGATACTTGTGGTTATGAATAAACACAAGACATCCAAACACATGAAAGTAGCTGATATCAGGAAGTCTACCTTTGAATATCTCATATGGGGTTTTGTTATGTCTTTTGACAATGATTGACCTGTTTTGAGTGTAACAGGTTGTTTTGACTGCTTCAGTCCATAAATGTTTTGATAGAGCCGATCCATTTAATATAGTTCTAGCAGCCTCAATGAGAAGTCTGTTTTTCCTTTCAGCTACCCCATTTTGTTCAGGGGTATAAGGAGATGAAAAGTTTTGGGAGATTCCCTTTCATCACATAAATTCTCAAGCTCTTCATTTCTGAACTCAGTACCATTGTCATTTCTGATTTGTTTAACAGTAATGTCATTCTGGTTTTCAATGTTCCTGATGAATGACATTATTGAATCAGTTGCCTGACTCTTTTTGGAAAGAAAGTATACCCAAGTGTATCTTGAAAAATCATCAACAATGACAAGTGTATACTTCTCATGCTGGATTTATCTAGGACTGACTGGTCCAAAGGGATCCATGTGCAGGAGGTAAAGGCAGCTTTTGATGGAGAAATTTTGTTTTGTTTTGAAGGATGCTCTTTGGTGTTTTCCTTTTTCACAGGCTGAGCATGGTTTATCTTTTGCAAAAACCAGTGATGGTAAGCCAAGGACCTTGTTTTGTTTTGCCAAGTTGTTGATGTTTTTGAAATTTAAGTATGAGAGTCTCTTGTGCCACAACCAGTTAATAGTTTCAGTGGCTTTGGCAAAGAGACAAGTTCCATTTTGAGAGAGTGTTGACATGTCTAAGACATAAACATCATCTCTTCTAGGAGCTATCAAAAAAACTTCTTTGTTGGCATTGAAAATGGTGCCTTGTTTGTCATTGAATTGCACAATGTACTTAGCATCACAGAGTTGACTGACACTGATGAGATTGTATTTGAGACCATTGACATAAGCTATTCTAGAGAAAACTATTCCATTGCAGTATACTGAACCATAACCTTCAGTGGGACATGATGAGTTATCACCAAATACTACCTTGGGTCCTGGTTCCTTTACATACTTGTGCAGATACTCCTTAACATTAGTCATGCTTCTTGACCATCCACTATCTAGATGCCAAATAGGCTCCCTGGCGTGTCTCTGCACAAATAGTAAACTGGATTAGTTTCTCTTGCTGACCTACATACTAGTGGGTTTGGGTCTAAAGGTCTGCTTGAATTTGGCAATTGACTCATGGTCAGTGGTTGATTGCATTGTGCTACCACAGGTTTTGCATTTGGTGACTGAGGATGTCTCAGTGATTCGGGGTTGTTTGGAACTTCTTCTTGCTTGGATGACACTGTCATGCTGAGATGTCTCATGAGCTGGATTTCCGCAAATATCACAACATGTGTTTATGAGACAATCATCTTGATGATGATCATTGAATCCACAGTGTGGGCAAGGAAGAAAGGGTTTTGCTCTATTCTTGTGAGCTGATTTGGAGGTTGAAGCATATTGATGACCAACTTTGGTATAGTTTGCTTTATTGAGTGAACTTACATATTGCAAGTGATCAGAAGTTCTGTTATCATCCTTTTTGCAGATCATACAAAAAAGGATTCTGTAGCAGTTGTCAGTGGTATGACTGGTATAGTGGCACATATCACACTTCTGTTTGGGCTTGGTGGTGGATTTTGACCTTGATAAACTAGAGGAGGCTGACTTAGTTTCATTGATTGTTGAATCATGAGCTTTTTCGATGGATTCCATCTTGTCAGCTTCCTCACAAGTTCAGTCAGATGCTGAATTTGGTCTGCTTCAGTAGGAACTGAAGATGTGGAAGTCTCAGTGGGAGTAGATTCTTGTTGGATTGACTTTGTTGGTCTTTTCAGGATGGTTCTACCAAGTCCAGACCTTTCTTTTGGTGAGTGAGGATTGAATTGTAGTGGAGTAAGCTCAAAGCTTGGTGCAACACCCTGAAGAGGTTTCAGGGGTGGAAGCGTTGCATTGGATTCTGAGAGATGTGTTCAGTACTACTGGGCACATCAGGGAGTCCAAGCATGCTCTTAAGAGCTTGACTCTCAGGCTCTAGTATTCTTCCAGAATCGAAATTTGGAAGCTTACTCGCAGGGTTTACCCATTCAATCCAATCACTGGGCTTGGGAATTGTCAACATATTGGTAATCATGCCACCAGACATAAATGGCTTTGAACTCTGGTCTTTGTTGTGAGAGTCAGGGAGATGGTCTTCACCTATGACTCTCTTTTTGCTACTGGGGGCACCCACAGCATCAAAGACCATTGGATTCTTAGCAGTCCAACTTTCAATGATATCTTTTTCCCTTTTAAGTTCATCTTGAAGAGCATGATTTCTTTTAACTAGTTCAGTGTTTTGAATTTGCAAAGTGATAGCCTCAAGCTTTTTTAGTTTTAAAAGAAGCAGTTCATCCCTACACTTGTTCAGTTCAAAACTTAGCTTGTTATATTTTGAAAAAAGATTTAATCGTTGCTCTTCTACAAACTGAAGGTCAACATTGATATAGTTCATATAAGACTGCCAATCAGAGTCATCATCCATAGAAAGCAAAATATTTACCTTCTTCATTGTGATGTTGTCCCATTCTCCATTCCTGGCATAACTTTTCCCAATAGCTAGCTTGTCCTCTTCTGAGAGGGCCATCAGTGCGCTGACATGCACCATTTCATCATCTGATGAGATTGGCTCTTCATCCCAGTCGAAGGTTTCAGCAACAAGGCCTTTGTTTTTACCCTGCACAGATTTAATATTGTTTGTTGTTTCTAAGGGACTAGCCTCAAGCAATGCAAGCTTAGCTTTGACTTTCCTATACTAGCTTCAAAATCTACAGTTTTGTTTTGATCAGATCTGTTTTGAAAATTTTGATGAGACTGATAGATCTTTGGTTGAAATTTGCTAAAGCATGAGGATTGATTTGACCTTGATGGTTTATAAAAGGGTTCAGAAATTGTTTTTGAAAACCAGTCTTTTGCAAAATGACCTCTTTTGTGACATATAAAGCATTCAGTGTCCTCATTTGCTTTAGCATTTGAAAAACCTTTGTTTCTTTTTATAAACCTCCGAGAGTTAGCAAGGAGTGCCCTTTCTTAAATTCAATGTTCAGGTCATTTAGGTACTCCTCACTTGATCTCTCATCAGGCTCATCATCTGAATTTTCCTGAAAATCTTGAACCACACTGTTAGAATAAAAAGCATTAGAAATTGGTGTTGAAGTGGTGGTCAGGGACTTCTTGACTTCTTGAGACTTCTTTAAGTCAGTGTATCGTCTGTTGATGAGGTTTTCCTCATAGACAAATGTTAGATATTAACTTTTCACATACACATCAAACCATAACACAAAGTAGCATATAGATGGAATTCTAGAGAGAGAAAGTTAGAGGTTTAGGGAACTTAGTGAGAGAAAGTGAAAGATATTATTATGAGCTCCAACTCTCTACCTTGGGAGGTAGAGAGTATTTATAGTCTTACACAAATCGCCACACTTTGGGCTGTGGATCAGGCATACAGTGGGTAAAGACCCGTCCGTCCTCCACGGTGTTACTTAACTAAGTTACTACTTAACATAAAAGAACTACGACTACGAGATTTCTAACGATTACATATACTTGAGGTGACCGACTCTTTAATACCGGGAATTTCTAATTCCTAACAATCTCCCCCTAAGGGAGGTCACCTCAATAATGCACCAAAATTACATAGAATACAAATAGACTTTACATTAACACTTGATCTTGTATTCTTGATGTAGTCCTTTGCTCCTAAGCTCGTAGTCATTGAATCTTCACATTGCATGTTTGGTTATTCCAAGTGGAGGTCTTTTACTGATCCACGTGATGATAATTTTGAGCCATCATTTGAGATCATCAGCAATCAACAATCTCTGAAGCATCCATTGTGGTGTTGTGACTTTGGGACCGACATGCTCACATTCTGGATCATGATATCTTCTCAATCATGATATTGGCAGCAGCGTAGCAGAAGCATGGAGTGAAAATATCAGAGACATTGATGCACTAATCATGATTTCTTTTGAGATGAAAGTGTTAAGTGAGCATGCGGCTGTGGATTGACTGCTTCATTCTGATCAGCTGCAAACGTCGGGCGTACCTGCATACAACAGTTAGCAACAAATCGCATGAAAGTGTCTTTGATCACTTTCGTTGAATTGAGGTACACGGCCCACGGTTCCCCGTTGATCAGTACAAGTACTGCCTGTGATCAGGTAGGATTCCTAAGAATCTCCTTGACAGGGTTTCGCAGCTGTTCTAGCTGTTCTCAAACCGGAACGTCTCAAAGAAGACAACACGGAGTGAGTGAACCAGCGAATTTTAAGTCCACTGATTGATGAAAAGAGATTTGAAAAACAATCGTGTATTGCTCAATAGAAACTGTTTTTGCAATACAACGAAGGTTTTATTGAAAATCAATTATCAATCATAAAAATACCTTTTGATTTGAAAAGTTGAGTACACGGTCGATGTGCTAAAGAAAAGAGTTGTTAAGCACAAAGACCGGTTTTTCAAAGGTATCCGTCAATCCCTAACCTGAACCAGGATTGATTCAAGAGATTGAATCGCCCCATTGTTTCTGTTCAGTTGTCACATGGTTGATCTATATAATAGATCTCACATGCCACCTACCAGGAGCTTGTTTGATGTTGGCTCCAGAAGGCTTTCCATCTTCATTGTGAATGTGTAAACACATCACTCAGATGTTCTGGCAATACCACTAGGATAATGCGTAGGACTCAAGATATAATCTCTCTTTCCACATTGTGTGAAAAAGAGAGTCTTCATTGAAAGTGTCCTAATGAGATATATTGATGATCTCGTGGCTCTAGACTCAATTTGTGCATATTTGGATCCTGTGCCGGAGACTAGGGAGAGGGTCTCCTTCTTCAATATCAACAATCTCTAAGAGAAAGTCGATAGATAATGTCGGTTCCCCGTGAGAATGAAACAAGCCCTTTTAAGAGGAACTTGAGTGGTTTGGAAAGTTGAAGTGCAGTGCGTCACTGGGTCCATGACGTCTTGTCTTCAATACCGATGTTACCATCAGTAGCATATGAATTGAACCCGGTTTCTGCCCTAAGGTTGAATAAATGGAGGGCTATTTGTTTTCACCCTTTCCTCATTCAATTCTTTTTAATTCTTCAACCCCTTCAGTGCTTACCGAGACTTCATAGCTAATACCTTATTGGGTTTATTCCAGTACTAGCTCAGTCTTAGTCTGCACTCTTCCCATATTTCACTTTTCTCCTTTTATCATCATACCTAAGGACTTCTACACTAACTAGTGGATTGTCCCTGGGTAGATCCCTCCGGTTCTGGCGGATCATGGGAACTAATACCTAACCTTATCATCCTTATATCACCGTACATAAAGTAAAGTTGGTCGGTCTATTTGGTATTGTTCATCTGCCATTGGATCCAATAGAAAACCATTTGAAAATCAATTCAGATACTTGTGATATATTATCAAAGCATTTTGTACCTGAATTGTTTTTGATATTTTTAGAACGAGAACTCCCCCTCAACATGTGCATCAAGTGTTGAAAAATGTTTTGCACACGGAGGCAAGAGAAAGAATTATCTTCTTTTGATTACCATTTTCTAAAAGATATCAACATCACTTCCCTCATCAAATCAAGTAGATAGAGCATTTCCGGGAAGGATGAGGTTTCCATAAATTTGCTCCCCCTCAATATGTGCCTCGAGGTTTGAAAAGAGTTTTGCACATACTAGAGGGAACCTGTACATTGAGATAAATGATCACGTTTCAAATCATAGGTTTAAGATAGATGCTCCCCCTCAACATGTGCATAGAAAATTTGAAATCGTTTGTCACATGTGGGCAGGATAGCATGTACATCCTTATAAAACCATTTACCTAGTTATCAGTTTAAATCCAGTTTAAATCACACATTCTCCCCCGATCACAATTATCAAATCATTTGAGATTTGTGATCTTTTATTGATTTAAATTGATTTTGAAAGCTTTTAAGGAGAATTGTGACTTGATTATGAAAACATTTGAACTGATAAGGATCGGATTTTAAGACTTTAAACTCCATTGAAAACAACATGCATGTACATCTTTTGAAAACAATTTGATGCCAAATAACTTTTTAATTTAATTGAAATCATTCTCCCCCTCAATCAATGATAGGTTGTTGATTGAGAGAAAGAGAAATTTTGACAAATAAGTCCTGATGATTATCAAAAATAGAGATCGAGTTATTTTTCAAAGCATTTAGTTTTCAGCAGATAGATGTTTATAGAATCAGAGCATGGAATTTTGAAAACATGATAAAACATGGCTCTGTTCTTTCTTTAAAACCGGGTTATTGCCTGAAGATGACAATAAACCATCGTTTCTCTTTCTCTCAAAATTTTATTTTTTTATTATTTTTTTTTTATATATATATATATAAAAAAATTCGAACAACATCTAAAGTCCCGTGTCATTCTTTGAATGACAGCATAAAGACCGTAGATATTATCGAACCGGAAAGAAACATGACAAAAATGACAATATTTTTTGAAGATTTTTTTCGAATTTTTCAGATTTTTATGGATTTTGAAAGTTTTATAATTTTGTATTTTGTTTTTTTTTTTTTTTTTTTTTTTTTTTTTAAATAAATATTTACAAGAGATAGATGAAGAAAGACCTTTACTCCTCGTCTTCCTCCTGAAGACGTTTGAGAGTTTCTGGTTGAAGGCTTTTCAAACCAAGACGTGGAAGAATAAACTCAAAACGTTCTCTTGGAAGAGCTTTGGTGAAGATGTCCGCTAACTGATATTCAGACCTCACAAAATATAGTTCCACCACACCTTTTTCCACTTGTTCCCTGATGAAATGATGTCGAATGTCGATATGCTTTGCTCTTGAGTGTTGAACGTTGTTGCATGAGAGAGCAATAGCACTTTTATTATCACAGTACAGAGGGATTTTGTTGAATTCAAAGCCATAGTCAGATAATTGTGATCTCATCCATAAGATTTGAGCACAACAAGATGACATGGCTATGTATTCAGCCTCTGTAGAGGAGATAGAAGTACTCATTTGCTTCTTCGAAGACCAGCTCACAAGCTTATCACCCAAAAACTGAGCACCTCCAGACGTACTTCGACGTGTATCTTGACAACCTGCATGATCAGCATCTGCATAGGCCGTTAGTGACATACCGGTGTCCTTCGGGTACCATAGTCCCATATTGATGGTTCCTTGGAGATACCGAAAGACCCGTTTAACTGCTTCAAGGTGCTTTTTAGTAGGCTTAGCCTGGTATCTAGCACACATGCACACAGAGAACAAGATGTCTGGTCTACTAGCAGTGAGATACATCAGGGATCCAATCATACTCCTATATTTCGTTTGGTCAATCATGATCCCTGAGAGGTCCTCATCTAGTTTGGTTCGGTCAATCATGGGGGTGTCAACAGGGTCACTTGAATCAAATCCAAATTTCTTTAAAATCTCTGTTGCATATTTAGATTGATTTATGAAAATGCCTCCGGGACTTTGTGAAATTTGTAATCCCAAGAAAAATGACATTTGTCCCATCATTGACATTTGAAACTTTGAACTCATTTCATTAGAAAAACGATCACATTCCATTGGGTCAGTCGAGGCAAAAATAATATCGTCAACATAAATTTGAACATGAATCAAATGTTTGCCTGACTTCCTGGTGAACAATGTAGGATCAACTGCTCCTTTGATGAATCCGGTTGACAGAAGAAACTTTGACAGTGTATCGTACCATGCCCTTGGAGCTTGCTTTAAACCGTAAAGAGCCTTCTTCAAACGATAGACGTGAGTAGGATGCTCTTGATTCACAAAACCTTCAGGTTGGCTGACGTAGACGACTTCTTTAAGATCTCCGTTCAGAAATGCCGTCTTCACATCCATCTGATAAACCACCATGTTCTTACTTGCAGCATTAGCCAAAAAGATTCTGATTGCCTCGATTCGAGCAACTGGAGCAAAAGATTCTTCAAAGTCTATACCCTCCTCTTGACGATATCCTTTAGCAACTAATCGAGCCTTGTTCTTCAACACATCGCCATGCTCATCAAGTTTTACTTTGAAGATCCATTTTAGGGCTATAATCATAGCACAGTCTGGAGCAGGTACTAACTCCCATACATCAAGACGATCAAACTCATGAATTTCATCTTGCATAGCATTGAACCAGCTATCTTCATTCATAGCAGATTTAACATCTTTTGGTTCGATCTTAGATAGTACGGAGTTGAAGAAGCACCATAAGGCATCGGTTGCGAGTTGCTTCCGGGTTGATACAGGACGAGAGGGATTACCAATGATGTTGTCTAATGGATGATCGTGAGTCCATTTTCTGAGGTGTTCATGTGGCATTTGTTGAGGAACTGAGGTAGCTGAGTCGATGTCTTCTGAAGAAGATGGTTCAGATGATGATTCAGGAGTAGCAAATATGTTTTCAAATGGAGCATCTTCAGGAGTCGCAAAGGGATTAACTTCATCATTGATGCCAGAAACATTTCCATGATGTACGTTTGAAGAATGATGATTTGTTGATGAGACTGAAGGATCAGCAGCAGGTGCTTCTTGACTTACAGATATTGAAACTGATGGATTGACTTCATTCACTGGAATCTGAGCATCCTCTGTTGTAGGGATCAGCACCTCATTAGTAGTAGACTCATACAGTTCATCAAACATTGGATCAAACAATTTCTTTACATCATCTTCAGATGGAGGTACATATGGTGTTTCTTGAGAGGAGTTTGGGACAAGGGATGAACCAATAGGACTGTTTTGAAGTGCGGGTCCTGAGCTGGAGTGTCCAGGAGCCATTTGACCGGTCAGCTCATCAAACGTAACGTGAATTGTTTCCATGATATTTCGGGTTCTTTTGTTGTAGATTCGGTATCCCTTTTTGTTTGGTGCATATCCTACAAATACTCCAATGTCAGCTTTAGCTCTAAGTTTGCCCAAGTCTTGACCCACATTAGTTGGATAGCACAAGGCACCAAACACACGAAGGAAAGATAGATTGGGTTTCCTGTTGTGGACAAGTTCATATGGAGTTTTTCCATGAATGGTGTGAATCAGGGAACGATTTTGTGTGTAACATACAGTGGCAATAGCTTCAGCCCAGAGAAACATTGGAACCTTTGAGTAAATCAGCATTGTTCTAGCAGCTTCAACAAGAGTACGATTTCGTCTTTCAACTACACCGTTCTGTTGAGGGGTTCGTGGAACACTTCTTTGATGGCTGATTCCAACGCTTTCATAGAATTCACTAAGTTGTTTGTTGACAAACTCAGTTCCATTGTCTGTTCTGATAATTCTGACAGTTTTGTTTAGTCTAACCTGCAGCTGTTTGATGAGTTTGATGATGATATCAGGAGTTTCATCCTTTGTCCTTAAGAACTTGACCCAGGTGAATCTGGAATAGTCATCAACCACAACTAACACATATTTCTTCCCAAAGATATTTTGCACCCTCATTGGTCCACATAAGTCCATATGAATCATATGAAGAACTTCTGTGACAGAGTTAGTAGGTTTGGGTTTATGGGCATACTTCTTGCTTTTTCCCAATTGACATGCTGAACAAAGATGATCCTTTTCATACTTTAGTCTAGGTAACCCTACAACTAAGTCCTTTCTGGAAAGATCGTTGATGGTGCCGAAGTTCAAGTGATTGAGACGACGATGCCATAACCATGACTTTGTTTTTGAAGCCTTTGATAACAATCAGATTGGTGAAGCTCTCATCATGTCATCGATAGAGATGGTGTAAAGGTTTGAGCCACGAGTTCCTTTCAACAGTTCCTTACCATTAAGATCTCTAACGAAGCAAGTATGTTTTCTGAAGGCTACTTCTAGATCAGAATCACAGAATTGACCAACAGAGAACAGATTATGACCTAAACCTTCCACATAATACACTCTGGAGATGACACTATCACCAACAACATAATCTCCATAACCCAAAATAGCACCGAAATGATCATTACCAAATCTAACAGTCCCGATGAATTTGCTCACGAAGTTCATGAGCCGTGACCGGTCTCCAGTCATATGCTTGGAACAGCCTGAGTCCAGGTACCACAGAACGATTTGAACGATCTGCAGTTGAACACAGACAAGAATGGATAACTGGATAATTGGGATCCCCATGCAAGAATGGGTTCCATTTGGTTAGTAGCAACTGTTGGACCACCCACATCAGAAATAGAAGCATTCATATCAGACAGTGAGGTAATGGAATCATTGTGAATAGATGCAATACTAGTGTCTGTATTAACCCTATTTACAGTGTGACCACTTCTTAGGGGAATAGTTCTACCAGTAGGCATCCATTTTCTAGTGGGCATTATCTGATTAGTCTTATGACCAACAGGTATCCAATAAAGGCCTATTCTGCTGAATGTTCTTCCTGTGGGTTTCCATTGTTTTCTAGCTTTCTTCCGTTTTTGCCTTTTAGCCTTCTTAGCATGAATTTTAGCATTAGCAATATTAACTGGACAATTATCATCATTAGGCAGAATAGTAACACCACATTCATGATTAGAAACAGAATTCAAGCAGACATCATTACAAGGTTTGCAAATAGTATCGGAATTCGAATTAATTACAGTACGCCTATGGCTAATACTAGAATCAACACGATTCGTTTTATTCATTTCAAGCTTAAAGTTCCTAGATTGTTCTTCTACTCTCTTCCAGTGCACATTCTTAACTTGAGAGGTCCTATCATTCCTTGTATTGTCTTGAGACTTTGACCTGCTCCGTTTAATGTCACTGATTACTCCTGTAGAGGGAATGGGAACATTAGTTGGTTTAACTACTCTTTGCATCACCTGTTTAGATGTACTAGGGTCTGAACTACATGCAGGTGCACTTGGGTTCATTTTCATAAAACTAGAGACACTGTGATTTGTACTCCTAGAAGGCACACTTGAGTTCTCTTTCTTAGTATTGACAGATCTGGAATCTGAACTGTTTAAAGGCACACTACGGTTTACTTTCAAAACATTGGGAATCGAATGCATATCATACTTAGCTTTAGGCATTGAGCATGGAATCAAAAGATTAACTCTCTCACCTAATGACTTTGGGCATATTGTGATCAAGCATTCTAAGATTTCTTGAGATCGTTTGGCATATAAGCAAGCATGTCCAATTGCATTATCATGAGGTTTCTCTAGCTTATCCTCTTCAACAATCTCACGCAGACATTCTAGGCAATCCTTAAGGGATGAGAAGTATGTTTGAAGGGCAAGTTTGTTGTTCCTTAGATGAGGAGGGACATATGTCACAGATAACGCATATTTATTGCAAGAGTGAACCTTTGATACAACATTCTCCCCATTGGTCATTGGCATTTTCCCTTTTACCTGACTCTTCAGATTCTCAATTTCCTTCTGCAATGAAGCTACTTGTTCGTTGTTTTTGTTACGAGTGACTTTAATTGACTCAAATAACTCATTGAAATGACGTTTAACCTTTTCATTTTCTTCTAGAAAACTTTCGTTTTCCTTTTGTAAAGCATTTACTAGGTTTTGAAGATGAAACGTTTGAGAAATCTGAGAATCTAAAGGAGGAGGCATTTGGGAACCTGTCATATTGTTTGTTTGACCTTTTAACTGAGAGATCTGGGCTTTCAACTTTCTGATCGTGTTGCACTGAGCTTGAATCTGTTCATCACGTTTGTTAATTTGAAAAACTGCATCAAACTCTGGAACATCTGAAGATGTCTTGACATTTGAAGTTTTGACATTTTCTTTGAGATGTTGATATTTTAGTTGTAAATTAAAATGCTCAACTTCTAATTTGGAAAAATGTTTAACTAAAGTGTCGTGATCATCCAGTTCAATCTTCTCGTTTAGTTTAGAATTAGTTTTTTCAAGCTCAATGACACGATCATGGGAGACTTTCAGGGCAACAGACAGTTCATGAAATTTAGAAGCATTAATGGAGCAATTTGAAGCAGTAAAAAAGATATCTTGAGCAACACATTCAGTAATAAGAGTCTCATTTAATGTATGCAAGTTCTTTCTCTCAATCTCATTATATTTTAGTGCACGCTCATAATCACTAACTTCAGCAACCATTGCATCAAATTCCTTTTCCATACCCTTAATATCAGCTTCTACCCCCTTTTTAAGACTCTCAAAGTGATCTTTTAGAAGTTTAAAGAAAGGCATGACCTCAGTTAAATAACATTCTTTCATTTGTTCAAAACCTCTTTCACCTTCAGTTATGCCAGTGGGAGTGATCCTTTTCTTGCAAGTTTTCTCAAAATCAACAAATAGTTGGAATATAACGTATTGGCTAATTAATGTCTTGCTTTTAGTAGCAATTGTTCTAGGTACAAGATGCATAGGTGTATTAGGAGGATACACAGTTGCTCTAGGCATTTTCCGAAGGGGAGGGTTTGTTTCTATAATATTTTCGGCTTTCTGCTTATCTAAATCCATTTTCCAGAAGACTTGTTCGGGAGTCAACAGAGTCTGAGGCTTAAACTTGTTCAAGGAAATCCAGTTTTCCTTCTTGTAATCATGAGGAGAGAAGATTATGTTTTTCTCTTTGCATTTGGGATCATTTTGCTTCTTATTCATCTTTTCCCTAGTGATTTCATTTAATATCTTATCTTCCTCAGTGCACTCAACGCAACTAGGTTTCTGCCTAGGTTTAAGGACTTCATTACCATCGTAAATTACCTTATGAGCATTTCTAGCCTTTTTAATTACCTCTGGATTTGGTTCTTCTACAAGGGGAACGCTATGCTTATCGCTTAGAACTCTATGCTTAGTGATCATGTGAGCAGTCTGAATGGTGTTTCCTTGTAAATACAACTTGTTTTCAAGTTTGTTTTTCAAAGTTTTCAGATTAGAAAAATCTCTCAAGAGTTTTGATTCCTTTGCATTAAATTCTTGCTTAAGCATTTTCACATTTTCTTGAAGTTCTTGTTTTTGCTTAGCTGTTTTAGAAAGTTTTTCTTGCAAGGAATTTAATTCTTGTTTCAATACTTCTTCTCTAAACTTACGTTTTCTAATTACTGTACTTACTTGGACATCCATTTCCTGCTCACGAGTGGTCAACTCAAATTTTGCTCGTTGTTCATAAATAGCAACACGTTCCTTATAGGCATTTAGTTCAGAAATTATGGAATCATCAGGAGCACATGCAGTGTATTCATCAAAGACATAGTCATTGTTGACTGCAGAAGATGCATCACTTGGTACAACTTCACTTTCACTTTGTTTCACGTATTGATCGTATGGGACAATATTGATATTACCCATATTTTCAATATTTGATTCAATAGTTTCAGTTGGTTGTACTTTGTCATGCATCTGTTGCACATCAGCATCATCGTATAGTTTTAATACCTCAGAGATGAGTTTGTCCTTGGATGTGCCAGCTTGTGGTGAAGAAGAGATCTTGGGAGAAACCATTGGAGAGATGCTAGCCATAAAGATTGTGTGTGCAGTAGGTCCATCATCTACATCAGAATCGTAAGCATCACAGTCAGCGACTTGAAAGGCGTTCTGATGATTGTGACCTATCTCCTGAATAGGCTGCTCATCCACATCTGCATCATAGGTCTTGGCATTACCCTCAGCAAGAAACAGCAATTCCTCTTCATCCAACGCAACACCATTGTCCTGAGCTTGTGCCAGCAGCATCTTATCTCTGAAGTAATCAGCATTCTGTGGCCGCTTTGGAGATGTGCAGTTCCTTGCAATGTGTCCCTCACCACCACAGTTATAGCATTTGATCGGCTTAGCTTGACCTTGGTTACCATTCCTTCCTCGATTCTGATTGCCCACATAGCCTCTACCAGCACCACCCCTTCCCTGATCATACTGTCTTTCCTGAACTGGTTGCACCACGATCCTTCCATCTTTAACAGTAGCTTGATTGTGTGGGTTAGATGCTGTTCTGAGGTTGTTGTTGGTTTGTGGGAGAGAATTCATGTTTTGGCTAATCAGAAGAGCTAGTTGATTAATGAAGCTTCCCACGTGTGCATCAGCATCAGCTTGTTTGTACATAGGATCAGGAATGAGTTTGTGATTACCATTACCCAAGGGTATGACTTGTGAAGCTTTGGTTTTGATTCCGATGTTTGAGTAGAAGGCAGTTGAATCATTAGACGAGCTTGTCTCTCCTGGGTTAGTTTTGAACTGATTGAGAATCAATTTTTCAAACATGGCATGTCTCTCATTCTGAAGAAGGAAGGCATAGAGTTGCTCATAGTTTGTGTTCTTCAATCCTTTAGTAAGCTTCACAGCGGTAACAAACTTGTGCCATTCGGGATTCATGTTGTTTACAAATTTTGAATTCAACTGAATGTTAGGCATAGTCATTCTGATGTTCCTCATGTCATTAACTAACTTATGAAATCTCACATAGTACTCATAGACATTCTCATCTGGTTTCATCTTGAAGTGCTCAAACTCGTCATAGAGTTGTGATTCTCTGTCTTCCATGGTTAATTCTGAACCTGAGAGAAGCATCTTTACATTATCCCAAACTGCTTTTGCATCAGTGTTGTGATTGATCAGCTTGTAGATGTCTTTAGGAAGACCTTGAAGAACAATGTTTGAAGCCCTGATATCTGCATCGAATCTCTTTTTCTCCTTATCATCAAGCTCATCATACATCTTAGGTCTGTCCATTCCGTAAACAGGAGTACCATCTTCATTAGTATCAAGTATGTCTCTGGTCGTCTCAACACGATATGGTCCTTCATCAATGGATTTGAGAATGTTGACACCATTTTCCTTTCCAAGGCAATACAATCTGATTCGTTGAGCCCAAGAATCGTAGTCAGTTCTGTCAAGCATGGGTGGACGAGTATCTGAACCAGCTGCTTGTACATCCTCGGCAACAGTGGAGATGACAGTAGGGACGTTGGTAGACATGTTAACAGATTATACGGGATTTTATAACTCAATGATTAAACCGGGAAATAGATTCTTTCACGGGATTTTACTAAATCAAGAGAAAACCGTAAATAATCACTCAAGTCGCTAGATGATAAAGCTCTAAGTCGCTAGGGACAAATGCACTAAGTCGCTACCAATTAATTCGCTAGACAGCCAAGTCGCTAGAATCCCAAGTCGCTAACAGAAAAGCAAGTCGCTAAGTAGTAACTCGCTAACACTCAAGTCGCTAGCAAAAATCAGCAGTAATTCGCTACTCAAGTCGCCAACAATGCAAGTCGCTAAAGAGCAACTCGCTAACACTCAAGTCGCTAGCAAAAATTCAGCAGTAATTCGCTACACAAGTCGCTAGAGACACAAGTCGCTAAAGAGCAACTCGCTACAGACCAAGTCGCTACCACAAGTCGCTACCCGTAGTGGAGAGTCCACTACTTGTCCTTTAACTCGCTAGCTCTAACTCGCTAGCTTTAACACTGTAACTCGCTACAATTTTGTGAAGCAAGTCGCTACCAAGAAAAAATCCGAGAGCTAAGTCGCTAGCTTGAAAAACCAAATAAACTTCACTTTTCAATCCAAAAACAACCCAACCAAGATGATTCAAGCTTACCAAATGAAAACCTAAACACTTTTGATGATTCTAAACACAAAAGTACCAACAAAATTCAAACTTTAACACACGAAATCAACCAAATGATGCAAAAACCACTAAACTTATTCAAACTCAAAAACCACCTAAAAACCACTATAAATCCAAAGATGTGCAAGATATGATCTAACCATGGCTCTTGATACCAATTGTTAGATATTAACTTTTCACATACACATCAAACCATAACACAAAGTAGCATATAGATGGAATTCTAGAGAGAGAAAGTTAGAGGTTTAGGGAACTTAGTGAGAGAAAGTGAAAGATATTATTATGAGCTCCAACTCTCTACCTTGGGAGGTAGAGAGTATTTATAGTCTTACACAAATCGCCACACTTTGGGCTGTGGATCAGGCATACAGTGGGTAAAGACCCGTCCGTCCTCCACGGTGTTACTTAACTAAGTTACTACTTAACATAAAAGAACTACGACTACGAGCTTTCTAACGATTACATATACTTGAGGTGACCGACTCTTTAATACCGGGAATTTCTAATTCCTAACAACAAATTTCACATATATTTCAGGAAGGTCAAGATTCTGGATATGATTAGCATTCCTAAGTCCCTGAGAAATTCAACCACTTCTCAGGGAGACTATTGACAAAACCAACATTGATTTCATGTTTGGACAAATTTACACCATCATTAGACAGTTCATTTAAAAGAGTTTTGTACCGGGTGTAAGTTTGAGACAGAGTTTCTGAGTCCTTAGCCCTGAAGGTGTTATACTCAAGTTTTAGGTCCATTATCCTGTTTTCCTTGGTATCAGAAGGGCCTTCATGACTGTGGACCAGGTCATCCCAGGTTTGTTTAGTTTTACTACAGCTAATCACTGACTCCATAATATCATTAGGAAGACATGATATGATGATACTTTTGAGTCTTTGGTCCTGGTTGACCACTCTCCTCTCATCCTGAGTCCACTGAGCTTCAGGTTTAGGCAAACCTTTAGCAGTCTTTGGGATAAATGGACCTTCATTAATACACTTGATATAATAAGGTTCCATCCCAATCAAATATCAAAGCATACGCTTTTTCCATTTGTTAAATTTACTAACTTCAAGTCTAGGGGCAACAGCTGAATAAGTTCCACCTTTTTTGTCGACTAGTTGGGGTACATCAATTTCAGCCATTAGGATCCTGATTTAAAAACGTTTTAGAGCGGCTTTAAAAGGTTTTATAATCAGCCATGCTCTGATACCACTTGTTGTTCCCTATTCACTATTGTATAAAACAGTTAAGTACTTAAAAACAAACTTAATAGTGAATCAATGACTGAAATGACATAAGTAAAACACACTGATAAATTTTCAACATAATATTCTTTATTAGAAATCAATCAAAAAGAATACATTACCTAAGTACTTGCGGAATAGTACTTGGGATTGAAATGACAAAGGGTTGGTACTCCTCACGAAGCTCAGGCTAAGTCTGAGCACAGCTACTATGGAACCACTGAGCTATCTCAGGGACTGAGTTGTATTTGGAGGAGTGAAAGATGGCTTTTGTGTGTGTGTGTTTTACAATTCACATGCTTAAATCTTTCACTCCATCTCTTATGCTATTTATACAAGTATGAGTATTAACTTTATCCTAAGTGACAAACTGACAATTTATAGAAGACAAAATACTGAAGTATTTTGTCTTTGTTTACAAAGACTATATTAAGTAAGAGACACGGCTGCTTTCCATAAGTCAGTGATGACACTGAGCTTGATAGTTTGCCATTTAGGGAAAGTTGACTTTGGTTGATAAGGACTTCGTCTTATCTGATTCAAACTTATCCCGCCTTGTCCCGCTCATTCTTCAGTCTTTATTGCCTTTAGTCTTCTACTTCAGTTTTTCTTCAGTGTAAGTAGTTGGTGAGGAGTTTAGGGATTCAGTGAGTTATTGTCATCACTCACTGAATCCACCATCTTCTTCTTGACTCAGTCTTCACCCCTTAAGTTCCGCCTTACTGAGTGGAGAGACTTCTTCTTCGCCTCTTACTGAGTATCCTGAAGATGGCTCACTGAGAGACTATGCACTTAGTGACCTGTTAGTGTTTAACAGGCTAAACACTTAGGGTAATTTCTATTCAAATCCTAGATTAAGGGGTTTGGGTATTTAATGAACCCAACAGTTTATTCCATAGCTATAAAAGAAGGATGGGGATCATGCAGAAGAGTCATTGGTCTAGATGGTTGTTCTTGACTGCCACTTGCAGGGGTGAGTTGTTAACATCCATGGGAAGAGATGCTAACACCCAGATGTTTCCTATGGCTTGGGCAGTAGTAAACATTGAAAATAGTCTGAATTGGAGCTGGTATCTTGATCACTTATCTGAAGACTTTATCTGTGACAAATCGTAATTTCAGGTCATTTATCAAACTTTGAAAATTTCACTATTCATCTCAGGGAATTACTATTCACATATTACTATTCATCATTTTTATGTCAGTTTGCGACTTTGAGAGGTTATTTTAAAATTTTACTATTCATGAAACACTATTCATTTCCGGAGAAAAATCGTTAAACATGATTCACTATTCATCATTTTTCGTAAACTAGGTTTACGAGTATCAAATTCGCGTAACCGCAAGGGTTAAGCTGCCTATTCATGGAACATCATTGAGAACATTTCATATAGACTAGAGTTAGTCTACATATCATCACTAACATCATTTTCATATTAGTTCATGCATGGGTTTGCATATTTCATTAACGTATATTTATTTATTAAATAAACGCTATCGCACGATCATTTATTTTGAATAATTGATCTGACACTTCTGACAATTGTCCTGATATATTTTTATACTTATTTTAAGATTATAAAAATTATATTATTAGTTTACCCGATGTTTTGAATTTATTTTGGTATATAAATTGTTATATATATGTTTACGACGGTTTTCGTAAATTCGATTCGATAATTATTTATTCACTCAATACTTGCGAGAAATGCATTTTTATAATTTTTATGACTTCGATATATTTTATTTTGTTCCGTTAAAATCCATTTCTAGCTAACACTACACTAAATAACTAATTATATGTACAAAACATACAATATACTTAACTTTAAATGCATTTAGTCATCAAAAATACACAACCTATCTCCCTATTTTACCCTTGCCGACCACACCCCCCCTTGTCACCCTTTTTATGAAATATCTTGACCAAAAATGTACACATACTCTACTTTGACTAGATATTTGTGTTATACAATTAGTTTAATAATCTAAAATACATACAACACATACTAAAAGGTGTAAAAATGCAAGAAACCCTCTCATCCCCTTGTTGATGATCGGCCAAGCAAGAACAAGAAGAAGAATCCATATTTTTTTCAAGATCAAGTGTTAAACAAGTCTTAGTAGTAATCTAGTTAGGGTTTTGAAATAAAAACCTCAAGATTATTAGGTATACTTTGCTCAAAAACTCATCATCACCCAAGTAAGCTAGTGATATATTTTTCCTACTCTTTTGAACTCCTACTTGTTATATTTTCATGATCTATTAGCAAAAACATGCAACTATGTTATGAATTATACCACTTTTTACTTGTTTTTCTACTTATAATGAGTTTTAATTATCATATATTTATTCCCATGAACCATATCATTTTTGGAGAAGATTAAGACCCCATGACACCCTAAGAAGGTGTATGGTAGGTTTAGAATAGCTTTGGTGTTGATTGGAATGGATTGGTAAAAGAAATGAACTAGTAAAAATCGTTTTTGACAAAAATAGTTGAAGGGCTGTCCAAATTTGTAAAATCTGGAATTTTCAGTAAGTGGTGTATTATTTTAGTTTATATTTTCAGAAAATATAATTAAAAACGAAACCATGACCGCTTGAGGGGGTTAAAACGGGTTTATAACGAAAAAGATACGTTAATTTTAAGTTTAACGACGAAAACTAATTTTCTGAAATAATACAAGCTGTCAAGGGATTTTCAAGGGGCAAAACCGAGTTTTGAACGTAATCTAAATGAGTCGATTTATCAAAAATATATTAGTATACATTAACACGAAACCGAGGATATATAAATCGTAGAAAACGGACCTATAACGCTCAAGATATACGTATTTCAATTACGACGCGTCTCACTTGTATATTATGGCACTTTAAAACATCGTTTGGTTTGTAACAAACTTATTTCTGCAAATGTTGACTACCTTTTGGGACCTATTTTTTTGTAAACTCTGAATGTTTTATTATATCAAACGATGTGCTTTTAAAACGACACTTTAGGTCGTTCAAAATAACGGTAACAGTGATGCTATGGCAGTCATCCCCCAGGAATTCCATTCCGCTGCAAAACATGTATTTTGGGGGTGTGAAATTATCCTTGCATTTGGAGCATACTTGAAAATCATTTCATATGGTCATAAGGTTGGTTAAATTATTAACTCTTAATTATCAACTATTGCTTAAGATAGTTATTAATATCTTGTGAACAACATGTTACAGGGACTACTTTAAGCAGTTAGAGAATTTCTACCACATGTTGAGCATAGATTGTGTGCAAGGCACATTTATGCTAATTTCAAAAAGAGATGGAATGGATTGCACTACAAGTCACTGTTCTGGGGTGCTGCTTCGTCTACATTAGAGGTACAATTCAAAAGAAAAATGGAACTCATTAAAAACATTGATCCTGAAGCTGAAAAATGGTTGATAGAAAAGGACCCTAAGACTTGGTGTAGAGCTTATTTTTAAATGGATATGACTTGTGCTGCATTTGAGAATGGTATATTAGAATCATACCGTAGTGCTATAGGAGTACTTAGGAGCAAACCAATTATTACTATGCTAGAAGAAATTAGGGTATACTTAATGCAAAGAATGTTTACCATGAATCAAAAGGCTACCAACTTAAATGATACTGTCAGTCTTGCCATTAGAAAAGAGATAGTGAAACTTAGAGGTAACCAAAGGTTTTGGGAAGTTTGTGATAGAGGATATCATGAATTTGAGGTTAGGAAAGCAGATGAAGCATTTGGGGTGAATTTGAAGGCTAAGACATGTAGTTGTAAGTGGTGGGATTTATCTGGCATACCATGTGTCCATGCAGTGGCTGCATATTGTTTCCTCAATGAAGATCCTTCTCATGGGGTGACCAGTTATTATAAAAAACAGATGTGGATTTATACATATAGTCACTTTATTAGGACAGTTGGTGGTACCTCAATGTGGCCAAAGACTGACAATATACCACCACTACCCCCCAAGAAAAGGGTCATGCCAGGTAGGTTTTGGAATAAAAGGATCAAACATCCAACTGAGGGTGTCAATGAAGTTTCTAGGAATGGTAGAATGATGACTTGCACAAACTGTTGAGAGAAAGGACATAACAAAGCAAGATGTTATAATTTAACTACGCCAAAACCATAGAAAGAAAAAAGGAAACCTGGAAGGAAACCAAAAAATGCTTGCAAACAACACTTCAACCCACCAAAGGATGGTTCTGGTCCAAGTACATATCCAAATGATGCAGATCCAAATGATGCAGATCAAGATGAAATTCCAATTCCAAGCTCATATCCAACTGTTTCAGATCCATCTCTCTCAACTCTAAGTTTTGCAGATCCAAATGCTACTCACAGCTTTACTGGACTACTACAAAGTATGTAACAACATGTATAAATTATTTTCCTTGATTATTGGAACTCATTTTCAAGACTTTGCTAACTCACTTATTAGGGTTGACAGGAACATGTGTGTATTGGTTTGTATATAAATGGAAATGAAACCCTAATGTGTAAATGCACTTTAATGACTGGTAGGTAAAGTAACAATTATGTCTCTGTTATCTCAACCCATTTGACTTTTCTGTTTTGACCAATCACAATTTAACCTGTTTTCACCCTGATGAGTGTGTAAATACTCATCATTTTTGGTTAAATCTGAACTGCAAAACGTCTAAAAATGCTCAGAAATGCATCAGAATACTGAAAATATTCCAAAATTGCATTTTATATGTTTTAGATGCAAAATGTTTAAAATCAGATGAAAAATGAGCTAAGTTTGCATAATTGGCAGTTTCAGTCCCCCAAGTTTCAAAAGTTGTCAGAAATAGTCCCTGAGCACTTAATTTCAAAAGAAAAATCACCAAAGGTCCTTTTAAAATCATAACTTGTCAAAATTAGTCCTTTGGTGAAAAGTATCAAAAGTTTTGAGAAATTACAAAATTGGTCCTTCAAGTTTAAAAATTGGCAAAAATGGTCCCTGGAAATTTGAAAAATGTCAAGTTTGGTCCTTTTACTATTGGAGCTTGTCACTTTTAGTCCCTTGGAGCAACTTTGCAGATTTGGCAGCCTAGGTCCCTTAATTTTCAGAAATTACACAAAGGTCCTTGTTTTATTAAGCCTTTAAACCATGTGACCCCCTGCCATCATCCCATGTGACCCCCTGCCAAACCTTTGGACCCTTACCTTTGGACCCCCTTTAATATTAACACCAATCAAACACCTTTGACTCACCTTTTCCCTCCCTCACGGGTTGCCACCATCATCACCTCCCCCTGCAACTTCTGCTCACACTCCACCCACCATCATCTCCCTACCCCTACTCCTTATCACTCCAAACACCCCAAGCCAAGGTGCATTTAATGCACCTTCAACCTAACACTCAACCCCCCAGCAGGCTTATACCCATTTTGGCGCCAAAATTGATCCGATGGCTAAAATCCATCCAAGACATCCAATGGTCAATATTACTGCTGGGATTTGAAGAGAGAGGTGAGAGAAAGAAGTTTGGTGTATAAAAGTGGAAGAAGTAGGCAAGAGAAAGGGGCACTTGGTTTAATCTTCAAAATGTATTTCGTTTTTAAAATTCTTAAGTCTTAATGAATTCTTAGTTGTATTTTCAAGTTACATTGTATCAAGCTAACTTATTTCAGTGTATTACAACTCTTTACAAGTATCAATTTAAGTTTGTATTAAGCTTTCATATTTCATGATCACTGTTGCAAATTTCAAACTCAAAACCTGATGTCCAAGCTTCAATTAGCTTATTTATAAGCTCAAACAAGCTTATACTAGCTTATTATAGCTTTCTGTAAGCTCACATTTAAGTTTCAAACAACTTTGGATATTGGTCAACGAAAGTCAAACCGGGGCAAAAATTGAGAAGGAAATGGAATTTGGTGTTGCAGAGCATAGGTTTGGGTTGATTCAGAGTTAATGGGTTGATCAAAATAGGTTAGAGGTTCATTGGTTGCTGTTTCAAGCCATTGTGGCTGAGGACCAGTTGTAAGTGAATTTTAAGGTTCCATTGCATAATCTTTATTTGAAGTTACAACTAGTTCAAATCTGTTTATTAAGTGGTATTTAAGTTAGATAAACTCAGTTTAATCCATTAGACAAGCTAGATCAGTAGTTAGGTGATTCAAAGTTCAAATCAGTGTATTTAAGGTGTGTTTGGATTGTGCAGCAATCTGTGTTCAAGGCTTGTTCAGTGAAAGATTCTTGTTGTTTCAGTCTTACTTAGCTTAAATAAACTCATTGCAATCATAAACTTGAGCCTGCACACTCCCAAAGTCAAAATCTCACTTAATCTGTCTTATTCACTCAACTGTTGGATTTCTATGAATTCAAAGTCTTGATTTGTGCTTAAAATACTTAGATATAGTTTGCAGTAGTCACACTTCATCATATAACATCAATATCATCTCACAAATTGGTCTCAAAGTTCAAATAAGTCAACCTTTCTCAACTGCACAAAAGTCAAAATACATGAAAAACCTGTTTTGAGCCCAACTGAGAGGAATTTTCTTGGACTCATTTTTAAGCCAAATTCAGTGAAACTTGGTATTTCATAAACTTCAACTGGTCTATTTTGTTATCACCATTTTAGTAGATTTTTGTAATTTTTTTATAAGCTCAAAATGGCTTGTCAATGTGGGCTTAAGTGCCCTGTACACACTCAGTATTAACTGAGTGTGCACAGGTTTTGTGCATGCTTGTCACAGAGCTCAAATCAGCTCATCATGGTCTAGTTTTTGGGTTATAAGTAGCCACCCAGGTCTTTTTTAGGTTCAATCTTTAGTTTTAAGTTGTAGCTTATTGATTAGCTTGTGCATAAGCTTGAAAGTAGGGGTGAAAACCTGTTTTTGCACTTAATCTCATTTCATCAAATCTGTTGAGCTTGTTAATCAGAGGTTAAGACTTGTGAAAAATTGTTGCATTTGGTTACTTTTAGCAGTTTATAGCTTCTGTATCAGTTTAGTGCTTATTTGTGGCTTATGGCTTATTTCAAGTGCTTATTCTAAAGCACTTTGCATAGCAGTTTCACATTCTTGCACACAAGTACCTGTTTTTCCATTTTTCCTAGATTCTCTATAATATTTTAGACTTATCTTGAATTTTTCAGATTTTTCTAGGTCAGTTTAGTATTTTTCTTCATTTTAATTAGTTTTTAAGCATTTTTAATTAGCATTTAATACGATTAATTCAGAAAAAGTTCAAAAAAATAATTTTTCATTTTTCTTAGGTTAAGATAAATATAAAAAGTAAAAAAATTATTTTTCCAGATTTTTCTTAGTTAAATTTGTATTTTTAAGCAATTTAAGTAGTTTTAAATAGTTTTTAATTCATAGAAAATACAAAAATATTCAGAAAAATACAAAAATAGTTTTGAAAATTCTCTTTTGACATTTTAGATTTTTCCAAGTTATAATTTTATTTTTCTAGCTTTATTTCATATTTTCTTGTATTTTAGGTTATTATTTAATAGTTAAAAATAGTTTTTAATTAATAATAATTAGATAAATAGTTTTAAAAATAATTTTCTTTTTCTAATAAATTTTCTTTTATCATTAGGTTTGTAAAAATATCATTTTCATATTTTTAGGATTAATCTTGTTCAAGTTTCACATTTTTCTTTTGTACGTAACGTAGTTTTTAAATTAAGTTTTATAAAAACATAAAATCAAAAACATCATTTTGCAAATAGTGATAGCGTTTATTTAATATTTTTTTTATCTTTTTAACTTTCTTTAATTTGCATTTAAGCCTTTGTAATTATAGGCTATTTCTGTAGTTATAATAATCACAATCCCTTTTTCTGTTCAAATCTCTCGATCACTATTCGTTTGGTGATTCTTCGCATAGCTCGCTGGGACATAACGACCCGGGGAAACACTATATTCCCCAGATCTTCATTGCATTCGTTTTCGGACTATTTTAAGTTTGTTACGGTCGGCCATTCACAAGTGGTCGGCTTGTGTGATAAAACTTGACGGTTTGGAACAGATCAAATTTTTGGCGCCGCTGCCGGGGAGCTGTGCTGATTATCTTCCGTCTAGCAGATTAGTGATTTGGATATTCACTCTTTGTTCATATCATCCATCTATCTATATATATATCCATATTTTCTTATAAAAAAATCCAAAAAACCCAAAAACATCTCAAAACCTATAAAACACAAAAATATTTTTCTTTTGTTTCTCTATATATGTATAACCATAAAACTCAAAAATAATCTTCTTTCCCCATTTTCATAATTCCTCTCCTTAACTCTGAGATTCCTTAGAGTTAACTCTAGTGCATGCGCACTCGTTCTTCTAGATCATTGAGTCCTTTGCGTGATCTAGCAGAAATTCCTAGAAGACGTTCTCGTAGACGTGCTGCCCAAATAGTCGAACCCGAGATTCGTACTATTTCAAACAACAATATGGCAGACGAACGAACTATGGCGGAAATGCTCCAAGCACCCACCGAGGGTTATGGAGATGCCATCGTTTTACCAGTAATCAATTCTGATCACTTCGAATTGAAGACACATTTGATCACACTTGTGTCTACAAATCAATTCCACGGGTTTGACCGAGAAGACCCGTATGCACACATCCGTTGGTTTAACAAGTTGACTTCAACTATCAATTTCAAGGATGTACCACAAAAAGTCATCAAGTTGATGCTTTTCCCATTCTCACTTGAGGGGACAGCCCGGATTTGGCTGGAAAAAGAACCCCCTCGATCTATCGAAACTTAGGAGGATCTTGTTCAAAAGTTTGTCAATTACTTCTTTCCTCCATCAAAGACGACTAATCTTAAAAATGAAATTTCTGGATTTCGTCAAAATTTCGATGAAAATTTTGGAGAGGCATGGGAGAGATTCAAAGATCTCCTCAGGAAATGCCCCCATCATGAATTCACGGAGCTTCAACAAGTCAATATCTTTTACAATGGGTTGAACGGTAACGATCAAGATTCTTTAAATGCAGCCGCCGGTGGCAATATCTTGAATCGTAAGCCTAAAGATGTGATTGAGATTTGTGAGCAAAAATCAAAAGTTCCTATTTCTCGCAACAAAGTCAATACTCCGAACACTCCTGCTTCTTCATCCAGTAACTCTTCTGAGTTAGCAGCTCCGATAGCCGCTCTAACGGATGCCATCCGTTGTATGATAAAAGATGTAAAGGAAATCAAAAGAGAAATTCATAAGCCGGAACCAATCAAAGCCGTAAACAAGGTGTGTGAAACTTGTAGTGGTCCACACGCGTATTATGATTGTCAAGCAACCGATGCTTCTTTTTACCAAGCTCCCGTAGCTTCGGTAAACCACAATCAATATCGACCACAAGCTGATCCTCACTACCGTGCACCTAGCGGTATGACACCACCTGGTTTTCCTCCTGTGCAAAACCATGGCAATCAAAATTGCTTTGTTCCGAATCAAGGACAAAATTTCAATAACTCTCAAAATTTCAATCAAAACCGGAACAATTTCAACCAACCTTATCAAGCTCCAAATCATCAAAGTTATCAACAACCTTCTCAAGCTCCCATGCCAAATGACTTCATGAAAATTACTGAGTCAAGCATACGTTCAATGCAAACTCAGATCAATAACATGAGAGTTGAGCTTAAAAAGGAAATTGATACCACTATGTCTCGGCAGACAAATGAGTTAAAGAATATGATGAGCAGTTTCATGAACATGAATATGAACAAAGCTTCATCATCTTCTGGAGGACTCCCAAGCAATACAATTCCTAATCCCAATGCCGAGTTGAAAGCCGTCACCACTCATAGTGGTAAGACGCACGATGGACCTTCGACTCCTATGCCCCCTCCTCCTGTAGCAATGAGTCAAGTTACCAAGGATACAACGGACAAGGTGCAATTCTCAAGCCCACGAAGTACCGCACACGTCCCACCTTCGGTAGTCCAAGCTTTAAGTCCGGAACCCGAAGTTCCGAAGAAAAATCCTGAGCCAGAAATAACTTCCATCCCAGCTCAAAAGTCTAGTCAGCTTCCTTACCCATCAAGAATGAATGATGAGAAGCTCAAAGACAAAAACAAAGAGCAAATGGAAATTTTTTTCCAAATCTTCAATGAGCTACACTTTGAAATAAGCTTCGTTGATGCTCTCGTTCTAATGCCTAAATTTGCATCCACGCTTAAAGGCTTACTGACCAACAAAGATAAGCTGTCTGAGATGGCTAAAACTCCTCTCAATGAGCAATGCTCAGCGGTCCTCCTCAAGAAGCTTCCCAAAAAGCTTGAAGACCCTGGCAGATTTTTAATCCCGTGTGATTTCTTGGGGATGGTTCAATGCTCCGCCTTGGCCGATCTTGGCACTAGCATTAACCTCATGCCACTCTCAGTATGGAAGAAACTGTCTCTTCCTAAACTTTCATCCACTTGTATGACACTCGAGCTAGCGGACCGTACCATAACTCGTCCACTTGGGATAGCCGAGGATGTCGTGATGAAAGTGGGAAAGTTTCACTTTCCTACTGACTTTGTTGTAGTAGACTTCGATGCAGATCCTAGAGTTCCCCTCATCTTAGGGAGAGCTTTCTTGAGAACGAGTCGTGCTCTGATTGATGTGTTTGCTGAAGAGTTGACCATACGGGTTGACAACAAAGAGCTCACATTGAATATCAACCAAAACTCCAAGCCTCTGTCCAAACAGAGTGTTGCCACAATTGATCAAAGATCTGAAAGATTCAATGCAACACTCTCAAATTTCACGGTTAAGAGGAGTCACCAAAAACGTTCTGAGTTAAAAGCTTTGAAAATCACCCCTGGTTCAAACAAATGGTTTGAAAGTTGTACCAGGGAAGTCAAAAGTGTTCTTGATGATGATGATGATCTAGAATCGGAGACTTCATCGGAAGTGGTGGAAATTGCTAGCTCTAAGAGCACACCACTTGTCCCACCTCCGGAATCAGTTTGTCGCATCAAGTTTGTTAACTCTGTGGATGAAACCAAACTCTCTTCAGTTTCATCTGAATTGGATGATGATGATTTTGATCCAGTGGGAGACATCCTTCCCATTGATGAATTGCTCAAAAATGATCCATCATCCTCTATTCTTATTCCCGACTCTTCCATCCCTTCCCTCACTCCTGATGAGGAAGATGACAACTTTTGGAATGAAGTCGATGCCTTTCTTAGTGATGAGTCAATTCCAACAGGAATTGATAATACTTATTTTGATTCGGAGGGAGACATCCTTTTTCTAGAAAATCTGTTGATTGAAGAACCGTTTCCCACCCTCCCTCCCGGACATCTTATTGACAATCACCATATAAGCTTCAAGTTTAAGCTTAAAAATGTCAAAAATGGTGATTTGCTTCTTTCTGATGAGGAATGGACTTGCATTCTCATGTACGTCTTTATTCCATTCTTCACAGATGGTGTGGTTGCTCTTTCCCTTTTCTCTTTCGGGAATGAGGACACCATATTTGACCCCGGTATCATCCCTAATAGTTTCTACTATTAACAATACCGCGGTTTTATCTCATCGGTGTGGAACTTTCTGATGTTCATATGTTTATTAACATTGTGAACGAAAGTCCGATCGAGATTGGTTTTCCACGTTGCTTCCCCATGAACCAATGAATTCGGGGTCGAGTCAAGCTACCGACTCGGTAATCAAAAACAATAGTTAAACATGGGTTTTCACCCGTGTGTACCACCCTAGTGTGGGGGAATTTCCCCCCGCTGTTGTATATATCTTTTCTAAAAAAAAAAAAAAAAAAAAAAAAAAAATCTTTCCAAATAATGGCCGTAGTATTTCCCTTTTACGTTCTCAGTTTCGGCATAACCGCCGGTACTTTGAATATTGAGGGCAATATTCATTTCTAGTGTGGGGGGGGGGGAATTCTCACGAATTTTATCATATAATTATACCGCCTAATTCCCCCGTTTTTGGCCAAAATTTTTTTTTGGAGTAAGTGTTCTGCACTTACTCATTTGGTTATCAGTCCGCCATGTCTAATAAACAAAAGGATTGGCTAATCCAGGAGCAAACGGCTCTTGGTAAAGATATCTCAAATCCGTTGACGGCTTGCAATTTGCCCAAAATTGTATGGTATTCAGCTCACCATATCCTTAAAAGTGAAGAGTTGGCTAGCCCGCAAGTTTATGGCTTGTGGTAAAGGCAGTGGAAAATCCATAATTGGTAATCGACTCACCAAAGATAATATTGATAATTTATCTAAGAGTTGGCTAGTCCAGAAGCAAACGGTTTCTGGTAAAGACAAATCAAATCCGTTGGAAGCTGGTGGTTTGCTCAAAATCACATGGTTATCGGTGTACCATGGTTCTTACTTGAACTGAAACATTTGGCTACTCCAGAAGTAATGGCTTTTGGTAAAGAGATTCAAATCCATTAAGTTTTTCTCAAAAGATTGCTAGGGACTAGCAATAGTTTAGTGTGGGGGATTGATGAGTGTGTAAATACTCATCATTTTTGGTTAAATCTGAACTGCAAAACGTCTAAAAATGCTCAGAAATGCATCAGAATACTGAAAATATTCCAAAATTGCATTTTATATGTTTTAGATGCAAAATGTTTAAAATCAGATGAAAAATGAGCTAAGTTTGCATAATTGGCAGTTTCAGTCCCCCAAGTTTCAAAAGTTGTCAGAAATAGTCCCTGAGCACTTAATTTCAAAAGAAAAATCACCAAAGGTCCTTTTAAAATCATAACTTGTCAAAATTAGTCCTTTGGTGAAAAGTATCAAAAGTTTTGAGAAATTACAAAATTGGTCCTTCAAGTTTAAAAATTGGCAAAAATGGTCCCTGGAAATTTGAAAAATATCAAGTTTGGTCCTTTTACTATTGGAGCTTGTCACTTTTAGTCCCTTGGAGCAACTTTGCAGATTTGGCAGCCTAGGTCCCTTAATTTTCAGAAATTACACAAAGGTCCTTGTTTTATTAAGCCTTTAAACCATGTGACCCCCTGCCATCATCCCATGTGACCCCCTGCCAAACCTTTGGACCCTTACCTTTGGACCCCCTTTAATATTAACACCAGTCAAACACCTTTGACTCACCTTTTCCCTCCCTCACGGGTTGCCACCATCATCACCTCCCCCTGCAACTTCTGCTCACACTCCACCCACCATCATCTCCCTACCCCTACTCCTTATCACTCCAAACACCCCAAGCCAAGGTGCATTTAATGCACCTTCAACCTAACACTCAACCCCCCAGCTGGCTTATACCCATTTTGGCGCCAAAATTGATCCGATGGCTAAAATCCATCCAAGACATCCAATGGTCAATATTACTGCTGGGATTTGAAGAGAGAGGTGAGAGAAAGAAGTTTGGTGTATAAAAGTGGAAGAAGTAGGCAAGAGAAAGGGGCACTTAGTTTAATTTTCAAAATGTATTTCGTTTTTAAAATTCTTAAGTCTTAATGAATTCTTAGTTGTATTTTCAAGTTACATTGTATCAAGCTAACTTATTTCAGTGTATTACAACTCTTTACAAGTATCAATTTAAGTTTGTATTAAGCTTTCATATTTCATGATCACTGTTGCAAATTTCAAACTCAAAACCTGATGTCCAAGCTTCAATTAGCTTATTTATAAGCTCAAACAAGCTTATACTAGCTTATTATAGCTTTCTGTAAGCTCACATTTAAGTTTCAAACAACTTTGGATATTGGTCAACGAAAGTCAAACTGGGGCAAAAATTGAGAAGGAAATGGAATTTGGTGTTGCAGAGCATAGGTTTGGGTTGATTCAGAGTTAATGGGTTGATCAAAATAGGTTAGAGGTTCATTGGTTGCTGTTTCAAGCCATTGTGGCTGAGGACCAGTTGTAAGTGAATTTTAAGGTTCCATTGCATAATCTTTATTTGAAGTTACAACTAGTTCAAATCTGTTTATTAAGTGGTATTTAAGTTAGATAAACTCAGTTTAATCCATTAGACAAGCTAGATCAGTAGTTAGGTGATTCAAAGTTCAAATCAGTGTATTTAAGGTGTGTTTGGATTGTGCAACAATCTGTGTTCAAGGCTTGTTCAGTGATAGATTCTTGTTGTTTCAGTCTTGCTTAGGTTAAATAAACTCATTGCAATCATAAACTTGAGCCTGCACACTCCCAAAGTCAAAATCTCACTTAATCTGTCTTATTCACTCAACTGTTGGATTTCTATGAATTCAAAGTCTTGATTTGTGTTTAAAATACTTAGATATAGTTTGCAGTAGTCTCACTTCATCATATAACATCAATATCATCTCACAAATTGGTCCCAAAGTTCAAATAAGTCAACCTTTCTCAACTGCACAAAAGTCAAAATAGATGAAAAACCTGTTTTGAGCCCAACTGAGAGGAATTTTCTTGGATTCATTTTTAAGCCAAATTCAGTGAAACTTGGTATTTCATAAACTTCAACTGGTCTATTTTGTTATCACCATTTTAGTAGATTTTTGTAATTTTTTTTATAAGCTCAAAATGGCTTGTCAATGTGGGCTTAAGTGCCCTGTACACACTCAGTATTAACTGAGTGTGCACAGGTTTTGTGCATGCTTGTCACAGAGCTCAAATCAGCTCATCATGGTCTAGTTTTTGGGTTATAAGTAGCCACCCAGGTCTTGTTTAGGTTCCAATCTTTAGTTTTAAGTTGTAGCTTATTGATTAGCTTGTGCATAAGCTTGAAAGTAGGGGTGAAAACCTGTTTTTGCACTTAATCTCATTTCATCAAATCTGTTGAGCTTGTTAATCAGAGGTTAATACTTGTGAAAAATTGTTGCATTTGGTTACTTTTAGCAGTTTATAGCTTCTGTATCAATTTAGTGCTTATTTGTGGCTTATGGCTTATTTCAAGTGCTTATTCTAAAGCACTTTGCATAGCAGTTTCACATTCTTGCACACAAGTACCTGTTTTTCCATTTTTCCTAGATTCTCTATAATATTTTAGACTTATCTTGAATTTTTCAGATTTTTCTAGGTCAGTTTAGTATTTTTCTTCATTTTAATTAGTTTTTAAGCATTTTTAATTAGCATTTAATACGATTAATTCAGAAAAAGTTCAAAAAAATAGTTTTTCATTTTTCTTAGGTTAAGATAAATATAAAAAGTAAAAAAATTATTTTTCCAGATTTTTCTTAGTTAAATTTGTATTTTTAAGCAATTTAAGTAGTTTTAAATAGTTTTTAATTCATAGAAAATACAAAAATATTCAGAAAAATACAAAAATAGTTTTGAAAATTTTCTTTTGAGATTTTAGATTTTTCCAAGTTATAATTTTATTTTTCTAGCTTTATTTCATATTTTCTTGTATTTTAGGTTATTATTTAATAGTTAAAAATAGTTTTTAATTAATAATAATTAGATAAATAGTTTTAAAAATAATTTTCTTTTTCTAATAAATTTTCTTTTATCATTAGGTTTGTAAAAATATCATTTTCATATTTTTAGGATTAATCTTGTTCAAGTTTCACATTTTTCTTTTGTACGTAACGTAGTTTTTAAATTAAGTTTTTTAAAAACATAAAATCAAAAACATCATTTTGCAAATAGTGATAGCGTTTATTTAATATTTTTTATCTTTTTAACTTTCTTTAATTTGCATTTAAGCCTTTGTAATTATAGGCTATTTCTGTAGTTATAATAATCACAATCCCTTTTTTTGTTCAAATCTCTCGATCACTATTCGTTTGGTGATTCTTCGCATAGCTCGCTGGGACATAACGACCCGGGGAAACACTATACTCCCCAGATCTTCATTGCATTTGTTTCCGGACTGTTTTAAGTTTGTTACGGTCGGCCATTCACAAGTGGTCGGCTTGTGTGATAAAACTTGACGGTTTGGAACGGATCACACCCATTACACTTTAACCCATTAAACCAGTCATAATTTAACCTTTTTTGACCCATTACACTTTATCCTTGTTGACCAATAACAATTTAACCTGTTTTCACCCATTGCACTTTAACCCATTAAACCAATCATAGTTTAACCTTTTTGACCCATTACACTTTACCCTTGTTGACCAATCAAATTTTAACATGTTTTGACCCATTATACTTTAACCCATTAAACGAACAAAGAAAACTAATGAAAGATGATGACACAAACTGTAGGATCGATATATTATTGTGTTGATGATTCGGGTGGTCTTGGATGATCAAAATACATGTTAAACATTGTAGAGAGAGAAAGTAGAGAGATGGGTGTTCAAGCTAGAGACTTGCTTTGTAAAATGTAAAATGTTAGATTGAAAGCACCACCCCTTCCATGGATGGAAGGGGTATTTATCGTTACAAACATAACGACCTCCTATCGGCTTGTGGATCAGGTATACAGTGGGTAAAGACCCGTTCTTCCTCCACGGTGTTATACTACGCTAAACTAAACTAAGAACTAACTAATAAACTGATAAATAACTTAACTAATGATATGTCTACGAGCTAACTTATGCTAGATAATACTTGGGGTGACCGACACTTCACTATGGAATTTTCTAATTCCTAACAATCTCCCCCAAAGGGAGGTCACCCCATGTTTTACATTTCGAATCCTAGCATTCTATTTTAGCTTCAGTCTTGAGCTCGTAGACTTGAATTCTTCATTTCCGCAATCTTTGTGCTTTAGCAGCGATTCTTCAAACTCCGCATAGATTTGTACTTTTAGTGGAGGTCTTTGGTCTGATCCACATCTTTGATGATCTTCGAGCTTTCATTGAGATCATCAGCCACAGTAAATCTCTGGATCACCCTTTATTGTGTTGCCATGATGTGAAGTTGTGACTTTCGGACCGACATGCTCACACTTTTGAATCATGACATCTTTCCATCAGAGTAGCGGAAGCCTTACTGGTTCATGATATTTGCAGCAGCGAAGCAAAAGCATAGTATGAAATATCAGAGCCAGGTTATGTAGATATGCACCAGTCATGATTTCTTCAAATTAAGTGTGGATGCTGTGAGCATGCGGCTTTGGATTGACTCCTCAATTCTGATCAGCTGCAACCGTCCAAATGTACCTGCAAACAACAGTTAGCAATAAAGCGCACGAAAGTGTCTTTGATCACTTTCGTTGAATTGAGGTACACTGCCCACGGTTCCCCGTTGATCAGTACAAGTACTGCCTGTGATCAGGTAGGATTCCTAAGAATCTCCTTGACATGGTTTCGCAGCTGTTTTAGCTGTTCTCAAACCGGAACGTCTCAAAGAAGACAACACGGAGTGAGTGAACCAGCAAATTGAGATTCACTGATTGATGAAAAATGATTTGAAAAACAATCGTGTATTGCTAGAAGAAAGAGTTTTGCAATACAATGAAGGTTTTATGAGAAAGATCAATTTTCAATCAAAAAAACTTTTTGTATTTGAAAAGAGTACACATTCGACGTGCTAGTGAAAAGAAGAGATTCGCACATCGAACGGTTTTTCCAAAAGTATTTTTTCAATCAGATATACTTTTTGAGTTTGAAACATGAATACACATTCGACGTGCTAGAGAAAAGAAGGTTTGCACATCGAATGGTTTTCCAAAAGTATTCGTCAATTCCATTCCTGGACCAAGGTTGATTCAAGACTGAATCGCCCCATTGTTTCTATCCAGTTGTCACAAGTTTGATCTTACGAGAAGATCTCACATGTCACCCACCAAGAGCTTGTTTTATGTTGGCTCTAGAAGGATTTCCATCTTCATTGTGAATACTTTACATATCACTCGGATGTTCTGGCAATACCACAAGGATAATGCGTAGGACTCTCAATATCTACTTACTTTCCACATTGTGTGAAACAGCAAGTCTTCATTAATTTATTGTCCTAATGAGATATTGTGGATGATCTCTTGGCTCTAGACTCAATTGTGCATATTTGGTTCCTGTGCCGGAGACTAGGGAGAGGGTCTCCTTCTTCAATATCAACAATCTTTAAGAGAAAGTCGATAGATAATGTTGGTTCCCCATGAGAATGAAACAAGCTCTTTTAAGAGGAACTTGAGTAGCTTGGGAAGTTTAGTGCAGTGCGTCACTGGGTCCATGATGTCTTGATTTCAATACCAGCGTTACCTTGGTAACCACCAGTAGCACATGTATTGAACCCGGTTTCTGCGCTAAGGTTAAATTATTGGAGGGCTATTTCTTTTCACCCTTTTTCACATTCATTTCTTTTTCATTCTTCAACCCCTTCAGTGCTTACCGAGACTTCATAACTAGAACCTTGTTGGGTTTATTCCAGTACTAGCTCTGTCTCAGTCCGCACTCTTCCCATTTCTTATTTTTCTCATTTTTTCATCATACCTAAGGACTCTACACTATCTAGTGGATTGTCCCTGGGTAGATCCCTCCGGTTCTGGTGGATCGTGGGAACTAATACCTAACCTCACCATCCTTATAACTTCATACATAAAGTAAAATGGTCGGTCTTTTGGTACAATTCATTCTTCCTTGAAACCAATTGAAAAATCATTTGGAAAAACAATCAAGGTACTTGTGATACGAGATCAAAGCATTTTGTATCTTAATAGTTTTGATCATTTAGAAAACCTCTCCCTCAACATGTGCGTATGATTTAGAAATTGTTTAGCACAAGGAGGCAAGAGGACTTTGAAATATTTTCTTTGATCACAATTTTCATACGAAAAAGCCATTTGATTTTTCATGGTAAAATTCTCCCCCTCAATATGTGCATAGGATAAGTGAAATCATTTTATCACATAGAGGAAAAAGTTCTTTTGAAGCACATCCACGATCACAAAATCCATTAAAAAAACCATTTGAAAACTCAATCAAGGTACTTTATAAGTCTCTTTATAAAACTTTTGTACCTCGATAGTTATGCTCCCCCTCAATATGTGCTTCGAGATTCGAAAGCGTTTAGCACATATGAGAGAGCAGTCTGCACAATTAAATCAAAACGATCACCTTTTATCAAATTTCATTATTAAATCACAAATTCTCCCCCGATCAAAAATATCAAACCCTTTGAGATTTTGGATCCCAAGTGATTTAATTTGGTTTAGAAATCATGGGAGAAAATGTGGCCTTATTTAAATACTCATCTGGTTTTTGGATAAATCCTCCTCCTCAACATGTGCATTGTGTTTTTGAAATCGTTTGGCACATGGAGGTAGGAGTGCCTTTAAAAGACTAAAACCAATTCCATTAAAACAGATTTGAGATTTAAATCACGATCTCTCACCCGATCAAAAATTTCAAACCATTTGAGATTAGTAATCCCAAAAGATTTAAATAATTTAGAAAATTTTGGGGAAAGACGTGGCAAGATTTGATTTTGAAAAATGATTGATACGGATCAATTTTAAACATTAAAGATTGTTAGTGTCAGGTATGATAGTTTTTAAGAGATCTTTAATTAAAATAAAACAATTTCACAATCAAACAAGAACAGAAAAAATTTCATTTTGTAAGATCTTTGAGTTTTAAAGAAAATCATACCATGACATAACATTAAATCTTTAGATCACCACATTTTAACGTACAAATCGGAACTTTTAAGAAGAAATATTGTATGAAAATATTATATTTTAAATCACACTCCCCCTCAATCGATGACCGTAGTCGATGATTGAGTGACTTAAGTTTTGATAAGATGAAGTCCGGTGATTTTCAAAATTAAGTCCAATATATTTTCAAAACCAATATTTTTCCATTTTTCAAAACAATATTGTTTAAAAAATTGTTTAAAAAATGGTATCATCCCAATTTATCCTGCACAAGATACGTTAAGTGGTTGAGAAGCTTCTGTTGTTGTTGTAGAGCTTGCAAGAAAACCCGTCTGCTGATGTAGTGAGACTTCTTCTTACGTTGCATTTTGAATGCCAACTGAGGTCAAATTAAGCTCCGTTTCTTCAATCACTTAGAAGAAACCCATCTGCTGATGCAGTGAGACCTCTTACGATGCATTTATGCCAACTCTCCATAGAAGTCCAATTAAGCTCCGTTTCTTCATTTGTCAACCCAAGATATAGTTACCCTTTCCTTTCGGCATCCAATCATCTTCAATTGTGGGATCCGGATCGGGAACATTCTTTTATACCAATATACCTGCATACGTTAGTGAACACACATACAAATATATGGTGGTCGACATTACCCAAACAACAATCGACTAATAAAAGTCAATGCAACATATCAATCAGATCATATAAATGTATGAGAATAATGTGTTCATCAAACTCTAGTCATCTAATCCTGGCAATCATATCCTAGGCACCTAGTCCTTTAACATAGGTTAACATCATTTTTAATTAAGCATATTAGGATAATTAAGAAAGCCCGTTAGATGATGTAGATTTGAAAAATATTATCCCCTTAATCCATGACTCATTTTATGAAAAGTTTAAAAGCGCTGAAGTCATTGATTGAGTTTTCAATTTTACAAAAACTCTGAATCTGATTGTTTTTAAAGCAACTCATTTACCACCATTTTTGAAAACACCAAATATTTTTCTGAAGAATTTTAGACGGAAAAACATTTGTGTAGGAACAGCAGTCCTTCGACATAGTTTCCTTGTTTTGTTTTTAGGATAAGTGCACGAAATATTTTGAAAATAGGTTTAGCGCAGCACTTTCCTTCCTTTAAAAGAACGGGTTGCTATCTGAAATAATAGCAAGCCATTATTTGAAGCCCGGGTTACAGTCTGAAATAACTGTAAGCCATATTTTGAGACATGTTTATAAATAAATATTTACACCTCCTGCTCGAACTTCATCTAAAGTCCCGTGCCATTATTGAATGACATTTCTAAGACCGTAGATGTTATCGATATCATAAGACATGTCTTTAGAAAACATATTTTTGGTATTTTTGAAATTTTCTGATTTTTATGGATTTTTGAAGGTTTTATAATTTTCTATTTTCTTTTTGTTGGTTTTATATTTTTCTATTTTGTTTTTATAGGTTTTATAATTTTGTATTTGGTTTTTCTGATAAATATATACAAAGATAGTGTAGATGATATAGTATAAGAGGATGATGATACGAGTACCGAGATAAGGATATCGAACAGCCCCGTTGTAGAAGATAGAAGTCATCATCTCTTAAACATTCACCACCAAAGCAAATCGAGGCTCCAGAATAGAAGACAAAACATGAGCCTTTGAGAAAGAGAGACTTTGGCAGCTTCCCCCCAAACCAAAAATCCATTAGATGAGCAGATTCGAAGCTCTATTTCAAGGTTGCTTTAGCCAGGTGCACAAAGAAGCACACCATTATCATAAATCCAGCTGCTCCTTTTAAGACCTGTTGGAATCACTCCTAGACCATAATTCAAGTGTTAGTTACTCATATGTAATAGGTAGTTTATTATGGCCTTTATGTTTGTTTAAGGTCAAGCTTATGTAGAAGGCCCATAAGCTTAGGCCCATGTCCAATAAGGAAAAGGGAAGGAGTGGGAGTGTTGCCCTAGCTCCTTGCCTATAAATACTCTTGTAAACCTTCATTTGAAGGTTGGTTGTTCAATTTTTTCTTTCATTCACATCTTACGCGTAACCGTCCTTATCATAACGTGTGTGTGTGTTTGGTTTACTTGTTCAATCGCCTTTATCTCTTTCTTGTAAGCTTGTGTTGTAAATCTAGTGACCTCACAGTGGTATCAATCGCCTAATAGTTGAGTGAACGTATTGTTTGCAGTGAGTTTTGGTCTCACGCTTAACTTGCGTATCCGAAACTTTGGCTTGATCAAAAACGTATTTTTTACACTTTTTAATCCAAGATTCTTGTCCTTTCAACGTTATAAGGTGTTAAACTTACTGTTTTTGGCAAAAAGTTTTGAACTTTATGTGTAGATCATTGTTTTTCATCTAGTTTTTGTACGAGGGTTTCAACCTACGCATAACTGTTTTAAGAGCTTTGGATCATCAAGTTTCACACTTTTTGCCAAAATAGTAGCTTTGACGTCTTCAACGCATTTGTTGAAGAGTGTGTAGGTGGTCATTGCTTCCTTGTTCTTCTACATGCTTCTTTATCCTTTTGAAGGTGTCTAACTAATTTAAACTTCTTCCTGTAGGATTTATCCAGTTGCTCTTCATCACTTTCTGAGCTTTCTTCATATGGCACAAGTACAGGAGTCTTTCCTTTTCCTATGTTAGCTGGAGGACTGGGAGGTTTAGATACCGTTGTGGTTTCATCTTTAGCAGTTTCAGAGTATGTAATCTCTTCTTCTGATTCAGTACCTTCTGAGTCCTCGTCAATTAGCTTTCTCTGCGGTTCAGGTTTAGGTAAGGGAATGGGAACAACTTCCTTAGAAGGAACAGTCCTTTTACAAGGAGGATTCCTCTTGGGAAACTTCCTATGACTTTCAGTACTTGCAGCACTTCCTGCACTGCCTCTTCTGGTTCTCCTTATAGGTGTTCCAGAAGACTTGTCATCGAGATGACCAACTTTGCCTTCTTTTACTGCAACTAGATACCTTTTGTATGTCTCGAGCTTTTTGATTTCTTTAGACAGAAGGTGATCAGGTAATACAACACCATGTTTCTTTGTAGACGATTCCTTGATTCTGACTGATAGGGTAGGCTCAGTCAACATATCATGATTGTCTGGGTCATTGAGCCTCTGTGGAATATCGGGATTAAATCCAAGTGCTCTCTGGATCAACAATTTTGTGTATCTGACATAGGGAATCTTTGAGCCAAGTTTCTTGTGAAATGACATCATGTCTTCCCATAACAGTGCTTCAATTTCGATGTCCTTTTTGTTGATTAATGACCAGAAAATTTGTAATTCCATGAGCTTGGGATGCTCATAGCCACTATCACGACCAGAGACCGATTTGGTGATGATGATGTAGAGGATTCTCCACGGTTGAGGAATGTTCTTAAGCTCCACATGAGAGTGCTTAGTAGCAATTCCTGAAGCTTCATGTGAGGGTGTCAAAGTCAGTAGGTGTGACAAAGAAGTCGGTTGGCTAGATTTCAGGAATGAGAAGAACAGCACGTAAGTCTGCATGAGTGATGGTGACTTGTTTGTGATTGAGAGTCACAGTCACTGCACTTTGACCCTTGATCCTTTGCATTGAATTCCAGAATTGTTGCATGTAGATCTCCGGTACTGTAGCAGAGTGAGAGAGCATGTTCTGGTAGGGATGATTCTTTAGAACATCCACAGCAATCAAGCAGGAAGATTCTGAGCATGTGAGGGTTTCAAAGTCAACCCTAAGGTTGTTCTTTCCAATCTTTCTAGGATAGCCATTAGGGAAGATGTCAGCAATTGTGAGAATTTCAGGTGCATCCACATTCATTTGAGCAGCCATGTCGTGATCTGAAATAACATTAGCCAAAAGAACCAACATATCGAAAGACATAATGTTAGTCAACAAAAGGTTTTTATTGTCTAATTATTGAATGTACAGTGTTAAAGATTGTTACGAGTCCAAAGTCACTTGTTTGTTCAATAGTCCAATTTCGTCGTGATAAGTTTCGTGAGTGAGTTAACTTTAAGTTTTAAATTTTATGTTATCACCTATTTAAAACAACAAATTAAACGATTAAGTTTATTAGTGACATTATTGGTTTCGTGACGATATGATTTGTTTATTAACAAGTTTGTACACGTAACAATTCATAATGAATGTCTATCAAGGCTTAGGCGTAGATTTGGCAAAGTTACGCGTAAACATAAGTGATATATGCGTAGACGAAAGCTTATGCGTAGGATCCTAACTTACGCGTAAGAAATGTTACGCGTAGGAAAAGGGGACCTTATGCGTAGGGCTTACGCGTAGGCGTATAAAGACCTTACGCGTAAGGTTTACTCATAAGAGTAGACCTTATGCGTAGAGGTCACTGTTTACGCATACCCTTCACAGGATACGCGTAGTCCCATTGTAGAACCTTACGCGTAACAGTTACGCGTAAAATTTCTCTTACGCATAACTTTCTACACGTAAGGTGATCCTTATGCGTAGAGTAACAAGGACCTTGATTCTGAATTTTACGAGTAGCAAGCCTGAAATAAAATCATCATATCATCAATCTTAACATGTATAGTCAATTTAAACACAGATCATGGCATGAAAGCAAGTTAAGCAGTTACGCGTAGAAAGTCATACGCGTAAGTCAAAACCCTAAAGTTTATGATTTACGCATAAGATTTCTAGCCATAGGAATTGCATCATAGTGTTTTTGGGAGTTATAAGAGGCATATAGAGTATGTTTGTCCAAGTTTTAACACCCAATTCTCAGTGAATCAAAAATACCCAAACTCAAGAACATTAAACCCTAATTCCTAATTCTGACTTAATTAGTGTTTCTGGGTAGTTATAGGGCCTGGATATCATCAATTCAACATGATATTAACCTCACAAAGCAATCTTTTTGACCAAATACAATCCCATTTGAAAACACCCAAAACCACGCATAAACCCTAAATTTGAAAAACCATCAATTAGTATTTCTGGGTGCGTTTTGAGTTGAAAAATGGTATCAGTGATGTTTAAGAAACATTTAGACACAATTATCTTAACACCAAAACTCACAAACATGATCATGTGTTCTTACGCATATGCGAAGAACACAAAATCAACCATAAACGTAATTTTAACCGTTGGATTCGTTTAAAAATCAAAACCAATGTTTAGAAACGTGTTATAAACGCAAAAACACTTACAGATTTATGATCAAAACTTCGGATTTCTTGAATGAATTCTATGCGTTGGATTAGTTGGTTAGGAGTAATAAATGTGAAGTGAAATGTTAGGTGGAGAGTGTTTTATTAAAATGACTTTCATCTTTTGACAGTTTTGGTCCCTCCACCTTTTCCTTTTTCATACAAAGCCATTTAACTTCCATTTTGGTTACCAAACAAAGATTTTTAAGAAAGAAACTTGATAACACTCCCCCTCGACTTAAGACAATAATGAAAGGTTATAAGTTTTAGTCCGAGGAGTGTCATTGAACCAGAAAAATTTACCACCATTGATAAAAGAAACAACCGGGATATAATAACATGCAAGTACACAGATGTTTTGAAACAGTTAAGTGATAATTTTCTCCCCTTCAACACTTGATCGGAAAAATACTGAATTTTGAAAGATTAAAGTGTTGATGGAAGAAATGTACTTTCCATGTTGAAAGAAAATTAGATTAGAAGAATATTTTTGTTGTTTTTATCAGGTTTTATATTTTTGTATTTTGTTTTTGAAAAATTATTTACAAAAGAGATTTTTGGTGTTTGACAGGTTTTTAAGACTGTTTTAGGAGGTCATCCAATTCCTCTTGAGTCAAAGACCTCATACCAATCCGGTGGACCAACTCATTAAACCTAGCGGGAGGCAAGGCTTTGGTGAGAAGATCTGCCAATTGGTATTCTGTACCCACGAAGTATAATTCAACTGTACCCTGTTCCACGTGGTCCTTGATGAAATGATAACGAAGATCGATGTGCTTTGATTTCGAGTGCTGAACTGAGTTGCACGAGATCGCAATGGCACTTCGATTGTCGCAGTACATCGGGATTCTGTCAAATACGTAACCATAGTCTTTGAGTTGTGTTCTCATCCAGATGACTTGAGCACAACACGTGGACATGGCTACATATTCTGCTTCGGTTGATGACAGCGATGTACAATCCTGCTTCTTCGATTGCCAAGACACCAGTTTATTACCAAGAAATTGTAGAGCTCCTGAAGTACTTTTCCTTGAGTCTAACCATCCTGCGTGGTCAGCGTCTGAAAAAGCGATTAGTTCAAAACCAGAATCCTTCGGATACCAGATCCCCAAGTTAATGGTTCCCTTGATGTATCGGAGGATTCTTTTAGCCTCAGAGAGGTGGGTTTCAGTTGGTCGCTACTGATAACGGGAGCATTGATAAACGGCAAAGAAAATATCAGGTCTGCTAGCTGTTAGATACATGAGAGACCCAATAATACTTCGGTATTTGGTAGGGTCAACTAATTTCCCATGTAAATCAGCGTCTAGCTTCTTGGTATGAGTCATTGGTGTGGCATAAGTATCACAGGTTTTCATTCCAAATTTGTTTAACAATTCAAGGGCATATTTGGACTGACTCAAGAAAATACCACGGGGTGATTGATGAACTTGCAGTCCTAGAAAGAACGTAAGTTCAACCATCATGGACATTTCAAAATTTTTCTTCATTAGTTTTGCAAAAGCGATTGAAAACTTTTTATGTGTTGACCCAAAAATGATGTCATCCACGTAAATTTGAACAATTAAGATATGTGCCCCGTGATATTGTATAAAAAGAGTAGGGTCAACCGAACCTTTGGTGAAATTATTAGCAATGAGGAAAGATGATAGCTTATCGTACCATGCCCGAGGGGCTTGTATAAAGAGCTTTGTTCAGTTTGTAGACATGGTTCGGGAACTCAGGATCAACGAATCCTTCGGGTTGGCTGACATAAACCGTTTCTTTCAGTTGTCCGTTGAGAAACGCAGTTTTGACATCCATCTGAAAGACCGTCATATTCATATGAGTCGCGAACGCGAGAAATATCCGAACAGCCTCAAGACGAGCAACTGGAGCAAAAGATTCTTCAAAGTCTATTCCCTCTTCCTGACGATAACCCTTAGCAACTAGACGTGACTTGTTTCAGATTACGTTCCCTTCAACATCCAATTTGTTTTTCCAAATCCATTTGAGACCAATGACGTAGACCCCTGTTGGTCTTTGAACCAGTTCCCATACTTCAAGACGTTTGAATTGGTTGAGTTCTTCTTGCATGGATTCAATCCAGTTGTCTTTTGTCATTGCGTCTTTAATGTTTTTAGGCTCAGATTGGCAGACAGTGAGTGCATAAATGCAATGTTCACCATCTGTGTGAAGACGTTGTCTCGTAACGACTGGTTGATTCGGGTTGCCAATAATATTAGCCAGAGGATGGTCTTTTGTCCATCGATGTGTAGAGGGTTGATGTTGGTATACATTGTGCAGATTCAGAGGATTCAAATGGTTTGTTGATGATTCCGCGACATCAGGTGCAGCAGTGTCATTAGCAAACGGGTTAAAGAACGCATTTGGATCAAAATCTGCAGGTGGGGGTACATCATTCAGAATATCATCAGCCGGTTCATCATTGTTGGAAGCGGTTTGTTCAACTGTTGTGGTGGAGTCAACTGGTGGTGCTTCTTCAACAGTAGTTGTTGTAGCAGGTGTATCAGGTATAAGAGTATTATCAGGTTGAGCAGCGGAAATAGCGGATACACCTGGAGCACGTTCATCAATATTGTCACTGAACAGCGGAGCAAATAACCTTTCCATTTGTTGACGAGTTAGCTGGGGGCTTTGTTCAACTGATGATGGGGGTTGAGGGAAGTTTAAACGGTTGTGACCGGGTTCTAAGCTGTTATACTCAACGCTACTATTACATCAACGCCTTCACCGTTTTTCATCACCAACACTTGAGGGGGAGATTGTTGGAATCACTCCTAGACCATAATTCAAGTGTTAGTTACTCATATGTAATAGGTAGTTTATTATGCCCTTTATGTTTGTTTAAGGTCAAGCTTATGTAGAAGGCCCATAAGCTTATGCTCATGTCCAATAAGGAAAAGGGAAGGAGTGGGAGTGTTGCCCTAGCTCCTTGCCTATAAATACTCTTGTAAACCTTCATTTGAAGGTTGGTTGTTCAAGTTTTCTCTTTCATTCAAAAAAAAAAAAAAATCAAATTTTTGGCGGGAAAAGTTGAGTAAAATTTATTTTTTCGAGGAGACTAAACGTTCAATTTTTACGCGAGATTCAAATTTTGGTTTAACCGTGAAAATTTTGGTCAAAAATTCAAATTTTTGGGCCCAAATTCAAATTTTTCGGGTAAAATTTGGCGTCAAAATTGTCATAACTCAAATTTTTCTTTCAACCTTAGAATTGAATTTTATAGTGAATTTCAAATTTTGAGAGTCAAAATTTTTCAAAATTATTTTTGGAGGGAAATTGCAATTCACTATATCGACCTTCTGTGTGCTATATCGGCTTCGCACCTTTTCTCTTTGATTCTTTTGCAGGTGTTTAAATCAATGGATTCTGATGCTGAAAAGGTGTACGGAAGATGGAAACCATTCTACTTCCCTATGATTAACTATTCCAAGCGTCAGACATCATCAAATTCTGTTAGGAATTAGAAATTCCCGGTAGTAAAGAGTCGGTCACCTCAAGTATATGTAATCGTTAGAAAGCTCGTAGTCGTAGTTCTTTTAAGTTAAGTAGTAATTTAGTTAAGTAACACCGTGGAGGACGGACGGGTCTTTACCCACTGTATGCCTGATCCACAGCCCGATGTGTGGCGAGTTATGTAAGACTATAAATACTCTCTACCTTCCAAGGTAGGGAGTTGGAGCTCATAATAATATCTTTCACTTTCTCTCACTAAGTTCCCTAAACCTCTAACTTTCTCTCTCTAGAATTCCATCTATATGCTACTTTGTGTTATGGTTTGATGTGTATGTGAAAACTAATATCTTACAATTGGTATCAAGAGCCATGGTTAGATCATATCTTGCACATCTTTGGATTTATAGTGGTTTTTAGGTGGTTTTTGAGTTTGAAAAAGTTTAGTGGTTTTTGCATCATTTGGTTGATTTCTTGTGTTAAAGTTTGAATTTTGTTGGTACTTTTATGTTTAGAATCATCAAAAGTGTTTAGGTTTTCATTTGGTAAGCTTGAATCATCTTGGTTGGTTGTTTTTGGATTGAAAAGTGATGTTTATATGGTTTTTCAAGCTAGCGACTTAGCTCACGGAATAGTTCTTGGTAGCGACTTGCTTCACATTTTTGTAGCGACTTACAGTGTTGAAGGTAGCGAGTTAGATCTAGCGAGTTAAAGTACAAGTAGTGGATTCTCCACTGCGGGTAGCGACTTGTGGTAGCGACTTGGTCTGTGGCGAGTTGCTCTTTAGCGACTTGCATATCTAGCGACTTGTGTAGCGAATTGCTGCCAAAATTTGGCTAGCGACTTGGTCTGTAGCGAGTTACTACTTAGCGACTTGCTTTCTATCTAGCGACTTGGGATTCTAGCGACTTGGCTGTCTAGCGAATTAATTGGTAGCGACTTAGTGCATTTGTTTCTAGCGACTTAGAGCTTTATCATCTAGCGACTTGAGTGATTGTTTACGGTTTTCTCTTGATTTAGTAAAATCCCGTGAAAGAATCTATTTCCCGGTTTAATCATTGAGTTATAAAATCCCGTATAATCTGTTAACATGTCTACCAACGTCCCTACTGTCATCTCCACTGTTGCCGAGGATGTACAAGCAGCTGGCTCAGATACTCGTCCACCCATGCTTGACAGAACTGACTACGATTCTTGGGCTCAACGAATCAGATTGTATTGCCTTGGAAAGGAAAATGGTGTCAACATTCTCAAATCCATTGATGAAGGACCATATCGGGTTGAGACGACTAGAGACATACTTGATACTAATGAAGATGGTACTCCTGTTTACGGAATGGACAGACCTAAGATGTACGATGAGCTTGATGATAAGGAGAAAAAGAGATTCGATGCAGATATCAGGGCTTCTAACATTGTTCTTCAAGGTCTTCCTAAAGACATCTACAAGCTGATCAATCATAACACTGATGCAAAGGCTGTTTGGGATAACGTTAAGATGCTTCTCTCAGGTTCAGAATTAACTATGGAAGACAGAGAATCCCAACTCTATGACGAATTTGAGCACTTCAAGATGAAACCAGATGAGAGTGTCTATGAGTACTATGTGAGATTCCATAAGTTAGTGAATGACATGAGGAACATCAGAATGACTATGCCTAACATTCAGCTGAACTCAAAGTTTGTGAACAACATGAATCCCGAATGGCACAAGTTTGTCACAGCTGTGAAGCTCACTAAAGGATTGAAGAATACAAACTATGAGCAACTCTATGCCTTCCTCCTTAAGAATGAGAGACATGCCATGTTTGAAAAATTGATTCTCAATCAGTTCAAAACCAACCAGGGAGAGACAAGCTCGTCTAATGACTCAACAGCCTTCTACTCAAACATCGGAATCACAACCAAAGCATCACAAGTCATACCCTTGGGGAATGGTAATCACAAACTCATTCCTGATCCCATGTTCAAACAAGCTGATGCTGATGCACACGTGGGTAACATCATCAATCAACTAGCTCTTCTCATTAGTCAAAACATGAATTCTCTCCCACAAACCAACAACAACCTCAGAACTGCATCTAACCCACATAATCAAGCCACTGTTAAAGATGGAAGGATCGTGGTGCAACCAGTTCAGGAAAGACAGTATGATCAGGGAAGAGGTGGAGCTGGGAGAGGTTATGTTGGAAACCAGAATCGAGGAAGAAATGGTAACCAAGGTCAACCTAAGCCAATCAAATGCTATAACTGTGGTGGTGAAGGACACATTGCAAGGAACTGCACATCTCCAAAGCGTCCACAGAATGCTGATTACTTCAGAGATAAGATGTTGCTGGCACAAGCTCAGGACAATGGTGCTGCGTTGGATGAAGAGGAATTGCTGTTTCTTGCTGAGGGCAATGCCAAGACCTATGATGCAGATGTGGATGAGCAGCCTATTCAGGAGATAAGTCACAATCATCAGAACGCCTTTCAAGTCGCTGACTGTGATGCATACGACTCTGATGTAGATGATGGACCTACTGCACACACAATCTTTATGGCTAGCATCTCTCCAATGGTTTCTCCCAAGATCTCTTCTTCACCGCAAGCTAGCCCATCCAAGGACAAACTCATCTCAGAGGTATTAAAGCTATACGATGATGCTGATGTGCAACAGATGCATGACAAAGTACAACCAACTGAAACTATTGAATCAAATATTGAAAATATGGGTAATATCAATATTGTCCCATACGATCAATACGTGAAACAAAGTGAAAGTGAAGTTGTACCAAGTGATGCATCTTCTGCAGTCAACAATGACTATGTCTTTGATGAATACACTGCATGTGCTCATGATGATTCCATAATTTCTGAACTAAATGCCTATAAGGAACGTGTTGCTATTTATGAACAACGTGCAAAATTTGAGTTGACCACTCGTGAGCAGGAAATGGATGACCAAGTATGTACAGTAATTAGAAAAAGTAAGTTTAGAGAAGAAGTATTGAAACAAGAATTACATTCCTTGCAAGAAAAACTTTCTAAAACAGCTAAGCAAAAACAAGAACTTCAAGAAAATGTGAAAATGCTTAAGCAAGAATTTAATGCAAAGGAATCAAAACTTTTGAGAGATTTTTCTAATCTGAAAACTTTGAAAAACAAACTTGAAAACAAGCTGTACATACAAGGAAACACCATTCAGACTGCTCACATGATCACGAAACATCGTGTCTTAAGCGATAAGCATAGCATTCCCCTTGTTGAGGAACCAAATCCAGAGGTAATTAAAAAGGCTAGAAATGCTCATAAGGTGCTTTATGATGGTAATGAAGTCCTTAAGCCTAGGCAGAAACCTAGTTGCGTTGAGTGCACTGAGGAAGATAAGATATTAAATGAAATCACTAGGGAAAAGATGAATAAGAAACAAAATGATCCCAAATGCAAAGAGAAAAACATAATCATCTCTCCTCATGATTACAAGAAGGAAAACTGGATTTCCTTGAACAAGTTTAAGCCTCAGACTTTGTTGACTCCCGAACAAGTCTTCTGGAAAAAGGATTTAGATAAGCAGAAAGCGGAAAACATTATTGAAACAAACCCTCCCCTTTTGAAAATGCCTAGAGCGACTGTGTATCCTCCTAATACACCAATGCATCTTGTTCCTAGAACAATTGCCACTAAAAGCAAGACATTAATTAGCCAATACGTTATATTTCAACTATTTGTTGATTTTGAGAAAACTTGCAAGAAAAGGATCACACCCACTGGTATAACTGAAGGAGAAAGAGGTTTTGAACAAATGAAAGAATGTTATTTAACTGAGGTCATGCCCTTCTTTAAACTTCTAAAAGATCACTTTGAGAGTCTTAAAAAGGGGGTAGAAACTGACATTAAGGGTATGGAAAAGGAATTTGATGCAATGGTTGTTGAAGTTAGTGACTATGAGCGTGCACTAAAATATAATGAGATTGAGAGAAAGAACCTGCATACATTAAATGAGAATCTTATTACTGAATGTGTTGCTCAAGATGTCTTTTTCACTGCTTCAAATTGCTCTATTAATGCTTCCAAATTTCATGAACTATCTGTGGCCCTGAAAGTCTCCCATGATCGTGTCATTGAGCTTGAAAAAACTAATTCTAAACTAAATGAGAAAATTGAACTGGATGATCATGACAATTTGGTTAAACATTTTTCTAAACTAGAAGTTGAGTATTTTAATCTACAACTAAAATATCAACATCTCAAAGAAAATGTCAAAACTTCAAATATCAAGACATTTTCAGATGCTCCAGAGTTTGATGCAGTTTTTCAAATTAACAAACGAGATGAACATATTCAAGCTCAGTGTAACACGATCAGAAAGTTGAAAGCCCAAATCTCTCAATTAAAGGGTCAAACGAACAATATGACAGGCTCCCAAATGCCTCCTCCTTTAGATTCTCAGAATTCTCAAACGTTTCATCTTCAAAACCTAGTAAATGCTTTACAAAAGGAAAACGAAAGTTTTCTAGAAGAAAATGAAAAGGTTAAACGTCATTTCAATGAGTTATTTGAATCAATTAAAGTCACTCGTAACAAAAACAACGAACAAATAGCTTCATTGCAAAAGGAAATTGAGAATCTGAAGAGTCAGGTAAAAGGGAAAATGCCAATGATCAATGGGGAGAATGGTGTATCTAAGGCTCACTCTGGTAATAAATATGCTTTATCTGTGACATATGTCCCCCCTCATCTGAGGAACAACAAACTTGCCATTCAAACATATTTCTCATCCCTTAAGGATTGCCTAGAATGTCTGCGTGAGATTGTTGAAGAGGATAAGCTAGAGAAACCACATGATAATGCAATTGGACATGCATGCTTATATGCCAAACGATCTCAAGAAATCTTAGAATGCTTGATCACAATATGCCCAAAGACATTAGGTGAGAGAGTTAACCCTTTGATTCCATGCTCGATGCCTAAGGCCAAATATGATATGCACTCGATTCCCAATGTTTTGAATGTGAACCGTAGTGTACCCTTGAGTAGTTCAGATTCTAGGTCTGTCAATGCTAAGAAAGAGAACTCAAGCGTGCCTTCTAGGAGTACAAATCTCAGTACCTCTAGTTTTAAGAGTGTGAACCGTAGTACACCTGCATGTAGTTCAGATCCCAGCACATCTAAACAGGTGGTGCAAAGAGTAGTAAAACAAACTAATGTTCCCATTCCCTCTACAGGAGTAATCAGTGACATTAAAGGGAGCAGGTCAAAGTCTCAAGACAATACAAGGAATGATAGGACCTCTCAAGCTAAGAATGTGCACTGGAAGAGAGTAGAAGAACAATCTAGGAACCTTAAGTTTGAATCGAATAAAACGAATCGTGTTGATTCTAGTATTAGCCATAGGCGTACTGTAATTAATTCGAATTCTGATACTATTTGCAAACCTTGTACTGATGATTGCTTGAATTCTGTTTCTAATCATGGATGTGATGTTAATGTTCTGCCTAATGATGTTAATTGTCCAGTTAATTTTGTTAATGCTAAAATTCATGCTAAAAAGGCTAAAAGGCAAAAGCGAAAGAGAGTTAGAAAACAATGGAAACCCACAGGAAGAACATTCAGCAGAATAGGCTTTTATTGGATACCTGTTGGTCATAAGACTAATCAGATAATGCCCACTAGAAAATGGATGCCTACTGGTAGAACTATTCCCTTAAGAAGTGGTCACACTGTAAATAGGGCTAATACAGACACTAGTATTGCATCTATTCACAATGATTCCATTACCTCATTTTCTGATATGAATGCTTCTATTTCTGATGTGGGTGGTCCAACCATTGTAACTAACCAAATGGAACCCATTCTTGCATGGGGATCCCAATTATCCAGTTATCCATTCTTGTCTGTGTTCAACTGCAGATCGTTCAAATCGTTCTGTGGTACCTGGACTCAGGCTGTTCCAAGCATATGACTGGAGACCGGTCACGGCTCATGAACTTCGTGAGCAAATTCATCGGGACTGTTAGATTTGGTAATGATCATTTCGGTGCTATTATGGGTTATGGAGATTATGTTGTTGGTGATAGTGTCATCTCCAGAGTGTATTATGTGGAAGGTTTAGGTCATAATCTGTTCTCTGTTGGTCAATTCTGTGATTCTGATCTAGAAGTAGCCTTCAGAAAACATACCTGCTTTGTTAGAGATCTTAATGGTAAGGAACTGTTGAAAGGAACTCGTGGCTCAAACCTTTACACCATCTCTATCGATGACATGATGAGAGCTTCACCAATCTGCTTGTTATCAAAGGCTTCAAAAACAAAGTCATGGTTATGGCATCGTCGTCTCAATCACTTGAACTTCGGCACCATCAACGATCTTTCCAGAAAGGACTTAGTTGTAGGTTTACCTAGACTAAAGTATGAAAAGGATCATCTTTGTTCAGCATGTCAATTGGGAAAAAGCAAGAAGTATGCCCATAAACCCAAACCTACTAACTCTGTCACAGAAGTTCTTCATATGATTCATATGGATTTATGTGGACCAATGAGGGTGCAGAATATCTTTGGGAAGAAATATGTGTTAGTTGTGGTTGATGATTATTCTAGATTCACCTGGGTCAAGTTCTTAAGGACAAAGGATGAAACTCCTGATATCATCATCAAACTCATCAAACAGCTGCAGGTTAGACTAAACAAAACTGTCAGAATTATCAGAACAGACAATGGAACTGAGTTTGTCAACAAACAACTTAGTGAATTCTATGAAAGCGTTGGAATCAGCCATCAAAGAAGTGTTCCACGAACCCCTCAACAGAACGGTGTAGTTGAAAGACGAAATCGTACTCTTGTTGAAGCTGCTAGAACAATGCTGATCTACTCAAAGGTTCCAATGTTTCTCTGGGCTGAAGCAATTGCCACTGCATGCTACACACAAAATCGTTCCCTGATTCATACTATTCATGGAAAAACTCCATATGAACTTGTCCACAACAGAAAACCTAATCTATCTTTCCTTCGTGTGTTTGGTGCACTGTGCTATCCAACAAATGAGGGTCAAGACTTAGGCAAACTTAGGGCTAAAGCTGACATTGGAGTATTTGTAGGATATGCACCAAACAAAAAGGGATACCGAATCTACAACAAAAGAACCCGAAATATCATGGAAACAATTCACGTTACGTTTGATGAGCTGACCGGTCAAATGGCTCCTGGACACTCCAGCTCAGGACCCGCACCTCAAAACAGTCCCATTGGTTCATCCCTTGTTCCAAACTCCTCTCAAGAAACTCCATATGTACCTCCATCTGAAGATGATGTAAAGAAATTGTTTGATCCAATGTTTGATGAACTGTATGAGTCTACTACTAATGAGGTGCTGATCCCTACAACAGAGGATGCTCGTATTCCAGTGAATGAAGTCAATCCATCAGTCTCAATATCTGTTAGTCAAGAAGCACCTGCTGCTGATCCTTCAGTCTCATCAACAAATCATCATTCTTCAAATGTACATCATGGAAATGTTTCTGGCATCAATGATGAAGTTAATCCCTTTGCTACTCTTGAAGATGCTCCATTTGAAAACATATTTGCTACTCCTGAATCATCATCAGAACCATCTTCTTCAGGAGACATCGACTCAGCTACCTCAGTTCCTCAACAAATGCCACATGAACACCTAAGAAAATGGACTCTCGATCATCCATTAGACAACATCATTGGTAATCCCTCTCGTCCTGTATCAACCCGGAAACAACTTGCAACCGATGCCTTATGGTGTTTCTTCAACTCCGTACTATCTAAGATCGAACCAAAAGATGTTAAAACTGCCATGAATGAAGACAGCTGGTTCAATGCTATGCAAGATGAAATTCATGAGTTTGATCGTCTTGATGTATGGGAGTTAGTACCTGCTCCAGATTGTGCTATGATTATAGCTCTAAAATGGATCTTCAAAGTAAAACTTGATGAGCATGGTGATGTGTTGAAGAACAAGGCTCGATTAGTTGCTAAAGGATATCGTCAAGAGGAGGGTATAGACTTTGAAGAATCTTTTGCTCCAGTTGCTCGAATCGAGGCAATCAGAATCTTTCTGGCTAATGCTGCTAGTAAGAACATGGTAGTTTATCAGATGGATGTAAAGACGGCATTTCTAAACGGATATCTTAAAGAAGTCGTCTACGTCAGCCAACCTGAAGGATTTGTGAATCAAGAGCATCCTACCCACGTTTAACGTTTGAAGAAGGCTCTTTACGGTTTAAAGCAAGCTCCAAGGGCATGGTATGATACACTGTCAAAGTTTCTTCTATCAACCGGATTCATCAAAGGAGCAGTTGATCCTACATTGTTCACCAGGAAGTCAGGCAAACATTTGATTCATGTTCAAATTTATGTTGATGATATTATTTTTGCCTCGACTGACCCAATGGAATGTGATCGTTTTTCAAATGAAATGAGTTCAAAGTTTCAAATGTCAATGATGGGACAAATGTCATTTTTCTTGGGATTACAAATTTCACAAAGTCCCGGAGGCATTTTCATAAATCAATCTAAATATGCAACAGAGATTTTAAAGAAATTTGAATTTGATTCATGTGACCCTGTTGACACCCCCATGATTGACCGAACCAAACTAGATGAGGACCTCTCAGGGATCATGATTGACCAAACGAAATATCGGAGTATGATTGGATCCCTGATGTATCTCACTGCTAGTAGACCAGACATCTTGTTCTCTGTGTGCATGTGTGCTAGATACCAGGCTAAGCCTACTAAAAAGCACCTTGAAGCAGTTAAACGGGTCTTTCGGTATCTCCAAGGAACCATCAATATGGGACTATGGTACCCGAAGGACACCGGTATGTCACTAACGGCCTATGCAGATGCCGATCATGCAGGTTGTCAAGATACACGTCGAAGTACGTCTGGAGGTGCTCAGTTTTTGGGTGATAAGCTTGTGAGCTGGTCTTCAAAGAAGCAAATGAGTACTTCTATTTCCTCTACAGAGGCTGAATACATAGCCATGTCATCTTGTTGTGCTCAAATCTTATGGATGAGATCTCAATTATCTGACTATGGCTTTGAATTCAACAAAATCCCTCTGTACTGTGATAATAAAAGTGCTATTGCTCTCTCATGCAACAACGTTCAACACTCAAGAGCAAAGCATATCGACATTCGACATCATTTCATCAGGGAACAGGTGGAAAAAGGTGTGGTGGAACTATATTTTGTGAGGTCTGAATATCAGTTAGCAGACATCTTCACCAAAGCTCTTCCAAGAGAACGTTTTGAGTTTATTCTTCCACGACTTGGTTTGAAAAGCCTTCAACCAGAAACTCTCAAACGTCTTCAGGAGGAAGACGAGGAGTAAAGGTCTTTCTTCATCTATCTCTTGTACATATATATTTGAAAAACAAAATACAAAATTATAAAACCTTCAAAAATCAAATAGAAAAATATAAAACTTTCAAAGTCCATAAAAATTTTGAAAAAAAAAAAAAAAAAAAAAAAAAAAAAAATCGAAAAATCTTCAAAAATTATTGTCATTTTTGTCATGTTTCTTCCAGTTCGATAATATCTACGGTCTTTGTGCTGTCATTCAAAGAATGACACGGGACTTTAGATGTTGTTCGAATTCTTTAAAAAAAAAAAAAAAAATAAATAAATAAATAAAATAAAAATTTGGGAGAAAGAGAAATGGTTTATTGTCATTTTCAGGCAATAACCCGATTTTAAAAGAAAGAACAGAGCCATGTCTTAACAATTTTTTCACATTCCATGCTCTGATTCTATAAACATTTATCTGCTGAAAACCAAATGCTTTGAAAAATAACTCGATCTCTATTTTTGATAATCATCTGGACTTATTTGTCAAAATCTCTATCTCTCAATCAACAACCTATGTCATTGATTGAGGGGGAGAATGATTTCAATTAAATTAAAAAGTTATTTGGCATTAAATTGTTTTCAAAAGATATACATGCATGTTTTATCAATGGAGTTTAAAGTCTTAAAATCCGATCCTTATCAGTTCAAACACTTTCACAATCAAGTCACAATTCTCCTTAAAAGCTTTCAAAATCAATTTAAATCTATACGAGATCACAAATCTCAAATGATTTGATAATTCTGATCGGGGGAGAATGTGTGATTTAAATTGGATTTAAACTGATAATTCGGTAAATGGTTTCACAAGAATGTACATGCTGTCCTTCCCACATGTGACAAACGATTTCAAATTTTCAATGCACATGTTGAGGGGGAGCATCTATCTTAAACCTTTGATTTGAAACGTGTTCATTTATCCCAATGTGCAGGTTCCCTCTAGTATGTGCAAAACTCTTTTCAAACTCGAGGCACATATTGAGGGGGAGCAAATTTATGAAAACCTCATCCTTCCCGGAAATGCTATATCTACTTGATTTGATGTGGGAAGTGATGCTGATATCTTTTAGAAAATGGTAATCAAAGAAGTTAATTCTTTCTCTTGCCTCCGTGTGCAAAACATTTTCAAATACTTGATGCACATGTTGAGGGGGAGTTCTCGTTCTAAAAATATCAAAAACAATTCAGGTACAAAATGCTTTGATAATATATCACAAGTATCTGAATTGATTTTCAAATGGTTTTCAATTGGATCCAATGGCAGACGAACAATACCAAATAGACCGACCAACTTTACTTTATGTACGGTGATATAAGGATGATAAGGTTAGGTATGTGTTCCCATGATCCGCCAGAACCGGAGGGATCTACCCAGGGACAATCCACTAGTTAGTGTAGAAGTCCTTAGGTATGATGATAAAAGGAGAAAAATGAGATATGGGAAGAGTGCGGACTAAGACTGAGCTAGTACTGGAATAAACCCAACAAGGTTCTAGCTATGAAGTCTCGGTAAGCACTGAAGGGGTTGAAGAATTAAAAAAGAATTGAATGAGAAAAGGGTGAAAACAAATAGCCCTCCATTTATTCAACCTTAGGGCAGAAACCGGGTTCAATTCATATGCTACTGATAGTAACATCGGTATTGAAGACAAGACGTCATGGACCCAGTGACGCACTGCACTTCAACTTTCCAAACCGCTCAAGTTCCTCTTAAAAGGACTTGTTTCATTCTCACGGGGAACCGACATTATCTATCGACTTTCTCTTAGAGATGGTTGATATTGAAGAAGGAGACCCTCTCCCTAGTCTCCGTCACAGGATCCAAATATGCACAAATTGAGTCTAGAGCCACGAGATCATCAATAAATCTCATTAGGACACTTTCAATGAAGACTCTCTGTTTCACACAATGTGGAAAGAGAGATTATATCTTGAGTCCTACGCATTATCCTTGTGGCATTGCCAGAACATCTGAGTGATGTGTTTACATATTCACAATGAAGATGGAAAGCCTTCTGGAGCCAACATCAAACAAGCTCCTGGTAGGTGGCATGTGAGATCTATTATATAGATCAACCATGTGACAACTGAACATAAACAATGGGGCGATTCAATCTCTTGAATCAAACCTGGTTCAGGTTATGGATTGACGGATACCTTTGAAAAACCGGTCTTTGTGCTTAAAAACTCTTTTCTTTAGCCATCGACTGTGTACTTATTTTTCAAACCAAAAGGTATTTTTATGATTGATAATTGATTTTCAATAAAACCTTCGTTGTATTGCAAAAAAAATTTCTATTGAGCAATACACGATTGTTTTTCAAATCTCTTTTCATCAATCAGTGGACTTAAAATTCGCTGGTTCACTCACTCCGTGTTGTCTTCTTTGAGATGTTCCGGTTTGAGAACAACTAGAACAGCTGCGAAACCCTGTCAAGGAGATTCTTAGGAATCCTACCTGATCACAGGCAGTACTTGTACTGATCAACGGGGAACCGTGGGCCGTGTACCTCAATTCAACGAAAGTGATCAAAGACACTTTCGTGTGTTTTATTGCTAACTGTTGTATGCAGGTACTCCCGACGTTTGCAGCTGATCAGAATGGAGCGGTCAATCCATAGCCGCATGCTCACTTAACACATTCAACTCAAAGAAATCATGATTAGTGCATCAATGACTCTGATATTTTCACACCAAGCTTCTGCTACGCTGCTGCCAATATCATGATTCAACAAAAGCTTCCGCTACTCTGATGAGAAGATTTCATGATCCAGAATGTGAGCATATCGGTCCTAAAGTCACTACATCACATAATACCAACACCACAAAGGATGTGTCAGAGATTGTTGATAGCTGATGATCTCAAAAGATGGCTCAAAATTATTATCACGTGGATCAGTAAAAGACCTCCACTTGAAGTAACCAAACATGCAATGTGAAGAATCAATGACTACGAGCTTAGGAGCAAAGGACTACATCAAGAATACAAGATCAATTGTTAATGTAATATCTATTTGTATTCTATGTAATTTTGGTACATGATTGAGGTGACCTCCCTTAGGGGGAGATTGTTAGGAATTAGAAATTCCCGGTAGTAAAGAGTCGGTCACCTCAAGTATATGTAATTGTTAGAAAGCTCGTAGTCGTAGTTCTTTTAAGTTAAGTAGTAATTTAGTTAAGTAACACCGTGGAGGACGGACGGGTCTTTACCCACTGTATGCCTGATCCACAGCCCGATGTGTGGCGAGTTATGTAAGACTATAAATACTCTCTACCTTCCAAGGTAGGGAGTTGGAGCTCATAATAATATCTTTCACTTTCTCTCACTAAGTTCCCTAAACCTCTAACTTTCTCTCTCTAGAATTCCATCTATATGCTACTTTGTGTTATGGTTTGATGTGTATGTGAAAACTAATATCTTACAAATTCCCGATATCCCGCAGTCGTGCAAGGTGAAAGAGTTGATGTACATGAAAGGAATGCTCAAATGAACGTTGAGAATGTTGTGATTACTGCAACTGTCGGTAATGCGGACAATGAGGTTGTAGCATTGGAAAAGCAGGATGACAGTAGCAGATCTGGAGAAGATATCATACTTAACTACGACACCGAGCCCAACTGTGACGAAGAACAAATGGTTGAGAAAGATATCTTACCCACCTATGACACTGACACAGAACAGATGGTCGAGGTACAATCTAATGTTGATCATATTCTGCCTGCAAATGCGATACAACATACTGAGCAACCTGAATTCAGTAATGAAGGAAAGGTTGACCAGTGTGTTGCACAATGTCCAGACAACTATCTCATGTCTGAGCCCTTACTTGTTAACAATTCAACTGAAACGTCAAATCAAACTCTTGAATCTGAAATCATTCTTCTCAAAAAGACCATTGCTCAGTTTCATAAAGATTTTTCAAAACTAGAGGCACATTGCATCTCTCTTGAACTTAAATTACAAAACAAATATTTTTCTTAACAATACAATGGTCAGTATTCAAATGAACAAAGTAATCGTGTAGATTTATTAGTAAAAGAAAATGAGCATCTAAAGGCTCAACTTCAATCAAAGGGGCTTGCACATGTTGCTTTACAAAACAAACTGAGAAGATTCACTGACAAGAATGTGGATACTAATTTTGCAAAACCAACAATCTTGGGGAAATCGTCTCTAAAACCAATCAGAAATCAATCAGTTGTTAGACATCCAACTGCTTTTAAATCTGAACGTTCAAAATCGTCAAAACCACGGTTTCTCTCCCAAGTTGTTGAGAATAATCATTTGTCAATACCAGTCACTCCACATTCCGGGCCCAACAATAATGCTTCTGTTTCTATTAAACATGTTTCTGTTAAACCTGTTTCTGTTATACCTGTACAAGTGGCTGCTTCTGGTCAATCTAGGATTAGTTCGAACACTGTGTCTAAACCGAGCATTAAACGTAAAAATTCATATGATTCAAATGACGCATACAAGAACTATGATCTAGAAAAGGCTAGGAAAAGGGCACTACTCCAAAAGGATGGAATCTTAGGTTCACGACCTAGTGTATCACCTTCGAGTGTATTACTGAACACTGCTTGTAGTAGCAAACTAAAACCTAAGTTAACTCAAACAGTTAGAAATAAACCCGTTGATCTAAACGTAAAATTTCAGAAACCTAATAGGTGGATCAATATAGGACGCAAATTCTTCCCAAAAGAAGTTTCAACATCCCTTAGATCTAACCTTAGATGGATACCAACGGGTAGAGTTTTCAAAACTGCTGGTCTTAGGTGGATTCCTACAGGCAAGATATTAAGTAGTTGCACCATAACAAGTGTGAAACCCTCTACATCCATCCCTGAGGTAGGAAAGGAACTTATCAAAATAGCATGTTCAGGTGTCAAGAAGATAATTGAAACTACATCTTTATGCCTCTAACATCTGGAACCCAGTTACACTTGGGGATCCATGTTTCTTCTTTCTTGCCCCCCTTCTATTTTTCTATGCAGGTACAACAGCTATGGCTTCTACTGAAAAACAGCGTAGGACCCGTTTCTCACCGTAAAAAATATCATGATCCATCAGCTGTTCCAACATTGTACTTAATCGTCATGAATTGGAAACATTGCTTGCTCCTCTGGTTAAAGATTCTGCCAAAAGTCGTGCTTCAGATGTATCGAATGTTTCCGTTGCACAACCGATAATACTCTAATTTCAGATACACCTGAATCTACAACAACAACCGAATCTTTTATAACAGAAGATCAAACTGCTTCCAACAACAATGTCACAACTGATGATCAACATTATGTACAGAGAAGTTATATCAGTAGTTGACTCTCTCGAAATATTTTTGGTACTTCACACTTGCTCGATCAATTGGACATACATGGTTTTGTTGTCTCCTTATACATGGTTTCGCTGTCTTCAATTCATCATCAACATACATGGTGTATGATTCTGAATCATTGAAAACATCGAGGAGGAGAGAGTGTGTAGGTGGTCATTGCTTCCTTGTTCTTCTACATGCTTCTTTGCGAAAACCCAATGCCTTCTTGAATTCCTTCAATTAGGGGGAAGAAATAAGACGATATGTGGCTCAAACGTCTCAATTTGGTGTTATCGTCTCAATTTCACGGGTGATCTTGTGTGAAGTTACCCAAATATGATGTTATGATGCCTCACACACGGTCTTGGTATCGAATTATTGCATATTCACAGGTGATTAGTATTCCGAAAGACCACAACATTCAGGGGAAAGTCATATCATTTCGTCTTTCATGGTTTGTTTGGTGTGAAGCGTCTACATACGTGAGAAGATCTTGTTGATTTCTGGCATGTTACCCTCGAACGGATCTTCCACAATTAGTCAGATTTTCTTTGTGTGGTTTACTGCTCATCTACAAATTCCGCTGCATACTGAAACCTTCAAAAGTTAGAGGAAATGTAGACTTCATCAAAGTTTCAAATCTGCTAAAGACAGTTGTCAGTTTGGGGGAAACTGATTCTAAAAACTTCTTCACAATGGCTTGTACACACATTACAGTGTACAACCCGTAATTGTCAAGAAAGGACCCTGTGGTACGCTTTAGTGCCACAATTCTTATAAAAGGAGCGAAAGCTTCTTACTTTTGAGTAAAACCTATCAAACCTTTCATTTTTCAAGGTTTTGCTCAAAAGGACAAGTACTTCCCCGTATGATTTTCAAAACCTCAACCGTTTATATCACTAGTTGAGGGGGAGTATTTGAATTAAAACTTTGTTCACAAATTGTTCATAGTGGTCATCTTCCCGCAACACTCGAAATGGTCATATTTATTCTCAACTTTTCAAAAATAACATTTTATATGCCATTTTTTAGGGGGAGAAAATTATGTGATAAGAAATATGTTGTGTTAATGCAAATGAATCTTTGTGTAATAGACTTAACCAACGAATTGACGGTACTAAACTGTTAGTAACTCGAAAAGACTTGACCGGGATGGGTAATAATTTCAAGCTAGTTCGCTAGTAATGTAAACATGTTTCGCAAAGGACTTGTCCGAGTAGAAAGTACCATTCGAGAAACTCTTGGTAGACATGAACTCTGACGGGTATGACAACCTTTCGAGGTTCGTCTACACCTTCAAGGTAGTTATTAGAGCTAGTTGTCTCCTAAAAGCTGACAATGTAACTCTTTAACTATGCAACGTAACCGTGTCTCGCAGGGGATTGTCTATCTTGAGTTGATCAATTCAAAAGTGCGCGCTCTTCCCACACAGTGCAGATTTCCGTCAAAACTCTAAAGCACATGTGGAGGGGGAGTATTTCTGCTAAAAGATAAAACTCTCACAGTGGTTCAAACATGTTTTTCATTTACAAACCCTTTGAGAGATTTTCTGGAAAATTGGATTTATGGCAACATAGGTTAGTCATGGAGTGATAAGGTGACTAAGGTTAGGAATAACCGTCCTATGATCCGCCAGAGCAGGAGGGATCTACCCAAGGACATCACAAATAGTTAGTACTTAGAAGTCCTTAGGTACGATGATAAAAAGGAGAAATTGAGAATCGGAGAAAGAAGGAGTTGAATAATTAAAAAGAAATGCAAAGAAAAGGGTGAAAAGAAATAGCCCTCCAAATTATTCAACTTAGGGTAGACACCGGGTTCAATTCATATGCTACTGGTTGTCACTTAGTGACGCCGGTATTGAAGATTAAAAGTCGTCATGGACCCAGTGACGCATGCACTAAACCTTCTTAGCCACTCAAGTTTCTATCTACAGAAGCTTGTTTCATTCTCACAGGGACCCTACGTAAACTACTGGCTTTTTCTTAGAGATCGCTGATATTGAATAAGGAGACCCTCTCCCTAGTCTCCGCTCAGGAAAAACCAAAACGCACTATTGAGTCTAGAGCCACGAGATTCATCAAAAGATCTCTTAGGTACACTTGAAATTTTATCACTTGACGTTCAACAATAAGAATTTCAGTGGTACATTATCGAGTCCTTCACAGATCTTAGCAATCTGTCGAGAACATTTATGAGAGGTTCACATCTGCGATCCTCAGTGATTGAATGGAAACTCCTGCCAGGGTCAACATCAAACAGCCCTGACAGCAGGTCACTTCGGTAACTCCCCGTGGATTACGCTTAGTGTGTCTCAAACGGTCTACAGTCGTGAGGTGATGCTTCGGTATACCTCAACGACTCATCTAAACTGTAGATGTACTTCGGTACATCGCGTTATCTCACTTGTGGGACTCTAGTTCAGGAACGGCCTTTGTGAGAATTAGAGTTGTGTTTTCACACTATGCTGTTAACACTCTCGAAGATCAAACTTGTAAGTGCCGGAATCCGCTTATTACTAACCGTTTTAAATGTTTTCTTCTTATGGAAGCTCCGGAGCGGGATGATCGTGCAGATTCTTCTCATGCTCACGCCAACATCATCACTAATGGAAGTTCTATCCAAAAGCAACACAACAGTCAGAATGATTCTTCGTCAAATCAAAGAATCTACAAAGTTAAAGACTTAAAGAACTTCATCAGTACTGACTTCCAACGTCAAAGAGCGTGTGAGCATGTTGAAGAATGACGTGGAGACACTGTAGCGGCGAAGCAGACCTGAGGCAGACTTGATGCAGACAACAACATACTATCACTTTCATCACAAAGAACAATGATCAAAGAACAAAGTTAAAGATGACGTCAAAGCATAACTGTTCAAAGAAAACTATCTCTCTACAATGGGGAGATTGTTCGAATCAAGGCAATTCTTCTCACAAGAAAGAAGAATGTCAGAAGACGTCAAAGCTACTATTACATCAACGCCTTAACCGTTTTTCATCACCAACACTTGAGGGGGAGATTGTTGGAATCACTCCTAGACCATAATTCAAGTGTTAGTTACTCATATGTAATAGGTAGTTTATTATGGCCTTTATGTTTGTTTAAGGTCAAGCTTATGTAGAAGGCCCATAAGCTTAGGCCCATGTCCAATAAGGAAAAGGGAAGGAGTGGGAGTGTTGCCCTAGCTCCTTGCCTATAAATACTCTTGTAAACCTTCATTTGAAGGTTGGTTGTTCAAGTTTTTCTTGCATTCACATCTTACGCGTAACCGTCCTTATCATAACGTGTGTGTGTGTTTGGTTTACTTGTTCAATCGCCTTTATCTCTTTCTTGTAAGCTTGTGTTGTAAATCTAGTGACCTCACAAGACTGATAATCGAGATTCTCCATTCGGGGTTATATCATCCAATAGAACACCAGCAATGTTTCATCCCACACTTAAATAATCTTCTCAAATTTCTTTTCCACTGAGGTCTGAAGCAATCCATTCCAAAAAAAAGTGTCAAGAGAACAAGTCCCCCAAGTAGTTGAATTGAAGCAGTCAGTTTCTTTGTATAATGCTCAAGAACTCTCCCGAACACACATCATGAGGGGAATGAAAACACCTTCCCATGTTCACATTTTTCTTCCCGGATGATCGTGTATGAAGCTCAAGAACCAGAAGTACACCAATACCCAAGAGCCCTCCTGAATACACATCATGAGGGGAATGAAAACACCTCCCCATGTTCACATTTTTCTTCCCTGATGATCATGTATGAAGCTCAAGTATCCGAAGTATACCACTACACAAGGAAGGAATAACTGATAACATTGAAGAAGCAGGCCAAGTCTCTGTTTATCTCTGCGGATGACAATCTCTGCGGATGTCAACTCCGGAATAAGTGATTATATCTCTGAATCACTGATTAAGCCCTCAAGTGAAAATAGTTGAGCGCCCCTAATGTACACAATTATCTCTCCCCTGATGATAGTGATTCCATCGAAATCACCACACACTTGTGTACCTCTTTTATCTTCAAAAACTTTCTTTAACATCTCTTCCCCTACATAGTTGGAATAAACACTAAACGCCATGAGTCTAACCTTGAGTTTCTCTGCGGTAATGACATTTGTATTCCCGGGATATCTTCAATCACTTAGAAGAATTAAGTTCATCAAGTTTACTCGCGTTTAGATGCTTGTCTCCTTCCCCCTTGCTGGTTTTGACACTTCAGAGTCATCAAATCATTATAAGCCCGTATACTAGAAATTTGTTGAGAAGAACACTTGAACTCTTGTGAGAATCAACTTGCTGAAGACTCTCTCTGACTATTTTTATCAACCCTTATGTAGACAATTTGAAGTGACCACTGAAGAAGAAAACCCGATATACCATACTTGAAACTGAAGTCAACTTCCCCACATTTGTATCTTAATCTTGCACCTAATGATGGAAGAACGGTGTAAAGAATCAATGCTTAAAGCAAATCTCTAAGTACTCACTACCCAAACAAAGTATGAGACATTAACACCTCTTGCGATTATCCACACCGTCATATGCGTGTGACACTGAGTAAAACAAAGTAACTTCTAATAGTGATAGTTAACCAGGTCTTCAACCATCCACCTCGACTTCTGGTAACTAGATAAACCAAGTCTTCAACTCAAATTCTTAAGCCTGAGCAAGTTATCAAATAAGAACACGCCTTTGTGAAAGTCAACTTCAATCTCAAATAAGTGATAAATGATTAGCTCTGAAGTAATCAACTTGTGTCAAATGTCCAATACGTGAAATAGTCAATAACAACGTCTCGAGGAGTCACTGCTAAAGAATATGAGCAAGTCTAGTTGGGGATTGAATCTGAATTATAACTCTCTCCCAATTAGTGCTCTCCCCTAAACCGACAATTTGTTTGATAAATGCCCAGATAAAGAAGAAGTCTTTAGATCGTTAAATGCAACTCGTCTTTAGTCTTCTAACATGTAGCAGAAAATGTAGAACAGACTGTAGACTCGACCTTCTTCAAGATTGTGCAGTTGGGGAATAGATAGTTAACATCTTCAACTCACACCAAAAAGCATCCCACCAAAAAGCATCCCAATTAACTTACATCTTGAAAATCCCCTTAACTAGAATCCCTCCCAAGCAAACAAGAACAGAAAGATGTTCATCAAGGAAATCAGCAATCAGGCCGCAACGAACACACAAGATGGTAACACCAAACTACCAATCACATCAAACAAGAACAGAGAGATTGTTCGGAATTATCATGTTGATGTATACATGAAGCATTAGCCGGAAGCACTTTGTCGATAAACTCATCAATCCGAGTGAAGATGTCAACCAACGGCTCTTAGAAGAGAAAAAAAAACTCCATGTAAAGATGACCCGATAAGAAGAAGCTCGGTTCTTACATGAGTTTAGAGCCGTATGACCATTTAAATTCTCAAATATCAATCAACAATGCAAAAAATTCATACTTCTTCTCCCCCTCAAGAATTGCATACGGAGATGCCATTCTTGACTAAATAAGTGAAATCATCCAAATGTTCTATTCACACTTCTCTCCCGCAAAATCAGCACATGATGTCGCCATCTTCATTATAATCGAGCAAGTGGAATGAGAAAACAATCAGTGGTAGCCCGGTTCACTTGATGACTGAAGCGCATGGAAAAAGTATGAAGCATGTTGATGAGAATGGTCATAATAAGAAGATTTCTCTTCTTCAGAAGATAATACGCACTGAAGCGTACACTTTTCTTTTCTTTAGGGATCGAGGCTTGAACTGTTGTGTTCAAACGTCATAAGAAGATTTCTCTTCTTTTGAAGATAAAGCGCACTGAAACGTACACTTTTCTTTTCTTTAGAGTACGAGGCATGAACTGTTGTGTTCATACGTCATAATCTCTCTCTTTTCAGCTCTCTTAGCAAAACATGTAATCTTCCCCATTATCATTCTGTAAGCTCTTTGTCGTGACAGCTGATGGAGAAAACCCGATATAATGAATTTGACCCTGAAGTAAACTACCCTGAACTCGTGACTTAAACTTGCACATATGTAACAAAGAGCGGTGCCGATTTCCATTAGCATCTCTAAGTACTCTCTATGTACTCTATACTCTTCAACCAACCAACCATCAAGTATAAGACGTACATTACCTCTTGAAAACCCACAATTGAATGTGACACTGAGCACTACAACGTAACTCCTTAAAGTGATAGTTATTTTGTAGTGGTAAGAGCCCAATTTCCCCAAGTGGTAAAAGAAAAGGTAAAAGACACCAAACAATAACTAGATTTCCAAGTCTTCGTTTTTGATAATAAGCTCGAACAAGGATCATGAAGTATCTTCATCCAACCATCCCCGATACCTTCAGATACTAAGTACACTCACCCGTGATAATTTACTTCAACCTCAAATAAATAATACTGAATTAACGTCGTTGTCATATCTTCTTGTTAAAAGCTCAAATCTTGCCTTCTTTGACGTTTTAAGTGAACTCTGATAATGGTTTCATCCCGACCATGGTTAAAAGCACAGAACCCCGTAAAACCAAGCAATAACCAAACTGCCATGACGAATATCCAAACACACATCCAATTTATGAAGTACACCCTTGTATCCCTTCTTCGAAACAGAACCCGTAACACCAGCATCAGAAGACCCCGAGATACGCTTTCCTTTCTCCAAGATGGTTCCATCATAACGGGGTTTTAAAATTCTATAGTTTAAACCGAGAAATAGTTTCTTTCGCGGGATTTTACAAAACCAAGAATAAACCGTATGATAGTTCCGGAAATGCATTTTACAATTAACAGGATGTTTCCATCGTCACGGGATTTTACAGGTCTATGATTTAAACCGAGAAATAGGTTCTTTCACGGGATTTTACAAAATCAAGACAAAACCGTAAACAATGTCAGCTTGAATGTGTTATGACAACTTTGGTTTCGGTGAATATCTGTTTTAGGGGAACATGCAGCGGTTTTAACAAAGGTTCATTCTTCATCATCAACAATTCTTTATCCAAATGTAGACAGCTTGACAAACCATACTAAGTCGAGTAGTGTACACTACTTCCCCCTGAGGTTGACCTTAAAACATCAAAGTACACGTTTCTCCCCCATGATGGTTTCGAACTTTCGGAAGCATCATTAACGTGTACAACCATATGTATGAAAAGTTCTAGTCATAAGCAAACATCTCAAAAGAGCATGAGTGACACTGAAGATTCTTGAACAATTTTGCTTAGACTGTGAAGTATCATTGACATTATGTGACGTCGAATATCACATGGGAATTGCTGAAATTGAACCTCCATTAATTCATCGGCTATTAGTAATGACCACATATGGAGATAACCTTATACGTATAATATCTTGTAAGTAATACCGTACAAAAACCCTGTAGTCATTTTTCAGATCTTCGCTCCAGCCGTGAACTATTTATCCCTCCATGAAAATTTATACCAAAATACCATTTAATAAAAAAATTGTATCCTCACATTTTTGAATAAAATATCGGATAACACATTTGTATTCCATAATTTTGGTTCATCAAAGTCATCAGCCCACGAGATCTAATTATCCCCTGATCCAAATAAAAAAAAACCCACGTTTCAATAACCCGTTCCAAATTAGTGTGAGGCCCTTTCCATACACAACCCAATCCACAATCTGAGATATCTGATCCAATCTCCAAATTATAACCGGTAAAAAAGAAGGCCCACATCAAGGATTAGTAACTCAAGCTAATAATTGAACCAAGTTACCCCACCTCATATTCATGCCTTTTTACCGACACTCTTCACATAAGCCATGCACGTGAACACTTGCTATCATCATGAATTACATGGGCCTACATTGTGTACACCCACGAACCAATATTAATGAAAATCCAAACCCGATCCAACTCCACTTGCTCAAATCCGGATATATGTAATACCCTAAAGATTAGGTTTTTATCATTACCCTAAACCTAAACATCAAAATACTCTCCTCAACCATTCCGCCTACCATACATTTCTTTCCAAAACAGATCCAACAAAAAAGAAAGCCTTTCACAAATTTGATTTCTCCATCAATCTCATCTCAATCTTATTAGTGAAATCAATCACACAATAATCATAAAAACATACACTCGACAACCCACGATCATCAATATTCCTTTTCCATTTTCGAATTGAAGAAAACAAGGGTTGAACTTTATGGCTTCAAGATCTTTTGATAAAGGTCGCGGGTAGGTTTTCTTTTCATGATTTTATTGTTGATATTGGTCTTTGAACGAGCTAAAGAAAAAGTTATAACATAGTTGTTATAAACTTATCTTTGTGTTCGGATATATAATGAAGTAAATCTTCAAAAATTGATCGATGATGAATTAGTTCTTTTCGTGTGTGTAGAGATCTGAAAAGGTCATTAATATTTGGTTTTACCACACGAAAACAAAACAAATTGAGATCAAATAATGTTTTTCTTTCTTGATTCGAGTTATGATAGTGTTAGAATGAGATGGAGGATGTGATATGTGATTGAGTTGGAGTTGGTAAATGGGTATGAGATAGTTGGATTAGTTGGTAAGTGGAGGATGTGATATGTGATTGAGTCGTGATTTGAATGTATATCTTCTTTACTTTTCGTTTTCATTTCAATAAAAATGAACCTGTGATATCTTGAGACATAGGTCGAGCTGTACAAAGTTTGGTAATATTGGTCATGTGGTCGAGTCTTAAACGTTTACACATAACCTTTCTTCATCTTCATTCTGTCTAAGTCGCTAGGTATAAGGCTTGTGCCAAATCGCTAGCGAATGATGTCAAGTCGCTATTGACTTTTATGTCAAGTCACTAATGACTTGAGTTGACTAAAGAGTCAACTCGCTACATGTCTCAACTCGCTATATTATTGGAAACAACTCGCTATTGACCAGGTCAACACGTTTTAAAATGCCAAATCGCTAAGGAAGCAGGTACAATGAATATGGACGTTTTTGACAAGTCGCTAAGTCATAATAGCAGTTTCCGGCGAGTTTTTTTCCGACCAAAAACCGTCCATATTCAAAGAAACCCATAAAACAGTCATAAAAATTGCTTCTTTGACCCATTTGACTACTGCTTGGACATTACAATCTGACCATATGACAGAAAATACTGTTTGGACAAAGTACTGATTGGACAATAGTTGACACAAAAACAGATGTTGATATAAAGATGACACAAAAGACCACAAAAAAACTTGTTTAAAAACTGTTAAAACCATAAGATTCATAAAGACATTCGACCAAAAGATGATAAAAAATAGTTTTTTAGAACAATATTTCGAGCCAACATAAATCAATAAAGCACAATAACCATGGTACGAAAACACACAAATCAAAGAAACACAATAACCTTGGCTCTGGTACCATTTGTAGGATCGATATATTATTGTGTTGATGATTCGGGTGGTCTTGGATGATCAAAATACATGTTAAACATTGTAGAGAGAGAAAGTAGAGAGATGGGTGTTCAAGCTAGAGACTTGCTTTGTAAAATGTAAAATGTTAGATTGAAAGCACCACCCCTTCCATGGATGGAAGGGGTATTTATAGTTACAAACATAACGACCTCCTATCGGCCTGTGGATCAGGTATACAGTGGGTAAAGGCACGTCCTTCCTCCACGGTGTTACACTACGCTAAACTAAACTAATAGCTAACTAATAAACTGATAAATAACTTAACTAATGATATGTCTACGAGCTAACTTATGCTAGATAATACTTGGGGTGACCGACACTTCACTATGAAATTTTCTAATTCCTAACACAAACTCATAAAACTACATTAGATAACAACATTAACCATTACATTAAATGATGACATAAAAACTACACATTTGTATCCTTGACAACACCATTACATAAGAACATCCAAACACAATCCTAACCTACACAATACATCTCCAAAATCCATAACAGCATAATCTACACAATCCTAACCTACACAATGCCATCAGTTGACTAAGAAAGACATCACAAACACGACCACAATAAACACAATAACTGCTTTCTTGTAGCATTCACTAGTGGTTGTTCTCTCATTCAGTTCCAACTCCAAACCACGAATTTTTGACATGTAGCTGTATTCTTGCACTTGCAATTCTCGCCCTAGTTGTTGGACTTGAGTATAAAGGTTGTGCATCTCATTTCTGTAGTAACCATATTGTAGCTCAGGATCAAGAAAGTAGTAGAATCTGCATTGTTTTCCAGAATCCTAACAAAATCAAAACAACAATTATCACAAACGGAATAAAAAAACCAAAAAGATCAAGGATTCTTGATTCTCTTACACTAGGATGAGGGCAACACAAAAATCGTCTAGCTGGATTTATAGCAGTGCGTGATGTTCTTTCAACCACAGGCAACTCACAAAAGGAATGGGTCGGTATAGGTCCAAGCCAATTGGGTGAGGAGGATGAAGAAGACATTAGTTTGTTTTTGGAGAAATTAATTGGTTTGGGATTTAGGGTTATTATTTGGGATAAAAATTAGGGTTAGAATTTGGGGAAAAAGTTAGTATATAAAGAAGGAGGAGCAACAATTAGATTTTAGGGTTAGATGACTAGGATGGTGGTGCAACAGTTATTTTTACCCACTAGCCAACCACGTCAGCAATAAACAATAGCAACCGGTCACATATTCAAAAAGTGGCCATATTAGCACAAAAAGTAAAGTACACGTACCATATCGGAACAAAAAATAGTACACGTACCATATCGGTACATTTCAGAAAGTATGTGTCTATGTAATAGCTAAAATCATAGGATCAAATAAGAAGAAGAATTAAAATAAGAAGAATAAGAAAAAATCACAACTATACATTTTAGATGCACCTACAAATATAGATGCATCCCTCTTTAAAAATCTCAATTTAATTTAAATTCCGTGGCTAAAAATTATTTTCACTCTTCTTATTTTAGTTTTTCTTCTCATTGGATCCCTTCCACATACATACATACATACATACATACATACATATAAATTATATATAACAGGAGGCATGACACGTAGATTATTCCACAAATGTCCACCTCATTGCCATGTAATTCTAACAATTTTTTTAAAATTTAATTAGCTATTATTTAATTTTCGGAATTTATGTATTATTTTTCGAAATTTTATTAGCTATGCATTATTAAAATTATTTAATTAAATATTCGGAATAATTAATTTTACTAAAAAAATTGGATTTTTTAGAAATTTTGCCACTGCAAGGATTGAACCTAGGGTGTTTGTATCATTAACAAGCATGATAACCGGTAGACCAACATATTTTTTTGATAATATCTTGCAAAACCAAATATATAAACTTACACAACTAATTATTGACCATTTTTATTAGTTTCAAAAGGAATGTATTTATCTAAAAAAAGGTTATATAGCACATATCCATTCCTTAAATTATAAACTTTAACCTAATCCATGTAAATTCACGTTTTCAATAGGTTTTCAGAGTCTTGGACTCATGGGTAGTTCAAGTACTACAAAAAGTGGCGATGGAGCAAATACTTTGGTTATGGATGATGTTGATGACATCAGTTTTGATCACTGCAGGTGGAGTTGGATGTTTGCAATGGTTTGGTGATTTGGTTGATGTTCGAGTGTACCTACAAAACGGGCAAGATCTTTATGTTAGACTGGCAGCCTCGGAATTATGAGGTAAGCCAGTGCATAACTAATAATAATGCAGTTTTCTATTCATATGATGTTTAATTTGGTTCCATCCTGTTATTCAAGTTTATACTATTAAGTGTGCAACTCTTAATTATGTTGGATAAATATGATATATAAAACTAAAGGTACAGCTGTTCATAGTAATTTAGCAGCAAAGACATATATATGTTGTTTATTAATGTAAATTTTACAATGTTTTGTTTTCTTTAACTTTGTAATATCTCTTAGATCTCCGTTCCAGCTTCAACAGAAAAAAACGAGTAGTTATTGAAGTTAGTTTGTCAATTTCAACTGGATTGATTTTGTTAGGCCTGATATTTACACTCTACACTTGGAGTAAAAGGAAGAAGAGATCAGATGCAAAAAGAAAAAGCAAACGTAAGCGAATTCGAGAGCTTATGCAAGTAGATGGTCTCACCAGTGACGAATTAAAGAGCCATCCGCAAGTAAGATTATTTTTCTAACTTACTATTTGATGAACAGTAATATTGCTCACTACATGGAGGGTGAAAGCATGCGAGTGGCTTTCGAGAGTTGGTTTTGTCAATACAAAACTGACAACATGCCTTTATCACATCATTGCAGCTGGATGTATCATTTGCTATCACGTGGGCATATCTCGAGAAGGTAAACTATATACCAGACATGATAAATAAACTTATTTTACTGATCAAGAGTCATTCTAGCTAGGGGTCTCATTGCTTCATTTATTAAAACTGGCATTATTAGTTTATATAGTTACAGGCAGTGACCGAGCATGCGCATAGGACACATCTACTGTGTTTACTTGGAAAGGTACAACTGATTGATAATGCATATGAAGATACTCACATTCAGGTTATATGCTTACAAAAGATATGTGACCTTTATTAATGCTTATAATGCATCTCTAAGACAATTTATTATATTATGTAATGTATTGGTTAATTATGGGTCGAATTTGTTTGGGTCAAAACTCTTAACCCAAACAACCCGTTAGTATTAGTTAAAGTAGGTATGGCAGTTATGCCTTGACAGTTATAAACGGTTATATTTGTGAAACGTCACAATGGTTTACTCTTGTAGAAAGGTGTCGTTTCACAAGATATAAATAGCCTAGGAACTTTGTTAAATAAAGTTAAGTCCATTTTAATATTCTACTGTTACATTGATATTCATTTTGCAAACAAACACAACCAGACGTTGCCTACAATTATGTCAAACATGAAACGCATGTTAGAGTGCAATTGTGTCCAATCAAAACCTGTGAAAAGATCTCAACAATGGTACCAGAGCTTATGTTCTGATTCCTGGAAGACACAATTGAAAATGAAAAATAAAACACCCCTCAATACGTATTATCTACAACGAGAAGCCTAACCCATTATCCAAAAGTGGTCGAAGTACAAAAAATATATACCCCTGAAGGAAAGCAACTACTTAAAAAGAAAATGGAGGAAGTTGTTTCGTTTAACGCCACAAAAACCAAACACCCGTTGGGAAGCAGTTACATAAAAGAAGTTGGAGAACCAAGCAAACTGTCTAGAAAAGATAGGCGTGCATGTTGCTATATTTGCAAGAAAAAAGGGCACGTTTACTGGAAGTGTCCAAAGGAGAAGAAGACTTGCGTGACAGAAAACATGGAAGAAATAGCCACAAAAACTGCAAACCCAGAACCTTTTAAGTACCAACCAGAAACTGTGCATGTGACAACAGATTATATGGTTGAGGGCTCTGATTTGAACAACTGGGATGATATATGGTATGTCCGTGCTATATACAAGAAACATATGTGTCCTATGAAGCATTTGTTCAAACCTATGATTCAGAGATTTAAAGTGGAAGGGACAGAAGAGAGGGAAAAGAAATTTATAGTTTCATATGGTATAGGAGAAGCATATGTGATGACAAGAGAAGGGAGATTGGTAATACCAAATGTAACTTTCACACCAGAAGTTACATTGAATGTTCTAAGTCTAGAGCAATTGGAAAACCAAGGATTCATGATAAGTTATGAGGGAAATAGATGCAAGATTGGGTACATGTTCAACAACATGGAAGAAGACTTCGAATACAAAAACGAATTGGAAGCAGAAAAGGAAGAGAGCATCAAAGAAAGTCATGACAGATTCTTGGATGGGTATTTTAGATCATTGGATCTTGAAAAAGAATGCTCCCTGATCAAAGGCATGGAGGAAATGAATATGGACAGTAAGGAAGATCATGATTATGTAGATAGTGAGTATCTAAGCATCAGTGGGACTTTGTACTTCATGAAGGTAAACACTTTCAAGAGATTTATTGCATTCTTAGACTTATTGAAACCAGAAAGATTGGTATATGCAAACTGGGAAGTGTTTAATGGAAAATTCATGGAGATGTTAGACTGGTTTTATATAGGATTCTTAAGGCAACATGAATTAGGAGAATTACCACCGTATATAGGGCCAATTAAGATTGACTTACTAGCCTTATATAAAACTGTTGATACACTGGGTGGATTTATGAATGTCACTTTCAATGAGAATTGGCATCAAGTTGCAAGGATATTAGGATTGGCGTATGAGCATTCTGAAGCAGTGAAAGAAATGTACAAAGAGTATATTGGTATGGTTAAGGTGTATTATGAAGAAGCAAAAAGGGTGCAAGGAAAGCCAGATGATGTGGAAGAGAATGGCAGAGATGCTGCAGACATTCAGTGGCCACAGGATGATGCACAGATTATTGCAGGAAGACCAAAGATACCAGAAGAAATTCCAAAGAGATGGATGAGGACTGCTGAAGAGGATGCATTTATGGAAGAAGCCAACAAAGGAAGCAAGGATGAAGTTGCAGATGAAAGCATGGAAGCAAGTAGCAGTGATGATTTTGAAATCATCACTTGAAGGTCAAAACCAGGAAGCAAGTGAACTATGGCATTAACGCATTAGGAGGGAGAATGTGACCTTTATTAATGCTTATAATGCATCTCTAAGACAATTTATTATATTATGTAATGTATTGGTTAATTATGGGTCGAATTTGTTTGGGTCAAAACTCTTAACCCAAACAACCCGTTAGTATTAGTTAAAGTAGGTATGGCAGTTATGCCTTGACAGTTATAAACGGTTATATTTGTGAAACATCACAATGGTTTACTCTTGTAGAAAGGTGTCGTTTCACAAGATATAAATAGCCTAGGAACTTTGTTAAATAAAGTTAAGTCCTTTTAATATTATACTGTTACATTGATATTCATTTTGCAAACAAACACAACCAAACGTTGCCTACAATTATGTCAAACATGAAATGCTTGTTAGAGTGCAATTGTGTCCAATCAAAACCTGTGAAAAGATCTCAACAAGATCGAGGCCATTAAGTGTTGGAACCACGGTTGCGAGGTCTTGAAAGATAAAAAGGACAATACATTTGTAATCAAAGAGGTGTTATCCTTAAAATTGCATATTAAACATCAACTAAGAAACTTATCACCCTTGCATAACACTTTTGAAAAGTGGATTTATAGCCAGGTAGATCAGTCACTCAATTAGAAACTTTCACCTTTTTATATATGACACATGGACGCAAGCCAGGTAGATAAGTCACTCAATTAGAAACTTTCACATTTGAAAAGTGTTTTGTAACGCTAAACAATTTTTTGTGTAATTAAACACTCATGGACGCAAACCACATTGTTTCTTCTCACAAGTTGCATCCCAAACGTCTTGGGTTGAAGTCGTATTTGCAATACTTTAGAAAAGGTACCAAGTTCATTTGTTTGATCATGTGTTAATTGTTTAAATAACATTCATTTATTTCCATATTATATAATAATTAGAGTGCTAAATTGTTGCAGGTGGTTGTTAATTGGGCGAGGGGTAATCTTAAAATACCTTTGAATGTCTCCGTCAGGTATAGTTTAGTCATATGTTACAATGGTAGGATCTGCTTACAGTCAGCGCGGTAATAAATAGTGAACTTAGGATGCATTAGTTTGCATGTCTTTTATTATGCATTACTTGAAGAATAAATGTTGCAGGAGCAACTGTTAACCAATTTTTGTTACTGTCAAATAGTTTTGAGCATGATTTCGTTCAAGATGATACTCACATTCAGCATAAAGAGGTATCCACTGCTACAATCATTTGTTTCTGTCAATTGGTTAACATGATCATTGTTTCTTGAACACAAACTCAGCATTAAGAACTTGCTATCCATTGTAGCAGTAACCACTGCTACAGTCATTTGTTACTTTCAAAAAAACACTGTAGCAGTAACAAATGAGTTTGCGTTCTGATTTTACTAATCAATTGTTGTTATTGTCAATTGGTTTCTTGAACGCAAACTCAGCATAAAGAGGTATCCACTGATTGAAGTCATGCTCAAACTCATCAATCAACTGGAGTTACAATGATTAGTAAAATCATTTGTTTCTTGAATCAAATCATTTGTCAATTGATTAGTAAAATCATCTGTCAATTGATTAGTAAAATCATTTTTCAATTTATTTGTTTCTTGAATCAAACCATTATGACTTCAACCCAAGACATTTTCACATATGACTTCAATCATTTGTTTCTTGAACGCAAACTCAGCATAAAGAGGTATCCACTGCTACAATGGTTGATGATCCTGTAAAATCAGAACACGAAAGTCTATGGAATGGAAGGTATATATTTTTCTCTAAGAATATGAATTGACTTGATATGGAATACTAAAGAAAACATCAGTACAACAGAAAAGTTCCAGATCTAAAATCATAATGTTACATGTAAGTCAATTTGTATATTTGATTCAGATGATATTGATGAATGGGCTTAGCCGAAATTCTTTGGAGGAGCTATCATCCGAAAGAGATTACGATGATCAGATTCCTCATTTTTGCAATATGCTTACAAAAGATCGAGGCCATTAAGTGTTAGAACCACGGTTGCGAGGTCTTGAAAGATAAAAGGACAATCCATTTGTAACCAAAGAGGTGTTATCCTTAATTTCATATTAAACATCAACTAAGAAACTTATCACCCTTGCATAATACTTTTGAAAATGGATTTATAGCCAGGTAGATAAGTCACTCAATTAAAACTAGCATTATTAGTTTATATAGTTACAGGCAGTGACCGAGCTTGTGCATAGGACACATCTACTGTGTTTACATGGAAAGGTACGACTGATTGATAATGCATATGATGATACTCACATTCAGGTTATATTAGTTTATCATTACATAGAATTGACAATGAAATCAGGTTTCTTTTAATTACTATACTCATATTTATGTTTATGTGTAGGTACAGCGGGGTTGATTCATTGGCATGGTTCAGTTTTAGAGGCATGGTTACGTGGTTGGTTCAGCAGGCTGGGTTGCGTTATCAGGTTGGGTTGGTTTAGCGGGAACACACTGAACGCCAACCCACTGAACGTGAATACACTGAACACGTACAAGATGAACACTTATAAGATGAACACGTACAAGATGAACATGAGCACACTGAACGCGAACAAGCTGAAATGTTCAAGTTGAAGGCGAACAAGCTAAAGACGAACAAGCTGAAAGCGAACACACTGAAGACGAACAAGCTGAACACGAACAAGCTAAACGTGAACACACTGAAGATGAACAAGCTGAACGCGAACAATCTGAACATGTACAAGCTAAACGCGAACAAGCTAAACATGAAAAAGCTAAACACGAGGTGGGTATCTTTGGGATTTAAGAATGTTTGTTTCACATTTTTAATTTCCAAAAAAAATAATGCTTTTCAGTTGATATAATTTACATGGTTACTTGAATTGATTTATTAATTAATGAGTTGTTCTTCAATTAATGAGTTGTTCTTAATTTGTCATTTTAGTAAAATGACATAAGTTATTATTAAAATTATGTACATACTAATTATTGATAGAAAAGATCTACTTTTTTTGACTAAACATTCTTCGAGTGTACCTGTTTAAACTCAAAAAGAATCATCGAACTTTTTTTCTTGATTCTTAAATCCGTTTAACAAATTGAAACTTTGTGCAGGATGCTTTTGAAATTAGGTGTTAATGTTCGAGATGGAACATGTAATATACTACCCTTTGATGTTATCGATTGGTGAGATCTCTATCGTATTGTGCTATAGCTGATGAGCAGTTTGAACCCGACAGGGCTGAAGTGGTTGAGGTAATTTGCACTCTTGAGCTGAAAGGTCAACCGTGCTCGGCATTGAAGCATTCAAATCAGACATTGTGATTTATGGAATTATGGATTAGTGTTAAATTTTTAGTTTTTATGGTCTTTGATAATCTGAATACTTCAGGTTTGGATGTTTGTGCTCATTAGTCTACGTGTATTCCAGCTTCAAACAGATAACGAGCCTTATAAGGTATACTTATATTCTCCTTTGGTTTGTATTAAAAAATTCCTTATTTGGTCAACAACTCCTTAACCACATGCATATATTTTAGGCTGAATTGAAGCGGTTTATAGCCAAGATTATTGGCATGTTAAAGGAAGAGAATCTTTATGCGTCTCAAGGTGGACTAATAATCTTATCTCAGGTTAGTTAGTTCACCAATACACAATGATTCGTTTGGTTCATTTTTAGGTTTGACAATAATATTGGAAGTTCTTTTTCTGTTTGTGGATCTTTGATACTGTGACAGGTTTATTGCAAGTTGAGTCAAATCAAGCTAAGTAGTTAAACCGCTATAACAAGTTTTCCCAAACACCCGATAAGTTAAACTATCATGTGTTTTCTATATAAATTTTAACTACGACAAGAGGCGAAAGATGTGAAGCAAGTAGTCGAAGAGAAGAATGATCATAGTCCGATGAGAAAGGAAAATAAGGGTATATTTTCTCGATTTTTGAATGGATTAATCAGGTCACACAATGATGATTATGAAAAGCGATTGCACCTCAGATGTAAATTTTAATAGTTTTGTTTTTTTCATGTATCCTTTGATTATATGTAAGTAATGAGTATATTTTCTTTGTTTGATCTTTTTATAGAAGCTGTAAGGAGATTGATGATTCGGATAGATTGAAGATTCTGATAGGTAAACCTTACACTAGACATGATAAATAAACTGATTTTACTGATGAATAGTCAATCTAGCGAGGGCTCTCATTGCTTCATTTATTAAAAGTGGCATTATTAGTTTATATAGTTACAGGCAGTGACCGAGCTTGTGCATAGGACACATCTAATGTGTTTAAATGGAAAGGTAGACTGATTGATAATGCATATGATGATCCTCACATTCAAGTTATATTAGTTTATCATTACATAGACTTGACATGGAGTGCTAAAATGTGGGAGATTTAGTTTTGTTTTTGTTGTACTCATTATGGTATATATATATATATATATATATATATATATATATATATATATATATATAGTGTTGTATTCAATGCAGTACCAATGTTAGATACAGTACTTTACAGTACTCTTATAATAAATTTCAACCATTAAATAATTTAATCAAGGGACAAGATTAAAAGTGCCAAAATTGTAATTAAACAAAAAATAAAGGTTTTCTTTTAAATTAAACAAAAGTCTAAAAGGGCATTATTGGTACTACAATTTAATTGAGTTTTTAACTGTCTCTCACTTTTTATACGGATCTAAATCATTAGCAGTTTTCCTCACCCCAAACCCTAGCTGCACCCTCCTTATCATCACCACTACGAATCTGAGCAACCAACAATGGAACCACCAATTCTTATCACAAAACGAGTTTATGAAACCACCACTACCTCTCTCCCCCGTATCTCTAATAGCAACCGAATTAGAAACAACCACCCGCCGTCCATTCACAGATCTACATATCTACATTTATTTACAAGCCTTGAGTTTGATGTGCTTGTGGTGCTTCATTTATTCACAGATCTACAGGGTAACAAGTGTGAAATATTCAATTAGAAAAAAAAATCGAGGAATCCAAATAGTTATGGTGTCGTCGTTAGGCCGTCTTATGAGGCAATCGGTTATGTTGGTGCAAGACCTCTTTTTGGTAAGCATGTATGAATTATTTATTTAATACCAAAAATGCGAATATCATTTTAAAGAAGGTGAGGGACACGTTATTATTTCAAAGATAGCATTAATTTGCTTGGTTTGCATTTGTTCTACAAATTATTACATGAATATTTTATTCAAATATCTTAACTTTTTTTTACGATGCTGTTAACATATTTTGGAGTTTTAATATAATTTTATGAGATTGGGCACACATGATAGGAGAATGTAACAGTTATTATTTTTTAGAAATGTATAAAGAGTAAAATGGTTAGTGTGTTTGATACCCTATTCTAATTTAGTGTTATGTTTTTGGAGGACCAGATGCCAAAAAAATTGTGCATCGTGCATATATGTTTTTAGAAGGCGTACACACATGTTGTAATGAATTTGACAAGAAAGCACAACATTCACATATGTTCTTGGAAGGGTACTATATTCTAACAAATTTGATAGTGTGCACATATCTTTTTGGAAGGCGTGCACATATGTTCTAATGAATTTGACGAGAAAACGAAGCGTGCACATATGTTTTGGAAGGGTACTCATATGTTCCAACTAATTTGATGAGAAAAAGAAGTGTGCACGTATGTTCTTGGAAGAGTGCACACTTGTTTTTGATGACGTGCATATCTATATTTAACAAGATACATTTGTATTGAAATTGTATTTCATTTTATATCAAATTTTGTGTATACTATTTATGTTTTTGTTTATTATAAATATTGAGGTTACATGTGTATATTTATGTTTTTTGTTATAAATTTCGAAGATTACAAAATATACACAAGAAACATATATGCAATTACCATTTTAAGCGAAACAAGTTTGATGTATAAACAATTGTACACAACAAACATATATAAATTTATAATTTAAAAGAGAAAACACATATGCACTTCATATTCCTTAAAACATGTATACTAAAAAAAAATCCGAAAATTAAGGTGAATTTAAAAACGTTTTTTAATTAAAAAATTCAAAAAGTAACTAAAAATGTGTTTGACTATTATGCCCTTTTCAATTAAATAAAAAGGTTTATTAATACTAAATTTTCATTGGTCTAAATGAGTACTGTAAAGTACTGCATCTAACATGAGTACTGCATAGAACGTGACCCTGTATATATATATATATATATATATATATATATATATATATATATATATATATATACTTTTATAACGGGCTGCGTTATTGTCACTTGTGCTAGCAAACTTGCTGAAGTTAATGGAAATAAAAAACACCCCTTGAAAGCAACAAAGAAATCCCTTAAGCACCAACTGCAACGAAAACCTTACAGCAGCAACCAAACACCCCGTTACAGCAAGCATCCAAACACTCCCTGTTAGGATCCAAACACCCTCTTACATCAGTCATCCAAACAACCCTCGAAAGCAACAAAGAAATCCCTTAAGCGACCATCCAAACACGGAATTATATAATCTATACTTCACAAATTATTCAATATACCCTTCCCATATACTCAATTTTATTATAGATTTAGGAGTACGACCCATGGTATATTTAGCGTGACATTTGATTTTATAAGTCCTGTCATAGAAACTTTATTTTCCTTTGTTTTTCATTGTCATAGTTGCACGTGGCGAATGAAGATTCTCTCAACGAATTATCAAATCATTAGCAAGTTTAGATGAGTAACTTTTTATTTGACACATGATGTATATTTCTTTTGTACAATGTTACTTACTACATATTATTCTTGATTGGTGTATGCATTTTCTTATTTTTCCAGTTTGACATGTTATTTATAAAGCATCACCAATATTATCCCGTTAGTAAGTATATTTTCCGAATTGGCCACCTTTAGACGTAAAGTATTTGACAAGAAGTTTCTTAACGGTGATGAGGGAAAAAAGAATAAATCATAATTGTAATGCGATTTTTATTATTTTTTAGTAGTTCCTCCATAGTCCATTTAGTAGAGGTAAAGTAAGGTCCTTAGCATCTATATTTTATTTAGTGATATGCCATATATTCTATTTCTAAATATACAAATCACCGTTTCGAAGACTTTACGTTTCTATGCAAATGCTCATATCGATGATATTTATGCATTCCATATACACTTTGGGAGAAATTCTGCATGGAGCCGTAATTTAAATCAAACTTTATTGCATTTTCTAGCTTTACCCATTACATGTTTATGTTGGATCGTAAACTTGATTTAGCCCGAGTCCATGATAAAGAAGCTTCTAGAAACTCGTAGAATCCTCATAGATAATATCCATGTGAAATATCTAGAATGGTGCATTAGAAATATGTAGATAAACTTATCTAGTGTGAATTATCTAGAATTAGGATAAGAATGATGATGTATTAGGAATGATCAAGATGATGTAAGAAGTATCTAGATCGTAGTAGAATATCCATGGAATTATCTCATCTCTAGAACATTCCATGGAGTAGTATAAATAGGTGTTATGGTGATGTATATAAGAAGTATGAAGCAAAGCTTAAGAAATAAAGTAACATTGTAAAAGCTCTCTAAGTGTTCCTCTCTTCATCAAATATAAGCCTAAAAGGCCTTCGAGTTTCTAACAAATTGGTATCAGAGCTAGAAGATCACATGTCAAGCATGATGAACTTGTTCCAATTTCCTCGTCTTACCAAAGACAACTATGGTAGTTGGTGCATTCGAATGAAGGCGTTACTAGGTTCACATGATGTATAGGAGATGGTAGAAAAAGGTGTTGAGAAAGTAGATGATGAAAGTTCCATGAATGCCGCCCAAAGGGTGGAGTTGCAAAAGGCAAGAAAGAAGGATCAAAGTGCTCTTACACTCATCTATCAATGTCTTGATGATGCGATGTTTGAGAAAGTTGCAAACGCAACTACTTCCAAGGAAGCGTGGGAGATCCTTCAAAATGCTTTCAAAGGAATCGACAAGGTGAAAAAGGTACGTCTTCAAACTCTTAGAGGAGAGTTCAAAAAACTCCAAATGGAGGAATCCGAAACCATTTCGGATTATTTTACTTGTGTCTTGACCATTTCAAATGAAATGAAGAGAAATGGTGAAAGCTTGAGTGACACAAGGGTGATAGAAAATATTCTTCGCTCTTTGTCCCCAAGCTTTGATTACATTGTCGTGGCCATAGAGGAGTCAAAAGACATAGACTCAATGACCATTGATCAACTCATGGGATCTTTACAAGCCCATGAAGAGAAGTTGAAGAAAAGAAGGGGGAAAGAACCCTTGGAGCAAGCTTTATACTCAAAGGTCTCTTTCAAAGAAAGAGAAAAAAGCTTTCTACATGGAAAGGAGCAAGGACGAGGACGCGGTATTTTTCGAGGTCGTGGTGGTTTCCAAGGCCGAGGACGAGGAAGAGGAAGAGAAGATGTCAACAAAGAAGATGAAAACCAATGGTCTTCAAATCGAAGAGGTCGTGGGAGAGGCTTTCAATCTCAAAGAGGAGGTAAGCCCCAAACACAATGTTACAACTGTCGTAAATATGGTCATTATGCCAATGAGTGTACTAGCTCAAGACAAGTGGAAGAAAAAGCTAATCTTGTGGAGGTAGAAGACGGAGATGAGCTTACCTTGCTAATGGCAAGACATGACGAACAAGAAGAGAGGATATAGCCATGGCATATAGATTCCGCTGCAAGTAACCATATGACGGGTGAAGAAGACTTGTTCGTGGAGATGGAGAAAAGTAAAGGTAACGTCACCTTTGGAGACGAATCAAAGGCACCGTTGAAAGGAAAAGGTAAGATACTTATCCGAGCTAAAGATGGAAGTCACCAATATATTTCGGACGTATACAATGTGCCCAATCTTAAAAGTAATATTTTAAGCGTGGGACAACTTTTAGAGAAAAATTACGATATTCATTTCAAGGATCGTAGTGCTACAATAAGGAATCCCGAAGGAAAGCTCATAGCAAAAGTGCCTATGACCAAAAACCGAATGTTCCTTCTAAACATTCAACATGATGAAGCTAAGTGCTTAAAGAGTTGTTTGAAGGATCATTCGTGGCTTTGGCACATGAGATACGGGCACTTAAACTTTGGTTACTTAAAGTTATTATCTTCAAAGGGAATGGTGAAAGGGTTAGATCAAATTGATCATCCCAATCAACTGTGTGAAGGATGCCTTCTTGGGAAGCATGCTAGGAGTTCGTTCCTGAAATAAGCGACATAAAGAGCTAAGGAGCCTTTACATCTAATTCACACGGATTTGTGTGGTCCCATTACTCCACCCTCTTATAGTAAGAATCTTTACTTTATGCTCTTTATTGATGACTTTTCAAGAAAAACTTGGGTATATTTTCTAAAAGAAAAATCACAAGCTTTTGAAACTTTTAAAACATTTAAAACTATGGTTGAAAAAGAGAAAGGTTTAAAAATTAAATCAATGAGATCCGATAGAGGTGGAGAATTTTTATCAAAGGAATTTAACAAATTTTGTGAGGATAATGGGATCCGGAGATTTCTAACGGCTCCTTACTCCCCAAAACAAAATGGAGTGGTTGAGAGATAGAATAGAACCATTCTCAATATGGTCCGAAGCATGTTGAAAAGTAAGAAGATGCCAAAGGAGTTTTGGGCCGAGGCGGTTGATTGTGCAGTATATCTATTGAACCGGTGTCTGATTGGTGCAAAACCGTCAAGTTTTCTCACGCAAGCGAGCCACTTGTGAATGACCAGCCGTAAGGAACTTAAAACAGCTCAAACACCAAATGCAATTTAGATCAGGAGAATACAGTGGATTCCCGGGTCGTTAAGTCCCACGGAGGATGACTGGTGTTTAACACAATCAGATGTCGAATAATCACTAAGGATAGTGATCAGTAAGGATTTTGAGTTATTTTATAAATTATAGGGGCTTAAATGCAAATTAAAGGAAATTAAAAAAGATTAACTATATTAAATAAACGCTATCACTAATTTTAAACTGATGTTTTTGATTTTATGTTTTTATAAAACTTAATTTAAAAACTACGTGACGTACAAATAAAAACGTGAAACTTACACAATATTAATCCTAAAAATATGAAAATGATATTTTTACAAACCTAATGATATGAGAAACTTTTTAGAAAAAGAAAATTTTTTTTATAACTATTTAATTAATTATTATTAATTAAAAACTATTTTTAACTATTAAATAATAACCTAAATTACAAGAAAATAGGAAATAAACCTAGAAAAATAAAATTAAGACTTGGAAAAATCTAAAATAACAAAAGAGAATTTTCAAAACTATTTTTATAATTTTCTGATTAATTTTCTATTTTTTATGAATTTTAAACTATTAAAAACTAACTAAATTACTAAAAATTACAAAATAAACTATGAAAAATCTGGAAAATTACTTTTTTTACTTTTTATATTTATCTTAACCTAAGAAAAATGAAAAATTATTTTTTTGAACTTTTTCTTAATTAATTGTATTAAAAGCTATTTAAAATGACTTAAAAACTGTTTTAAATTAAGAAAAATAGCAAACTGTTATGAAAAATTATGAAAATTTCAGGAAAAGTCTAATTTAATATATAGAATCTAAGAAAAATAGAAAAACATGTGCTTGTTTGGTAGATTATGAAACTGCAATACTAGTGCTTATGAAATAAGCACTTGAATAAGCCAAAGGGTACCAAATGGGTACCAAACCAACACAGAAGCTTTGTTATGCTAAAAATAGCCAAATGCAACTAAAAACAACTATCTTTAACCTCTGATAAGCTAACTCAACAGATTTGGATGATTTGAGTTTTGTGCAAAATCAGTGTGAGGGTGCTTCTTTGGACATGAAAATAAGCACTCAAGATAAGTTGAAAATGAAAACCAACAATTGGAACTTGTACTAGACCTGGCTAACTACTTTCAAACCAAAAAGCAGACCAAGAAAAGCTCTAATGAGCTCTAGACAGGCTCTGCAAGAGCTTGGGAAAACTCAGCATTGACTGAGTTTGGTGAGCAGGGCACTTAAGCCCTGTTTGATGAGCTTATTTGAAGCTTTTACAAAATTTCTAAAATTATGCAAAAATGACAATAAGGAAACAGACCAGTTGAAGTTTTAAAGTCCTAAGTTTCAATAAGATTGACCCAATAATGTGCTCATGAAAAATCCTTCTAGTTGGGCCAAAACTGAGTTTTGCAAGATTTTTTTGACTTTTAACAATTATGAAAGGTTGACTTTTATGAGCTTTGCAGTTAATTTAAGGACTGAATATGATGTATTATGTTAAACCAAGACTAATGCAACCTAAGCTAATGATATCTAAACACAAAACAGCCTTTTGATTGTTTGAAAATCCTACAGATAAGCAAGTGAGACAGATTTTATGAGAATTTGACTTTTAGCTTTTGCAGGCATACTATTTAGACAGATATGAGTATGAATGAGCTTAACAAGCATGAACCAATAGACTTTAATCACTGAACAAGTCTGGAACACAGTTCAAGCACCAAATCCAAACACTACTTTAACAAATTGATTTGAACTATAAATGAGCTAAACACTGATCAAACTTGAGCAGACAATCAAAATGAGTTTAAATGACTTAAATACAGCTAATTAAACATGTTTAAGCTATCTATGACTACAAATACAGGTACACACAAAACTTGCAAACAGATATTGAAATGAAAATGAAATTTCACTCACATGTGTCCAGCTGGTATGCAGGCTACAACCAAACCCCAAGACCACTACACTAAGCTATATCCAACTCAATACCAAGTCCTGTATCAACCCATTCCATTTCAATTCCTGTTTAACCCAATCTTCTTCTCAGTTGACTTTCATTGACCATACATCAATATTGCTTAAAACTGACTTCCAAGCTTACAATAAGCTATATTAAGCTTAAGTGAACTTGTTTGCACTTAAAGAAAAGCTGTTGCAATCTTGGACATAAGAGTTTAAGTTTGAAATTTTAAACAGTGTATATAAGACTTGAAACTGAAATCAAACTTTGATTTAAAGGCTCAAACTGAATTACAGTAACTAAATAACTTAGTTACAATGTCAGAAAGCTTGAAATTACAAATTGAAAAGCTAATTAAAACATTTAAGAGAAATACGACATACAAAAATTTAAAAAACTAAAATACTGGTTTCTTCTCTCTATCTCCTCCTTCTTTTATGCTCCAATAAGCATCCACGTGTCCTTCTGAGAGTATCCCACCACTTTTCTTGACCAATGGTTGAGTTTTGAGTGATAGCACATTTTGGCGGGAAAATCAGTTTGACTTGTAGGCCTGTGTTTTATCAACTAGGGGGGGGGGTGGCATTTATTGTGGGGGGTTGATGATGAGGGGAGTGGTGGGAAAGGAGAAAAGGGGGCTGAGGTGATGGGAGAGAGTTACAGGCATTTGGTCCAGTGGGGAAGAAGGTGGGCGGGTAAAGGTGGGAAACTGGTTGTTTGACTTTGGTTGACCTGGGGGTCCAAAATGAGGAAAGACAGGGGGTCATAATGGCATATGGCAGGGGTTCAATTTCAGTTTTGACAAGGCAAGGCTTAATATTAAATGACAAGGACCAAAACTGAATTCTTTGATATTTGAGGGACTAATTCTGCCATTTTTCCAAAGTTAACACAAGGACTGAAATTGACAAACTTTAATAGTACAAGTACCATTTTTGACATTTTCTAATTCTCAAAGGACCATTTTTGCCAAATTTTAAAGTTCAGGGACCTAAGTTGTAATTTTGTAAATTTGAATCTCAAGGACCAATTTTGACAACTTTTGAATCCCTAAGGACTTAAGATGATATTTTTCTTTATTTGGTTTTACCAGGGACTGTTTTTGACAACTTTTGAAACTTGGGGGACTAAAACTGCCAATTATGCAAACTTGATACGTTTTTCACCAGATTTTGACATTTTTGCATTTAAAACACATAAAACACTTATTTGTGATATTTTTATCATTTTGATGCATTTCTGAGTCTTTTCAGATGTTTTTGCAGTTTAAACAGTACAAAAATGATGAGTATTTAGACACTCATCAATCCCCCACACTAAGATATTGCTAGTCCCTAGCAATGTTTTGAGAAAAATTAATGGATTTGAATCTCTTTACCAAAAGCCATTACTTCTGGAGTAGCCAAATGTTTCAGTTCAAGTAAGAACCTTGGTACACCGATAACCAAATGATTTTGAGCAAATCACCAGCTTCTAACGGATTTGATTTGTCTTTACTAGAAGCCGTTTGCTTCTGGACTAGCCAACTCTTAGATAAAATATCTTTGGTGAGCTGATTACCAATTATGGATTTCCAACTGCCTTTACCACAAGCCATAAACTTGCGGGCTAGCCAACTCTTCACTTTTAAGGATATGGTGAGCTGAATACCATACAATTTTGGGCAAATTGCAAGCCGTCAACGGATTTGAGATATCTTTACCAAGAGCCGTTTTCTCCTGGATTAGCCAATCCTTATGTGGGTTAAAAATGGGGGAATTAGGTGGTATAATTACATGATAAAATTCGTGAGAATTCCCCCCCACACTTAGAAATGAATATTGCCCTCAATATTCAAAGTACCGGCGGTTATGCCGAAACATAGAACGTAAAAGGGAAATACTACGGCCATTATTTAGCATGATTTTTTATTATTATTTTTTTTTAATGAAACTCTTATATATATACACAATATGTGGGGCAACTCCCACAGTTTATTAATAGAAGTTAGAGGAAATAAAAGATTGTTTTTTAAATTCAAACTCACTTGACGTATCACATGTGATATAACACTAATCTGTAAGTTCGAATGTTCAATATACTGTCGTAAGACAAGCATAAGTAATAGTATAGAACTCTAAAAGATTCATCATTTTTTGTATTGAAAAATACACATTCTAAACTTTCCAACTATGTATCACATATAGTATTTGAACTTCTAAATCAATACGCTTAATTCATAGAAGTTTTTGAAAATAGAAAGAATTTAATATTCAAACTCGTTTGATATATCATTTGTGATATAACACTAATGTAAGTCCGAACACTAAACATGTTATAATAAAATAGGCATAAGTATTTGTAAAAAACTCCAAAAGATTCACTATTTTTTGCATCTATGTCAATATCTCTTGTATTCGAATATAAAAATTAGTGTTATATCACATGTTATATATAATATATATACTAGTGGCAAAACCCGTCCGATGGACGGGTATGACTTGTGGTTTTTATTTTTAGGATTTAGTAGAACAAATATATACTAATAAGTAATTAAAAGTTAAATGAAACGGTTAAGATATATAACTGATGTTACCATAATCCATAAAACGGCTAAAAGCAGGTAAGTATTTTGATTTTTGGTTTTTATTTTTAGAGTTTAGTTGAACAATTATATACTAAAAAGTAACTACTTTCATTAGTTAAAGGAAGATGTAGAGTTATACATGTAAAGCATAGCATACATTTTCTATCTAAGTATAGTTTAATAAAACATAAACCCGGGTCTAAAGCTTCATGAATAATTGTTTCAAATGCATCTATATTGTACCTTATAATGATAATTATGTTTATTAATAGAATGCTATCAATCACTCATCGCTATTGCTCCCAACATAAATGAGTTCACCTAGATATCCGCAAATTATAAAACTGATCAGATAGACTGATAGAACTGTGTCTATAAGTAGTTTGACTTAATATGGAAAAAATATGTGCAAGTATACTATCTGCAATTTCCTATATCCTATACATTCAAGGTTTCCAAAACACTGAATAAGTACCTGGGTTAATAACCTATTAAAGCACTATACTTGTCAAGAATGACAGTTCTGCGTAGCGAACTAAAAAAATAACTCTTTTAGATATTAATGTTGACATTTTTGTCTTTCTTTAAGTATTATGACCATATTATGACCATTTTACACTTTCTTAATTTTTTTCGAAATACTTTTTTTTTTCGAAATTTTTTTTCCAAAATTTTTTTTTGAATTTTTTTTTCGAAATAGTTTTTTTCGAAATTTTTGTTCCAAAATTTTTTTTTCTGAATTTTTTTTCGAAATTTTTTTTTTGAATTTTTTTTTCTACAATAATTTTTAAAATTTTTTTTTTGTGACATGCGCTTTTTTATATTAGAAAATTTTCTGAAATTTTTTTTCGAATTTTTTTTTTAAATATTTTTCGAAGGGTAAAATGGTCATAATACCTAAAGAAAGACAAAATTGTCAACATTAATATCTAAAAGAGTTATTTTTTTAGTTCGCTACGCAGAACTCTCATTCTTGACAAGTATAGTGCTTTAATAGGTTATTAGCCCTAAGTACCTTTACAGGAAGTTCGTCAACATTAAAATTGAACTCCTCTCCCCACATTGGATTCCTTGAACCGGGAACCATCGAGCTGCAGAATTAAAAATTACAAAAATTACATAATTGTAGGCATTCTTAAGCATGCAAGAAACCCATAGCACTTAAACTTATATTTACAACAAAACACTAAATAACAGTTAACTTGTTTCATACTGAAATTTATATAAGTTTAAGTGCTATGGGTACCGACTGATACTATAACTCACCCAGACCACTTTTCTGTACCACAAGTGCTGATTGCATAAGGATCTGACATGCCATTTAGGTGAGCACCAATAGGATTCTTCGCTGCTAACAGTTCCACCAACGAAACATGAAAAACATAGTAGCAATTAGCAAAAGAAAGTTCAATAAGTAACCATCTGCCTTTACCAAAACTATGACACTACATATATCTTCTAAACACAGTTACATACCCAGCGACAAAGAATTATAAAAGATAACCCATCTTGATTGAATTAATATTTAATGCAATCAAACATGTTCGAATAAAGATAAAAGAAAAATACATCAATGGCTAAAACAGAGTAGTTATTACAATTTTTAATCATGTGTTTGATGTAATTCTTGTCGTTTGACTCGTCAGAGACAAAACATGACTCAAATCAAAATATATCAAAGGTCAATCGTTTCCTACACAACCTTCTTTAGATATTGGTTTTTTCATTTATTCTGGAATATCCCACTTCCCTTTTACACGACCAGGCTCAGAAGTGGAGTTCACGCACTTGCTCCATTCAGTAAATTATTAAACTTATCTAATAAAGTATGCAGTGTGTCAACCTGAATTCAGGATTCATTGATGTATAATAACACAATATATAGTGGTACAGTCGAGAGATTTTATTAAACATATCACGGATAAAATTTTCGCGGGGATTGAGATATAATGATGTGTTTTTTATCAGTATATTTCCAAGAAACTCAATGCTAAAACATGATTCATAATTAGTGTTTGCATAGTCACAAACCTTAGCTAAGTTATCTTGAATTTATTTTATCTACGTAGATTTAATACTTCTCATATACGCCAAAAGCCAGCCTGGCTGCGTAGCATCACTTGAAGAAACGAACAAAGCAATCTGCAATGAGTGATTATGGTTATTGATACTGTAACAAATTCAAGAGACACCAAATGATGATGCATCGGTTGGAAATGGCACACTTACCTTACGATAGTCAAGTATTCCTTCTAAAGGAAGCTCTAATTCATCACTAAGAATAACAGGTATGCAGCCACTAACAATACAAAATACCTTACAATAGTCAATATATAGTTATATATAATTAGTCTACAGTACAAAATACCCAAAAAAAAAATACTGACTTTTGCCCAACAAATTTGTGCTAATAGCCAAAGCTAAATATCTGTATAATTGAAGAAAGTGCAGCCTCTCTTGTTGACCCCCTAACAGTTGAACGATTAATGAAAAGTTAACTTCTATGGACATAATGTCTTGTTGGTTAAAAACACAAAATTAAAATGATAGGTTTCTTATAAAGCACCTTTTCTCGTACTATTGTTCTAAAAGTTCTTTCAAAGTCTTTGATACTGGTTGAGCAGGTTTACTTGTGCAGGTAGGTTGTTCATGGGTTGGGTAATATCCAAATAAACCGAAAACCGAAACCGAACCGAACCGAAAATAACCGAAACGAACTCGTAACCGAACCGAATTTGCCAAAACCGACCCGAACCGAAATAAAAGTTCGGTTTTCGGTTCGGTTATGGTTTTAGTAATCCAAACCGAAAACCGAACCGAAAACCGAAATTAAATAAATATATATATATTTTAATATATTTATATTAAAAAAATATATTAAAACTCTTTTATAATATATATATAATATTTTTAAGCTTGAAAATTATTTTTTTTAAATATACATATATAAATAAATGAATAAATTATTAAATTTAAGTAATTCGGTTATTCGGTTCGGTTTTCGGTTATTGGGGGTTCGGTTTTTGGTTCGGTTTAGTTAAATTTGAATTCGGTTCGGTTCGGTTCTCGGTTATACCCAGAAAAAAAAATTAACCGAACAAACCTATAACCGAACCGATGAACACCCCTATGTGCAGGTGTCTGTATCTGTATCTGTATCAGTTTCTATATTTCCATCTTTTCCAACTTTTAGAGTCACTGCAATAGAAAATTATGCGTACAATGAAATGCATATCACAAACTACAGACAAAGTCAAATTAGTTTCCTAGTCATTGCTACTTGGTAAATGCGGTTCTACATATTTTAAATAAGATCATGTGCGTAGCCCCTGACCCGCCTTGGTGATTTGAAGCTGCAAATTAATCAATATTTTTTAGTCATAAACAAAATACTATACATACCATTTTCACTGGCAGAGGAGGAACCCACTATTCCAGAAGTTGCTTACACCGGACCTAACCGAACATGTGTTGTAGACACCGCATGACGAACACCATTGCTGCTATTACCAATACCAGATTCACTAATTGGTAGTCTGTCGGAGCAACGTCTATTGGATAACGGTTGTTCAATGTGATCGCCATATTTCTTTTTTGGTTCAACGGATTTCAAGTGCTTAATCCTATTTCAAAATGACTTGTAAAACACTCTTTAATAAGTAGTCAATATGTTGCCCCGAATCAGTTAAGATTTACAAATTGGTAATGACTTTAGTCTATTGACGCAGAAATTTCGAGAAGCTTTACTTACCGTGGGGAGGTTGCTTGGCACGTTTCATTCTGTTATAGCAGAGTGGACGATCAATTTTTGTTTTTTCTTTAGTGGGCTGCTATAACCGCATGCCAACAGCTATATACCTCTATAAGATTTTCAGGAGCCATTATCTATCAGTTTAAACTATATGTACATTCAAAAAAGAGGAATGAGCAAACCCATTGTGGCACTTATTTCATGTTTTGATTTTTGAGCTTTCCAAAAACTAAATGCTCTAAAAACATCTTCTCCTGGTCATCTCCATCATCCTTTCCTCAATTTTTCATCTTGTTATGAGTCTAGATCATTACCTGCAAAAGTGCAAATAACAAAAAAACATACATTATGTACACATTTCACTTACAAGTCAGCTGATTGTGGTTGTGTTTTATTTCAAACACGTCAATGGTGCTAGACCAAATAAATTAGCTAAAAGAGGGGAAAATGTCAAACGCGTTTAATGGCTCAAAACGGGCACATCAAAAAAATCATCTTGTAACATCTTCTAACCTTATTTTTATGCCCAAGATAATCGAGCCATAGCTTATAGACCAGCATAAGGATTCTGGTTACAAAAATAACATAAAAATACAGATGACATAAGAAAAGGTTGAAATTAACTATTGCCCTTGAATGAATATAAATCATTTGATACTTAAAAGTAACACTTCGATGTAAAATAGTATTTACTTTCTGGATTTTTTTAACACGAAATCGAAGGGATATCTTCTTTTAACAAAGCGTAACTTGGATAGAAGGGCTAATAGAGTAATGGTTCATGGTGTTCGGTTGGGTAAGTTGTGCAATACCTCATGTACTATGCAATATGTCCACAGAAAAAGTCCACCATGTCCTATATTGCCCTTTCAGTCAGTCATGATTATATCAAGTTCCTAAATTGGTACTTCCGCATAAGCACCTTGCAGATGTCGAATAGAAGTGACACATTATCATATGATATTTACAAATATACAATTCACTCAGCTCAAAAAACATCCTAAAAGCTTAATGTGTTTAGAATACAGAGGTCTATTAGCATTTTTCATAACGCGGCTATAGCTTGACATACATTTTCTTCTTCTGTCATAGAAGCTAAAAGTGCACTATGAAGGCAATATTAGGTATATTGATAACTTCAATCTTTGATCAACTTTATGAATATTCCTATCCAAAGCCCAACATTTGATCAACTTTTATGAATATCCATAATGAAACCCAAATATTTGATCAACTTTTAAAATAGATTATATATGAATAATCACTCACTTGACATAAGTTACATTTATGTAGACATTGCTTCTGCATGCTTAATAAAACATTGCCCACCTACTTGTGCCACTTAAAACATATATAACTAATAAAAAAAGTGTCCAAAAACTTAGCAATTTAAGAAAGTCGGCAGTGTATCGTGGTTATTCTTAGTGGATTAAAGATGCACTTACCTTGATGTACACAACATCCGGTGAATTCACATGATGTCCACTATTACACTCAGATATTAAGGATATCAAGGCTAACGTCGGGCATTCCCACATTACAATGAAGTCCAAATAACCATCTTCAAACTAAAAAATGTAAAGAGCAAAACCAGTAGACAACAATTATCAGTTTCTTTCAGAACTTTACCAAACAAATCTCAAAATATGTAAACAACTTCATGTTTTCTATTGAGCCATAAAAAAGAGTAAATAACCTTGGCATCAGGTGCCGCCAAAGTGTTTTCAGCCCCCCATGGAACATTATGAAGCCAAACAGATACAAACAGACCATTAAGTTTTCTCCAATTTTCATTCTGTAAATAAAATTTGGGACCTTGGTATCCATGTCACACCCCGCCAAGGCGGAAACGCGAGGCTTAACAGTTTGGAATCGTCATAACACATGGTTAAATAAATAGAGAATGCACTAAGTGAAAACAATACCAAATGTCATGACGACGCCATACACAAGTAGATGACTTGTATCATGGTTAGTCGAATCACAACCACATAATCATATAACAACCAAGTAGTCTCCCAAAGTGGGTAGAAATTTCATCAAACAAATGCAACACAATCCGGAACAAGTATAAATGTCTCAACTAGAAATAATAACAATCCTGAAGATAATGCCTAAGGTCTCTCGCTAATCCATGAAAGAATCAAACTTCCTTAAGCTGTTTTATTCATATCACCTGAAAATAAATACTCAAAAATGTCAACATAGAGTTGGTGAGCTCGCAGGTTTAAGAAAAATATATAAGTATAAAACAGTTTGCTGTGCATTGAACTATAAGTAAGCTAAGTGTATAAATAATAGTGCCGAGCAACCAGTAAAAGAAATGTAATCCACATCATGCAATCCGACCACCCCGTGGTCACAATAGAAATCCAAATACACTGGGTGCCTCTTCCCAAAGTCATATTGGGTGCCTCTTCCCAAAGATAAATTGGGTGCCACTTCCCAAAGGTAAACTGGGTGCCACTTCCTAAAGGTAAACTGGGTGCCTCTTCCCAAAGATGAACTGGGTGCCTCTTCCCAAAGATAAACCATAAATCATTGGTCATGATTCACACAATATGAACACCAACAATATTGCATAACTAACGCACATTTATATACACATACATGTCTAAAAGAAATTTTAGCACAATGAAAGAAATAATGTAAATGAAACAGTAGTTGAGTATTATTTTCCCCCAAGAAAATATCGGAAAATGGGGCCACGAGTACTCACCTTTAAACGGATGAGAAAGTGTAACAAGTGCAAGCAAATAATCGAAGGAATCACAAGCTACTCCTTCTTCAACGAATCTACACAAGTTTATAAGTATGTATTATTTAGGAGTCTATTTATCATTAAATGTCAAAACTGATTACTATCATTAGTAGTTATTATTATTGGTTAACGTTTTTTTAGGGTTTATTCAAATCTATTGCTTCATTACATTATTAAATTTAGGGTTTAATCAAATAAAGTAGAAGCATAGGTTTAGGTGTATCTCAAAAAAATGATAGATCGATTTAGAGAAAATAATGAGAAAATAATGAGTCAAAATAGGGATAATGGAAAACTCGAGACCACTTATATCTATACAATTAAAAGGGACACAAAGTGAGACGACCACAATATTAACTAATCAAGGTCGAACCATAAACCCATTCTTTTAACCTAATCTTTACGTGTATGAAAAATACATAACATGATGTAACTCATTCGACCATGACTTTTTATATAAATAGTATGACTTATGATTTGTTTTAATAACAAGTAAAAATGTATTTTGAAACCACTGAAATCCGACTTTTCACAAACACACATATATAAAACGCTCATACACATGTAAGCATTATAAGAATTATATCACAGGTTCTATGTACTTATTTAGCTTTACTTGATTTGAGGGTTGCCACGCTCCTGTACATATATAATATGAAAACCTAGTAATATTAGTATGTCAGACTAGAGACCATGCTAAAAGCAACCTCAGATCATGACCAACCTCCAACACATATATACATTACTAGATTTGCTGGATATTTACTTGCTACACACATGATGACCAAACTGGTACCATGCATGCGACACCAAGACTATCCAAAAAAAAGGGGTAATTCTCAAAAGAGGAAAAAAAGGTGGATAGTGATCACTTTGAAGTACAAAAATAAAGTATGTTCTCAATTTGGTCATGTGCGAATGTGCGACTCCATTAAATGTGCGACAAGTGTCCATTTTTTTAATAATAAAATACAGTGGTAGGTACGTGTTTTCCTAAATATTCTTTTTTTCTTATTATTAATGCTGTTAAAAGACCAAAATACCCCCACCATTTATATAAAGCATTTCTCTCACATTTACCTCACCCACACACACTCATTTTTGCAGCCACCACCTTCTAACACCATCAGATCCGGCCGGCCAGCCAGCCACCACCAGCAGATCCGGCTACCCACCACGTTCCACCATCACCACTAGATCTGTTGCACGACCATCACCACAACATAAGAGTCGGACCCAAACATACTCATAACCACTACTCTTTCTCTCTCAGCCACCACCTTCCACCAGATCCATTGCTCGACCACAAACACAACACAACCATCGTGTTCATCTATCTCAACTCACAACAAATCCTTCAGATCGGAGAACTTTACTGGCGGACCACTGATCGAAGAACTTTACCGGCGCCGGAAAGAAAATCCGATTTGTTATCCACTCCGATCTGTTATCAAATTCGATATGTGACCTCGTTGCTATATCTCACTTTTTTCATGATAATATCACAAATCATCATAACACCTCATTTTCGTGGTTCAAATTTTATGTGTACAATATATAGACTTTTGAGTTATTATTGGTCAACAAGTTGTCGTACTTATTACAGTAGTCATCATTAATTTTTTGTTTCAAAATGCGTATGAATTAACATAAGAAAAAGGGTATTTTGGTCTTTGTATTATTTTGGTAATAAGACAAAAAGAAGAATATATGGGAAAAGTCCCACCTACCACTGTACTTTATTATTAAAAAAGTGGACACGTGTCAACATTTTAGTGGAATCGCACATTCGCACATGATCAAATTGAGAACAAACTTTATTTTTGTACCTCAAAGTGATCCCTATCCAACTTTTTGTCCTCTTTTGAGAATTACCCCCAAAAAAAACATACGCTTAACTTTGTAACCCAAAATTCAGAAACATGCAAATGGTCACCAGATTATGGACATAAATCGACACTAGCAACTTAAACCTTAGCTCGACACAACCCACATACGAGACAGATTTAAACCATATACCCCTTTTTATCTTTTAAATTCTGATTTGAATCCATGTTATACATATCTTTTGATATGCTCGACACACTCACCAACACATACACCAAGTATACCCATGACTTGATCATTAAAAGAAAACATATACGACATCGCATGTGTTGAAGCAAAATCTTGCCTCCATTCAGTCTTAGCGATCCGGTAGAAAGATGGTCGTCTCCTGCACAAGGTACGAACGCGTTAGCCTCGTCTCGGGTGTTACTCCGAGACCAAGCTCCGGCGTGTAGATGAGTAAAGGGTAATAAATGTAGTAGATATGTAGGTGTAAAACTTAATGCAAAGTAATAAATGTGTTGGGGTATTTATACTACCCCAACTTCCTATTCATGTTACTATTCTCCCACTGTTCAGCCACTGTTCCACAGGCCCATAACTGTTTGTACTTAGTGGGTCACGTGGCAGGAAATCCCCTAAAATCTGCTGACATGGTCGGTGGTTGTTACTCTTTGACCGGTCATCAGAATGATCATCCAGCCTATGTGTCTTGACGTCCGGCGTATGTGTTCGGCCGGATGTTGGATCGTCCGACACATGCGTCAACATGTCCCCCCAGTGTTATATTATTGGCAAGAAGCCGATGATGTAACACTTAGTATAGTTCCACCTGTCAAGGGAAAAAATCTTGTTTGTACCATGACGGTCAAACTAGCTTTGCTGATGAGAATGGGCCGGTTAGTTGGGCCTAGTGGCCTTTTGGGCTTTTCCCGCGCTTGCCATTGCTTCACCTTCTGTCGTGTACGACCCACGTGAGCCCACGTCACCACTATCTCTGACTGATTGGACGCCTTGTCAGTCAGCTAGGGTTTCCTTAGTATATATATATCCCCTTTCTCCTTATTTGGCTTTCACTTTTTACACACACATACAACTGTTTTCATATCTCCGGACGTCTTCTTCACTTCTTTTAAGGTTTTTCTTGCCCTTTCTCTGTTAATATATGTAAATTGTCTCAACATCTTTTAGAAATGGCCGATATTGGAACCGAGGGGAACATTCCTGTTAGAGAAAATATTTCCGTCCGCCCGACCGAAGAAACCAATGAAGAGATCGTACAGCCGGTCGTTCCTAAGTTTGATATGCATATACATACTTCTAGGTTAACACAGTCTGAGTTAGACGAGATAGTAGTCGAGTATGGCATTCCCACTGATCTACGTCCGATCTTACCACCGGACGATATGACTATGGATCAGTTGCAAGAGGATAAGATAGGTATCTACCCTAAGCAGTTAGAGATAGGGGGAGTGAGAATTCCTTTCCCGACTTTTTTGCTGAACGTGATCAAATACTTTAGGGTGCACATTTCACAGCTAGTCCCGCTAGGATTGAACAGGGTGATGCTTTTCGAGATTAGATGTTACAGCCTCAATATACAGCCCAGGGTTTCACTCTTTTGGGCGTTTTACCGGTTGTGTAAACAAGGACATTGGTTTTCCTTTGAGAACCGGACGGGTAAAGGTTCGTACAAGTGTTTCAAGGAGGTTCTATCCGGTCTAAAACACTGGAAGGAAAAGTTTTTCTTGATCGACAGGCGGGCCATCCCCATCGCTATGGCATGGAGACACAAGGATTCTAAAATCACGGATACCTTTCCCACCGGTTTTTCCCCAACAGACGCTGAGAGACTTAGTGAGAATCTTGTTAAGTTGCGCAGCCCGACGATGAGTCTTTTATGGATGTGCCATCTATCCTCGGTTTTCAAGAATCCTGAGTTCGAGCCCATTCTAAAAGATGCCCGGGGTCATGGTAATTACTTGTTTTAGTCTTGTCATCCTGGGATTGACATTTGTCTCTGGTTCTGTCCTTTGAAGTTTCTAATCAACTTGCTTTTTGTTGTTGCATTCTTTCTTTCAGTTGTTACCATGTCAGAGTATCTTGAGCTTCCGGACTGGGAAGGAACGGTTGTGAGCAAAGGTTCGGCAGTTGCCCCGAACAGGGAGGTCCCAAAAAGAACTTCCGACCCTCTGGGCGTGGGAGTGAGCCCTCCTCCCAAAGATCCTCTGACTCGGAGGGCCGAAGAAGCAAACGCTGAAGTCGTTGCTTTGAGGGAGAAAAAAGAGAAAGAAGCCCTGGCCCGGCAAGCGAAGAAGAGGAACGCCGGAGAAGGGACTTCCCAAGCACACGGCAAGAAGAGGAAGTCACGCCGCCAATTTGTTGAGCACATCTCTTCTGGGGAACCTATTGATAACCCGGACCCTTTGAATCAGATCCGTCCTGAGGATATCCAGACGGATCTGAATGTTGATGTGGAGCAGGGGACCCCGAATATCGCCGCCGAGGATGGAGGAGACAATGCTACCAATGAAGGGATGGGCGATAATGCTGCTGATGGTGGTGAGCATCTGCAACAAGTGCATATCACTCCGGTTAGGGAAGCGGGTCAAACGCCACCAGTCGAGGAAGGTATGTATAAGTTGTTCGGCTGTTAATACTTGTGATTTCTTCCCACTTATTATGTTGTGTCCTTCAGGTCATTCGGCCCACCACTCCCTCGGCCCGAAGCAGATTGATAAAGTCAACCTGGACTCCGGTACATTTTAGCCCTTCGCTTATTTCATATTGTTTTTTTTTTTTTTTTTCCTTCTTTTACGCGTATGCCTGACTATTTTCTTAACTCCTTTTATTTATTATGTAGATGAAGCCACGAATGTCTTCATCCCTCCTTAGGCCCTTCGAGACAATGTCCGAATAAATTCTTATCGGTCCTGCAAGGAGCTCCTTGATAATCTTCCCACTACGGCCGAACAAGAGGCTCTAGAACAAATGAACAACATTGAGCTTACTCGCCAAGCCTATGAAGAATTTGGCAAAAGCGTGATAGCCCAAGGCGAGTTGCTAAAGAGGTTCACCGGTATGTCGTCTACATTGTGGGAGCTCTCTCAGACTCATGAAGGTTGCCGAGGGTTGGCGGATAGATTGACGGCCACCGAAGGTGAAAACGAGAGGTTATCCGGGGAGTTGAAGAGACTGGAGACCGAATATCAAATTGTCTTAGGCAAGGGGAAGAACCTGGAGGATGAGGTGGACAGGGTGACCCGGGAAAGGGAAGAGTGGAGAGAAAACTCTGCTGCCCAGGCCGAAAGGATCAGGAAGCTCGAAAATGAGCTAAATGCCAAAGATCAGGCCTTAGAATCGTTGAAGGTGGAGAAAGGTAACTTGGCAGCCGAGGTGGCCCAATCGGAGGTAGTAAAACAAAATGCCGTCCGCTTTCTTTTTCCGAGAGCTGTCCGTCGACTATTCGGCAGTGTGGAATACAAGAAGAGTATGGCTAAAGTTTACAGCCTAACCTACCAGGCTGGGTTCGTGACTGGGGCCAGTGTAGGTAGAAAAGAGGAGGAGATCGCTGAGGCTTTGAAGGGTATTGCCAATGTCAACAGGGATGCTCCTAAATTATGGAAACCTGAGTTCAACAACCTTTTAGTGGCCGAGTATCCCTATATCCAGAAGCTAGCGGATTCCTATCGGCTACCTTTAGGCGATCTGCTAAGCATGGAACCCGTAGTCCCTCCTCGCAAAGACCCTGCCGGTCCCTCTTCTCAGCCTCCAGTCGTCACCAGTCCGGCTGGTACCCCGATTATCCAGAATCCAGCGGCCAATGCTTGAAGCTCCTATGTTCTATGCTTGTAAACAATAGTTTGAACAATTATAATTGTAATAATTAACATTCTACCTTCTGTTATTCGTGCTCGTCACTTTTTTGAGACGTATTCAAGTATTTAACTTAGATACATCTTTGTGTGTTGTGCATTTCGTCTTTCTGTTTCATTTCACATTGATAAACTTCCTTTAGGTTTTCAAAAGGGCATCCGGCTCATTGGCCGTGCATCCGTACATCCGGGCAACCTAACATTTTTTAGGGCATCCATTATTCGGGCATCCGGCAAGAGTGCTCAGGCATCCATCACCTGGGCATCCGAGTAATTTGTTTCGGGCATCCGGAGTGTTATCTTGGTATATATCTAGCAATCATACTCGACAGGGGCCAGCCGTCGGAATAGTCATGTACCATATTGTCTTTCTAGAAAATTGTCTTCCTTATCATAGGACAACTTTCATCATTAAACTAACATACATAGATAGGTCAGGTTACATAATGATCATGGGATTCTTATCACAATAACAATTATAAGTAACAGTTTCTTAAGTTTATGGCGTGCCAGGTCCGAGGAACCTCCTTTTCTTCCATCGTCTGTAACTTATAAGAGCCATTCTGATTCGCTCCTATCACCCGGTAGGGGCCTTCCCAATTGGGTCCCAACTTCCCTTGATTTTCCACCCGGCTGGCTTCGTTCTTCCGGTACACGAAGTCGCCTACTTTAAAATTCACCGGTCTGACCCTCCGGTTGTAATACTGCTCAACCTGTATTTTATACTTGGCTTCTCGTATGGCAGCACCTTCCCTTTTTTCTTGCAGGAGGCCCAAGTTCAAACGCTGCTCTTCTTCATTAAGATCCTCCCGGAACATCATCGTTCGGTAAGTAGGCATCCCAATTTCTGCCGGTATCACGGCCTCACTTCCATATGTTAAACTGAATGGGGTCTCCCCGTTGCTTGTTTTAAGTGTTGTTCGGTGTGCCCATAAGACGTTAGGTAGTTCATCCACCCATCCAGTTCTCTCTCGCCCTAATCTTGTCTTTATCCCTTCCATCAGACTTTTGTTGGCTCGTTCTACTAATCCGTTGGCCTGCGGATGTGCTACGGCAGTATTTATCTGCTTAATTTTTAGCCCTTCGCACCATTTTTTGAACGGGTCGTTGACGAAATTAGTTCCATTATCGGTGACTATGATGCCCGGTAGGCCATACCTGCACACGATATTCTCGTAGACAAATTTTATGACGTCTTTTCCCGTCGTTTTCACTAGCGGCTTTGCTTCTATCCATTTTGTGAAATAGTCTATTGCCACGATCACATATTTGAGGCGGCCTGGTGCTTCTGGGAAGGGGCCCAACATATCCATTCCCCATTGGTAGAAAGGCCATGGGGCCATGATGGAGGTTAGTAATGTTTTGGGAAGTTTGGGTACCGGAGCATGTATCTGACAGGAATCACACTTCCTAATTTCTTCTCGTGTGTCTCGGTGCATAGTGGGCCAGTAATATCCTTGCCTCATAAGCTTCGCCACTTTGGTTCTTGGTCCGGAGTGCATCCCACAGCATCCCTCGTGCACCTCTCGTATTATGTAATTTGCTTGCAACGGACCCACACATCTCAACATTGGTACTAGGTATCCCTTTTTAAACAGAACTCCTCCTTCCATAGTATATTGCTGAATTTTCATCCGTAGACTCCTGGCCTCATTGGGGTTGTCCGGCCAAACCCCCTCTTCCAAACATCTGATGATCGGCGTCATCCAGTTATCCGCCTCTTCCTCCACCACGGTTTCAATTCTCCGTTCTCCCCCCGAAGGTTTTTCCAGGACTTCTACTAATACCTTTTTAGTGAGATGGTCAAAAGCTACCAATGCTAGTTTGCTCAGTATATCTGCCTTTTGGTTTTGAGCCCTTGGTATGTTGCGGATTTTGAAGTTTTGGAATCCCGCTATGTGTTCTTTCGCTTGAGCCAAGTATTTTTGCATGCTTTCTTTGGTGGCTGTAAATTCCCCGTTGATCTGGCTAGCAACCAATTTGGAATCAACTCGCACATCCAAACTTCCGATTTCTAGCTTTTTTGCAATTCGGAGTCCGGCCAGCAGTGCCTCATATTCGGCCTCGTTATTGGTGCTGGGAAAGTTGAGCCGCAGAGCATAAGTGAGCTCCTCCTTCTCCGGACTGATGAGGAACAGACCTGCACCGGCTCCCTTGATATTGGATGCCCCATCCGTGTACAGCAGCCATTCTCCTTCCTCTCCTACTTCCATTATATTCGTATCCTTTCCCAGGCGGCCTGGGTGTCCGGATTCGACTTGCACTTCCGTGAGGAAGTCCGCCAATACCTGACCTTTGACCGCATTTATAGGAGCATACGTGATGTTGTAAGCCCCTAGCTCTACGACATACTTCGCGAGCTTTCCTGAAGCTTCCGGCTTGTACAATATCTGCTTAACAGGTTGGTCGGTGATGACCCGAATGGGATGGGCCTCAAAATATCTTCGCAGTCTTCGTGATGCATGTAACAGACATAAAGCTAACTTTTCCATCGGAGCATAGTTCCGTTCCGCTTCGTGCAAGGTTCGGCTTACGTAATGCACCGGCAACTGCCTCCCGTCCCTTTCTACCACTAGAACTGCACTAACGGCTCCTTTTGATGCTGCTAAGTAAGTGGATAGCTGTTCTTTCGGCCGTGGGGTGGTTAACGAAGGTAATTCTAATATCAGGTTCTTCATCTCCTGGAAAGCTGCCTCGGCTTCCTTCGTCCACCGATATTCATCCTTATTCTCCTTTGTGATATTTTTCAAAGTTTCGAAGAAAGGCAAGGATCTCTCTGCTGATTTTGATAAGAATATGTTCAAGGCCGCTAGTTTCCCACTCAGACTTTGCATTTCTTTCAACGTTCCTGGAGATTTCATCTCCATGATGGCCTTCGTCTTTCGGGGATTCGCCCTTATACCTTCGGAAGTTACCATGTACCCGAGGAATTTCCCTTTTTCCACACCGAAGGAACATTTCCGCGGGTTCAGCTTCATGTTGATCCTTCTGAGGTTGTTAAATGTTTCCGCTATGTCTGCTATCATATCTCTCTCCGTCCGGCTTTTTATGACCATATCATCGACATACGCCTCCAAGTTTCTCCCTATCTGCGATTGGAATGTAGAGTCTACCATGCGCTGATATGTTGCCCCTGCATTCTTCAGTCCGAAGGGCATTTTGGTGTAACAATATGTCCCTTGTTCTGTATAGAATGCTGTTTTCTCCTCGTCCTCTCTGTCCATCTGAACTTGGTGGTATCCTTTGTATGCATCCAGAAAACTCTTATATTTATATCCCATAACGGATTCAATTTTCCAATCGATTTCTGGTAAAGGATAATAGTCTTTTGGGCAGGAGGAATTCAGATTTTTGAAATCAATGCACATCCGCCAACTTCCGTCACATTTCTTTACTAGTACCGGATTGGAAATCCATGTGGGGTATCTAACCGGACGAACTATTCCGGCTTTAACCCACTCTTCAACCTCTCTCGTAATCACTAGGTTTTTCTCTCGAGAGAACATCCTCCTTTTTTGGGCAATCGGTGTGTCTGACACGTTCACGTTAAGAGACTGCTGGACGAAGTGCCTTGGCACCCCGGTCATATCCGTTGGCTCCCAAGCGAAAACTTCTTTATTTTTTCTCAGCAGCTCGATGAGTTGCCTCCTACACTCCCGGGAGAACCCTGTTCCTATTGTCACATGCTGTTCAGGGTATGCGGCATTAACCCTTGAATTTCCCGGTTCGCCGTTTCCATCCCGCTTTCCGGGGAGAAATCGTCCCTGGGGTCCTGGCTTTCCTCAAATCTTCTACACTCCATGACAACTGCCCCTCTTGGTGACCAAAGTGGCTACCCCTCCGGGAGTGGGAAACTTCATCATGGCGTGGATGGTTGAGGGTATAGCCCTTAACTCTCTTAGACCCGTACGTCCTAGAATCACGTTGTAAGGTGACGGAGATCTTACGACCGTGAATTTCATCATGACAGTTCTGTATAAACCATGGTCCCCGAAGCATACCTCCAGCTCAATCTTCCCTAGAGGTTGGATGACTTCCGCGGAGAATCCTACCAGTGGCGAATTACTTTCTTGCAACCTGGATTGAATGGATGGACTGAAGTTGTTAAATCAGTGCTCATACATCACTTGGACCGAAGCACCTTCGTCCACAAATACCCGCCGGATGAAGTAGCCTTCGATTTCCGCCTCCAAAATCAGTGGTTCTTTCGACAGATCTTCCGTGGCTATGCGTGGGAAATATATAGGGACGTTCAGCCACTCCTCGTTGTAGTACCGAGCCTTCCTTTTGCGGTCTTCAACATAATGATTAACCATGTTGATCACTTTTCCTTTTCCATTATTGCCCCTCGGCCTTTCTCGTCCCCTTTGTTGAACATTTTTCACCAAATGATCCAATTTTCCCGACTCCAGTGCCGTTTCCAACTGTTTCTTCAGGTGATAACAATCGTTGGTCAGGTGTCCTTTCTCCCCATGATATTCATAGAATCTGTCCTCATTTTCTTTGCTTGGTTTTCCCTATAGCGGTGGTGGCGGAGGCAGGTTCAAATGATGCTAGCCAAGATTTCCTTAGGCTGTTTGGAAAGGACGGAGAGCATGCCCCTGTGATTATCAGGCTTGTTAATATCGTTTCGTCAGAAGTTGTTTCGGGGCCGAGCGTCTGTTTTCGGGGCCACATACGGAGAGAACACCTCCCTGTGTCTAGAGTCACCTCTTTCCCAGGCTCTCCTATCATTCCTTCTCCTGTCCGGAATCCCCAAATGAGCTCACATGCTGAATCCTCCTCTCCGAAGTTTTAGCATTGCCTGGGGATAGTTTACAAGAATAACCAGTAAGTTAATGGATTTTAATTTACCCATACGCTAGACAGAAAATGTTGTTCTTTATATCTTGTGGTATTAAAGACGTGATCCACAAAAGGTATCTTGTATACATATTCAATACAGTATCTAGAGTGTATGCATTCACCGAGAAAGGATTTAACAGTGCTATGGATTCATTGACCTAGTCTCAAGGGCTGACTTGTATCCACTTATGATCAACCGGTGCAAGTGAAACTAAAAAGTATAAGATGTACCAATATTCTATAAGTTTTCGTCTGCATACTATATGTTCAGGGTGTCGCGTTCATACATTGTACCCTTCATAACAGATGTTCACCTGATATAGGTTCTATTTTAAGTTAAACATTCACAGAAATCCATTCTATCGGCCTATCCTAAGGTTCCTCCCTACTAATCAGAGACAATACTATGTCACTCATTACTACCTTGAGAAAAATCTACTTTAAGGTGGATAGACAGATCATCAATTTTGTGCCACAGAACGTTATGGTAAGCAAATCTGAAGTGGTAATCACAGAGCAAGGTAACAAAACGACCTAGCTTTCAGCACCCATCCTTTATCATTTAGAATTCAACATAAGGCCTCAAAATGGTAGCGAATTTAATGTGTGCGTATGTGTGTTAATATAAAGGTGAGGAAGAAGATCATTACTTGCTCTAACAGTCTCTTTGGCATTTTCACAGCTAATTCGACAAGTTTGGGATTAATAACGACAACCCGCTAGGTTCCTGCGACTTTCGTTCCAGAAACTTGGCTAATGCAGCAGCTTTGCTAGTCTTCATTGGTCCTCCTGGATGTGCCAATCTGCAGTGATTAAAGCCAAATAATCAGTTTCAGGATGCTTATAAAAACTAATTATGCACCTCATATGTATCCTGAAATATATACAAGTCAAACGTGTTAAAAGTAAATTTGGGACGTATGAGATATTTTTGTGATATTAGAAAAATAACCTGGGAGATGAAAAAAAAATAGTTACCCAAACTGACCCGATTGATGCAGTTTTCAAACTGACCCAGTTAGTGTAGGTTGGTTCAGCTCCACCTTATCATCGTCGCCATTATCATTAAGCTGAAAAAGTTTATTGTATTGGAATCACTCCTAAACCTTATTCAAGTGTTAGTGATTCATATGTAATAGTTAGCTTAATATGGCCTTTATGTTTGTTATTAGCTTAGGCTTATGTAGAAGGCCCATAAGCCTAGGCCCAAGTCCAATAAGGAAAGGAAGGGACTAGGAGTGTTGCCCTAGCTCCCTCTCCTATAAATACCTTGTAATAACCCTCACTTGAGGGTTGGTTGTTCAATTTCATTCTCTTACACTCTACGCATAACCTTTCACATAGTATTTTGTGTGTGTGTTTGTTATTGTTCAACCGATCTCTTCTTTATCTCTTCTTTTGATGCTTGTGTTACTAATATGGTGACCTAACAGTGGTATCATTCGCCAAATAGTTGGGTGAAAAGCTTTTGTTTATGAAGTTTTTTGGTTTTACGCGTAAGTCTCATTTCACAAACTTTGTCACGCTTAAAAACTCATTTTTTACACTTTTCAATCCAAGATTCTTGTACTTTCAACGTTTTTAGGTGTTAAAATATTTGTTTTTGGCAAAAAGTTTCAAACTTTACGAGTAATTCCTTGTTTTTAAGCTTGGTTTTAAAAGCGTGTTCAGTTCTACGCATAACGTGTAAACAAGTTTTGGATCATCAAGTTTCAAACTTTTGTGTTATTTTGGTGATATTGAAGCTGTTTCATCACAAAAATCTGGTTTAGAAACATCTTTGGGTAGAATTCAGTTTTGGTGAATTTCTACGCGTAAGAAAACCCTAATCTTACGCGTAAGAAATCCGTGGTTTGATCTTCAGTTTTCATGATTACTCAGTGTTTTCTTGCTTGGATAAGCCTGAAAACACTTCGATTATGGATATCTTTTACACTGAGATAGTGTAAAGGATTTTTTGGGCAAACCCCTAATTTTACGCATAAGCTTAGACTTAATCGTCGAACACTTTACGCTTAAGTATTTTTCTTACGCCTAAGCCTTGTCTTACGCATAAGCTAAATCTTACGCATAAGTTTTTCTACGCCTAACTTTAGTGTTTCTCAATTCTTACGCGTAAGCTAATCCTACGCGTAAATATTACTTTTACGCGTAAGTTTGGTGTTTTTACGCCTAAGGATTCCTATGCGTAAGCTGGTTTCTACGCGTAAGCTCTTTCTACGCGTAAGGTTCTTTCTACGCATAAGCTGGTTTTCTACGCTTAAGGACTTCTTCAACAAACAACAAGTTTCATTCGACTACAAAAATCCATCAACACAAGTTATCAAAAAAAAAATTATGGGAGACTAAACGTTCAAAGTTTACGCGAGATTCAAATTTTGGTTTAACTGTGAAAATTTTGGTCAAAAATTCAAATTTTTGGGTCCAAATTTGAATTTTTCGGGTCAAATTTGGCGTCAAAATTGTCATAACTCAAATTTTTCTTTCAACCTTAGAATTGAATTTTATATTGAATTTCAAATTTGGAGAGTCAATAATTTTTCAAAATTATTTTTGAAGGGAAATTGCAATTCACTATATCGACTTCGCACCTTTGCTCTTTGAGTCTTCTGCAGGGGATAGAGCATTGCTCAATGGATTCTGAAGAAGAAGCTGCATTTGTGGAGGGAAATTATTTTTGTCATAACTCAATGGATTCTGAAGAAGAAGCTGCATTTGTGGCATTGAAAGAAGGATTTATTGTTCTGAAAGAGAAGGTGCACTCAATAATTAACAATTCCAAGCGTCAGACATCATCAAATTCGCGAAATTCTTCAGTCGTGCAAGGTGAAAGAGTTGATGTACATGGAAGAAATGCTCAAAGGGATGTTGAGAATGTTGTGATTACTGCATCTGTCGGTAATGCGGACAATGAGGTTGTAGCATTAGAAAAGCAGGATGACAACAACAGATCTGGAGAAGATATCTTACCCATCTATGACATAGAGCCCAACTTTGACAAAAAACAAATGGTTGAGGAAGATATCATACCCACCTATGACACTGACACATAACAGATGGTCGAGGTACAGTCTACTGTTGATCATATTCTGCCTACAAATGCGAAACAACATACTGAGCAACCTGATCTCAGAAATGAAGGAGAGGTTGACCAGTGTGTTGCACAATGTCCAGACAACTGTCTTATGTCTGAGCCCTTACTTGCAAACAATTTAACTGAAACGTCAAATCAAACTCTTGAATCTGAAATCATTCTTCTCAAAAAGACCATTGCTTAGTTTCATAAAGATTTTTCAAAACTAGAGGCACATTGCATCTCTCTTGAACTTAAATTACAAAACAAATATTTTTCTTCAGAACACAATGGTCAGTATTCAAATGAACAAAGTAATCGTGTGGATTTATTAGTAAAAGAAAATGAGCATTTAAAGGCTCAACTTCAAGCAAATGGGCTTGCACATGTTTCTTTACAAAACAAACTGAGAAGATTAACTGACAAGAGTGTGGATACTAATTTTGCAAAACCAACAATCTTGGGGAAATCGTCTCTAAAACCAATCAGTAGTTAGACAACCAACTGCTTTTAAATCTGAACGTTCAAAATCTTTAAAACCACAGTTTACCTCCCAAGTTGTTGAGAATAATCATTTGTCAAAACCAGTCACTCCACATTCCGGGCCAATGAATAATTCTTCTGTTTCTATTAAACATGTTTCTGTTATACCTGTTTCTGTTATATCTCAACAAGTGGCTGCTCCCGGCCAATCTAGGACTAGTTCGAACACTGTGTCTAAACTGAGCATTAAAATTAAAGATTCATATGATTCAAATGACGCGTACAAGAACTGTGATCTAGAAAAGGCTAGGAAAAGGGCACTACTCCAAAAGGATGGAATCTTAGGTTCACGACCTAGTGTGATGCCTTCTAGTGTGTTGCATAACACTGCTTGTAGTAGCAAATCAAAACCTAAGTTTAATCAACAAACAGTTAGAAATAAACCCGTTGATCTAAACGTAAAATTTTAGAAACCTAATAGGTGGATCAATATAGGACGCATGCTCTTCCTAAAAGAAGTTTTAACATCCCCTAGATCTTACCTTAGATGGATTCCAATGGGTAGAGTTTTCAACACTGTTGGTCTTAGGTGGATTCCTAAAGGCATGATACTAAGTAGTTGCATCAACACAAGTGTGAAACCCACAATATCCATCCCTGAGGTAGGAAAGGAACTTATCAAAATAGCATGTTCAGGTGTCAAGAAGATAATTGACACTACATCTTTATGCCTCTAATATCTAGAACCCAGTTACACTTGGGGATCCATGTTTCTTCTTTCTTGTCCCCCCCTATTTTTTCTATGCAGGTACAACAGCTATGGCTCCTACTGCAAAACAGCGTAGGACCCGTTTCTCACCATCAAAAATATAATGGTCCATCAGCTGCTCCACCATTGTACTTAATCGTCAAGAATTGGAAACATTGCTTGCTCCTCTGGTTAAAGATTCTGCCCAAAGTCGTTGATGAGTGTCTAAATACTCATCATTTTTGTACCTATTAAACTGCAAAAACATCTGAAAACACTCAGAAATGCATCAAAATGATAAAAATATCACAAATAAGTGTTTTATGTGTTTTAAATGCAAAAATATCAAAATCTGGTGAAAAACGTATCAAGTTTGCATAATTGGCAGTTTTAGTCCCCCAAGTTTCAAAAGTTGTCAAAAACAGTCCCTGGTAAATCAAAATAAAGAAAAATATCATTTTAAGTCCCTAGGGATTCTTAAGTTGTCAAAATTGGTCCTTGAGATTTAAAATTGCAAAATTACAATCTAGGTCCCAAAACTTTTAAAATTGTCACAAATGGTCCTTTGAAAATTTTAAAATGTCAAAAATAGTCCTTGCACTATTGAAACTTGTCAAAAGTGACCCTTGTGAGAACTTTGAGAAATTGGCAGAATTGGTCCCTCAAGAATCTGAAATTGCACAAATGGTCCTTGCAATATTAAACTAATCCCATGACCCTTTGTCTATTTTTTGTCCCCTGCCAAAACCAATTGACCCCTGCCTTTAAAACTTTGACCCCTTCCCTTTTTGAACCCCTGGTCAAAACCAGTCAAACACCCCCTTTCCCTCCCACCTGTCCTGTGCTTCTTCCCCACTTGGCCAAGCCCTCTCCCATCACCTTATCTCCTTATCCCTCCCCCCTCATCATCACATCCACCAACCTTTCACACCACAATTAATGCCACCCCCCCTAGTTGCAAAAATCAGAGCCCACTGCTCAAAACAGCTTTCCCGCCAAATTTTGATCAAATGGCCATTATCATTTCTAGACATCCAATGGCCAAGATTTCAGATGGGAAGTGATCAGAGGACACGTGGAAGTCATTTGAAGTATAAAAAGAGGAAGAGAAGCAAGAGATGAAGGCAGTACTTAGTTTTATTTTTCATATGTATGTCGTTTTCAATTTAAATGTTTTAGTTTAATTTAAAAGCTTTAATTATCTGTTCCTATGTACTCAACTTAAGTTAATTTATCAATATAATCCATATTCAAGTATCAATTCAAGGTAGAACAACATTTCAAGTTTTAAGTTTACTGTTGCAAATTTTAGTTTCAAACTCTTATGTCCAAAGCTTTAGAAGCTTATGTTTAAGTTCAAATAAGCTCATTGAAGCTTCTTATAGCTTTTAGTGAGCTTATCATTCAGTTTCAAGCAACTTTGGTTTGTGGTCAACGAAAGTCAACTGTGCAGAGATTTTGGTTCAAACAGGTTTGGAAATGGAATGGGGTTGATGCAGTGCTGTTTTGGATTGGATTTGGTTAGATTAGCATAGTTGGGGTTTGGTTTAAGCTGCTAATAAGACTGGACAAGTTGTGAGTTCCAAATCCCTTTTCACTTTATTTTGTTTTGAATCTGCATAAACTGTTTAAGTTGATATTGGCTAGTTGTGGTTGCTTGAATTTGATTTTATTGAGCTTATAGGATAATATTTGATCTCTGTGAAGCCTTGGTAATGATCATAGATTGCAAGTCTAGTTAAAGTAGTGAAACAGTTAGCATAACTAGTGTTTGGTACAGTTGGTTTAATTGAGGTGGAGTTCTTGCTTGTGCCTAAAACCTGTCTACTTAGTCTCTAATAGGACCACTTGAGTCATTTTGGTCAGTTATTTGTCTCTGCATAGGCTAAAAGTCAAAATCAACCTTCATCTGTTCTAAGTTCTTATCTGTTAAAAATATTTGATATCAAAAACTTGTTTTGTGTTTAGAATTCATAGAGGTAGCTTAATATAGCTTTATTTTATCTTAAAACATCATAATCATTCAGATAATTAAGATCAAATCTCAAATAAGTCAACTATCTCATAACTGTGTCAAAAGTCAAAAACTTGCAAAACCAGATTTTCATCAACCTAGGGTGATTTTTAATTAAGTCATTTCTGGGTCAAATCAAGTGAGACTTTTGGTTTTTAAAACTTCAGTTGGTCAAGTTACTTATTATGAATTTTATAGATTTTTAGAAATTTTTTAAAAGCTCCAAAAGAGCTTGTCAAACAGGGCTTATTTGCCCTGTTCACAACTCAGTGAATACTGAGTTTTCTCAGCATTGTGCAGGGCTTGTCAAAAGCTCCTCAGAGCTTCTCTTGGTCTGATCTTTGGTTTAAAGGTTCCTAGCCAGGTCTAGTTTAGATTCCAACTTTTGGATTTGAGTCTCAGCTTATTGAGTGGCTTATTTTCAAGCCACAAAGTGGCACCCAAAACCTGTTTTTGTTCTTAGCTCAAAACATCAAATCTGTTTAAGCTTGTAATTCAGAGGTTAAAGCTAGTTGAAATTTGTTGTTTTAGAGTACTTTTAGCTTATTAGAGCTTCTGTGACAGTTTGGTACTCATTTGGTACCTTGTGCTTATTCCAAGTGCTTATAAATAAGCACTTATAACTGCAGTCTCATTTTCTTACACACAAGCCACTGTTTTTATATTTTTCTTAGATTCAGTACATTAATTTAGACTTTTCCTGAATTTTTCATATTTTTCTAGGTCAGTTTGCTATTTTTCTTTATTTAAAACAGTTTTTAGGCATTTTTAATTAGCTTTTAATACAATTAAATCAGAAAAAGTTCAAAAAAATAATTTTTCGTATTTCTTAGGTTAAGATAAATATAAAAAGTCAAAAAAAATATTTTTCCAGATTTTTCTTAGTTAAATTTGTATTTTTAAGCAATTTAAGTAGTTTTAAATAGTTTTTAATTCATAGAAAATAGAAAAATAATCAGAAAAATATAAAAATAGTTTTGAAAATTCTCTTTAGTTATTTTAGATTTTTCCAAGTCATAATTTTATTTTTCTAGCTTTATTTCATATTTTCTTGTATTTATTAAATAGTTAAAAATAGTTTTTAATTAATAATAATTAAATAAATAGTTATAAAAATAATTTTCTTTTTCTTAAAATTTTCTCTTATCATTAGGTTTGTAAAAATATCATTTTCATATTTTTAGGATTAATATTGCTTCAGTTTCACATTTTCTTTTGTACGTCACGTAGTTTTTAATTCAAGTTTTATAAAAGAAGAATCAAAAACATCATTTTACAAATAGTGATAGCGTTTATTTAATATAGTTTATCTTTTTAATTTCCTTTAATTTGCATTTAAGCCCCTGTTGTTTATATACTTTTTTCTTTCAGTATAATCAATCAAAATCCTTTTCCGTTCAAATCCTCTCGATCACTATACGTTTGACTATTCTCGCACAGCTCGTTGGGACTTAACGACCTGGGGAAACACTATACTCTCCTGATCTTCATTGCATTGGTGTCTGAAAAGTTTTAAGTTTCTTACGGTTAGCCATTCACAAGTGGCTAGCTTGTGTGAGATAACTTGACGGTTTGGCACGAATCAGTCGTGCTTCAGATGTATCGAATGTTTCCGCTGCACAACCTGATAATACTCTAATTCCTGATACACCTGAATCTACAACAACAACCGTTGTTGTAACTGCACATCCAATCGAATCTTCGATAACAGAAGATCAAACTGTTTCCAACAACAATGACACAACTGATGATCAACAAAATGATTAAACAGAGAAATTTTTATCAACAGTTGATTCTCTCAAGATATTTATGGTACTTCACACTTGTTCAATTAATTGAACATACATGGTTTCGCTGTCTCCTTATACATGGTTTCGCTGTCTTCAATTCATCATCAACATACGTGGTGTATGATTCTGAATCATTGAAAATATCGTGGGGGAGAGAGTGTGTAGGTGGTCATTTCTTCCTTGTTCTTCTACATGCTTCTTTGCGAAAACCCAATGCCTTCTTGAATTTCTTCAATTAGGGGAAGAAATAAGACGATCTGTGGCTCAAACGTCTCACTTTGGTGTTATCGTCTCAATTTCATGGGTGATCTTGTGTGAAGTTACCCAAATATGATGTTATGATGCCTCACACACGGTCTTAGTATCGAGTTATTGCATATTCACAGGTGATTAGTATTCCGAAAGACCACAACATTCATGGGAAAGTCGTATCATTTCATCTTTAGTGGTTTTTTCTGGTGTGATGCGTCTACATACGTGAGAAGATCTTGTTGATTTCTGGCATGTTACCCTCGAACGGATCTTCCGCAATAAGTCAGATTTTCTTTGTGTGGTTTACTGCTCATCTACAAATTCCGCTGCATACTGAAACCTTCAAAAGTTAGAGGAAATGTAGACTTCATCAAAGTTTCAAATCTGCAAAAGACAGTTGTCAGTTTGGGGGGAAGCTGATTCTGAAACTTCTTCACAATGGCTTCTGAGCATAACAGCTTAGAACCCGGTCACAACCGTTTAAACTTCCCTCAAACCCCATCATCAGCTGAACTAAGCCCCCAGCTTACTCGTCAACAAATGGAAACGCTATTTGCTCCACTGTTTAGTGATGACATTGATGAACGTGCTCCAGGTGTATCCGTTGTTTCCCCTGCTCAACCTGATCATACTCTTATACCTGATACACCTGCTACAACAACTACTGTTGAAGAAGCACCACCAGTTGACTCTACAACAACAGTTGAACAAACTGCTTCCAACGACGCTGAACCAGCTGCTGATGTTCTTAATGAAGTACCCCCACCTGCAGATTTTGATCCAAATGCGTTCTTTAATCCGTTTGCCAATGAAACTGCTGCACCTGATGTCGCGGAATCATCAACAAACCATTTGAATCCTCAAAATCTGCACAATGTATACCAACATCAACCCTCTGCACATCGTTGGACAAAAGACCATCCTCTTGAGAACATTATTGGCACCCAAATCAACCATTCGTTACAAGACAACGTCTTCACACAGATGGTGAACATTGCATTTATGCACTCACTGTCTGCCAAACTGAGCCTAAAAACATTAAAGACGCAATGACAAAAGACAACTGGATTGAATCCATGCAAGAAGAACTCAACCAATTCAAACGTCTTGAAGTATGGGAACTGGTTAAAAGACCAACAGGAGTCTATGTCATTGGTCTCAAATGGATTTGGAAGAACAAATTGGATGCTGAAGGAAACGTAATCAGAAACAAGTCACGTCTGGTGGCTAAGGGTTATAGACAGGAAGAGGGTATTGACTTTGAAGAATCATTCGCTCTGGTTGCTCGTCTTGAGGCTGTTCGGATCTTTCTCGCGTTCGCGGCTCATATGAATATAACGGTCTTTCAGATGGACGTCAAAACTGCTTTTCTGAATGGACAACTGAAAGAAATGGTTTATGTCAGCCAGCCAGAAGGATTCGTTGATCCCGAGTTCCCGAACCATGTCTACAAACTAAACAAAGCTCTGTATGGTCTCAAACAAGATCCTCGGGCGTGGTACGATAAGTTATCATCCTTCCTCATTGCCAATAAATTCACCAAAGGTTCGGTCGATCCTACACTTTTCATACAATATCACGGGGCTCACATCTTAATCGTTCAAATCTATGTGGATGACATCATTTTTGGGTCAACACATTTAAAATACTCAAATGCTTTTGCAAAATTAATGACAAAACATTTTGAAATGTCAATGATGGGTGAACTCACATTCTTTCTAGGAATGCAAGTTCATCAATCACCCCGTGGTATTTTCTTGAGTCAGTCCAAATATGCCCTTGAATTGTTAAACAAATTTGGAATGCAAAACTGTGACACCTATGCCACACCAATGGCTCATACCAAGAAGCTAGATACTGATTTACATGGGAAATTGGTGGACCCTACCAAATACCGTATTATTATTGGGTCTCTCATGTATCTAACAGCTAGCAGGCCTGATATTGTTTTTGTTGTATATCTTTGCTCCCGTTATCAGTCGAGACCAACTGAAACCCACCTCTCTGAGGCTAAAAGAATCCTCCGATACATCAAGGGAACCATTACCTTGGGGATATGGTATCCGAAGGATTCTGGTTTTGAACTAATAGCCTTTTCAGACGCTGATCACGCAGGATGCTTAAATTCACAGAAAAGTACTTCAGGAGCATTACAATTTCTTGGTGATAAACTGGTGTCATGGCAATCGAAGAAGCAGGATTGTACATCGCTCTCCTCAACAGAAGCAGAATATGTAGCCATGTCGGCATGTTGTGCTCAAGTCATTTGGATGAGAACACAACTCAAAGACTATGGTTACGTGTTTGACAAAATACCGATGTACTCGACAATCGGAGTGCTATTGCGATCTCGTGCAACTCAGTTCAACATTCGAAATCAAAGCACATCGATCTTCGATATCATTTCATCAAGGACCACGTGGAATAGGGTACTGTTGAATTATACTTTGTGGGTACAGAATACCAACTGGCAGATCTCCTCACCAAATCCTTAGCTCCTGCTAGGTTTAATGAGTTGGTCCACCGGATTGGTATACGGTGTTTGACTCAAGAGGAACTGGATGAACTCTTAAACATTCTTAAAAACCAGTCAAACACCAAAACCTTTTTTTGTAAATATTTTTCAAAAACAAAATACAAAATTATAAAATCAGAAAATCTCAAAAATATTCTTCTATCTAAATTCTTTCAAACATCGCAAGTACAAATCTTCAGTTAACACTTTGTTCTATCAAATCTTTCACTATTTTCCCGAACAAGTGTTGAGGGGGAGAAAGTAAATATTTTTCAGTTTCATAAAACGTTGTACTTCCATGTTTTCAAAAATATGTTATTTCTTCCAAAATGGTGGATACGTTTCTTGTCAAATACTCTCCTCGGACTCAAATGTCTTCAAAATTCATTATTTCAAAAGTCGAGGGGGAGTATCGTTAAGTTTCTTGCCTTACATGTGTTTTGTCTAACCTAAACGGAAGTTAAAGGATCTTGGTTGGAACCTCTTTAAGGTTGAGGGACTCAATGTGTCAACTTGGCAAATTAATGTTAACAAAATCATTTACTCCTAAAACAACCAAGATCAAACGGCCCAAATCAAATCTTCTAAATCCGTTCAAGTTTTTCATAATCTATAAGTTCTAAACTATTTAAATCAAGATGATAAACAAGGATTTCAAAAATCTTTCAAATCCAACGGTTAAAACTCTTTAAACTGATTTTGGAAAATTATTCACTCGAACGAATTGGGTGTTTATGCATAAAAGTGTTTGGATTGAAATGAGTTGTGTTAAAACCTTTCTTAGTGTCTATTAAACTTGTTTCAATCGTCCAAAACCATCCTGTATCTTAAATTTCATTAATTTGAATTCTAGGGTTCTTGCGCTCATCTAGGGTTTTTCTATTCTGTGATATGTTATTAGGTAGTCAAGAAAGTGTTAGAATAAGTTTATATGCATGTTTTGAACCTTGAAATTAGCCCAGAAACATCTAAATTGTAAGAATTTAATTTTAGGTTCTTAGGGTTCATCTCCCATGAATCTTCTGATTTTTGTGGTGGAAATGTGTTAAATCTTGTTCCATTGCACTCATATGACATCTAGGACACTCCAGAAACATTCTTATTTGATTTGTGTAGCTATATCCCTTACACGTAGGTTGGGGGTTTAGGGTTTAAGTAATTTTATGCCTAAGTCTTTGTGTGTGTATCTGATATGTTCTTATGCTTGTTTTGTGATCTAAAAGATGTTTGGAATTAACTGCAATCAAGTTTTCATGTTTATAGTTAACAGGTTAATTATTCGTAATGTCAGAATCTTCAGGTGTTCAAACCGTTACGCTTAAAGAATACTTTTATGCGTAAAGGTAACACCTAAGAGAAATCTTACGCGTAACTCTTACGCATAAGAGGTCTACAGTGGATTACGCGTATCTTGGAAAGATATTCGTAAACAAGGCTTGCTACGCATAAGCTTTACTCTTACGAGTAAACTTTACGCGTAACATCTTGCTTATTCCTACGCGTAAGCCTAAAGCCTTTGAACTTGTCTTACGCGTAAGAAACTCTTACGCATAAGCTTGGTCTTACACTTTAGCTTACTCCTACGCATAAGCTCCTTTCTTACGCATAAGGATCCTTGTTACTCAAAACCCACTGTTCACTACATTTTGGCCTATTACGCATATGTTACTTGTTAAATGTTATGCATAAGTCACAAATACCTGATGTTTCGTATAAGCTTACAAAAGTTAATATGTTGTGTGTTAAGTGAAAAATTGGACTTTGAAATTTCAAAATTAACATGTTCACGTAACTTATCACATCAACTTCAATCAATTAGAATAATGTGACTTAGGACTTGTAACTAACATAAACATGTTACCATCAAACAAAGAATTAGATAATAAATCAGACTAAAACAAACACATTGTGTTTCCATATGTCTGTCTTTTTGTCTAATGTCTTTCAGATCACAAAATGGCTGCAAATCAAGCAATCATCAATGCTCCAGCAGAGCTCTTGATGGCAAACACATTCCCAGTTGGATACGACAAAACAATTGGCAAGAACAATCTCCATGTCATCTTCAACAACTTCATATGCTCATAATCATCTTGCAGAATTGCTGTGGACATCCATCTGCAACATCCATTCAAATTCATGCTCACAAAGTCATACTGATGATAAGTATGATTCAATGGATGAGGAAATACAGTTTCATAAGTCATTAAAGCAGAAAAGGATGGAATACCATGCTTCAACCTTTCCGGTTAATCAACCCGGTAGGGCAGGAGGGTCAAGCAGTAGTCCTCCACTTATGGAAGATCCATTGCAAACATCTCTTACCCCATCCGATCCGGTTAATCAACCCGTTAAGGATCAGGGTGTCAATGTCACTACTACTGTTGAAATGAAGCAACCACAACAACAAATAAAACAACCGCAAGAAGAAAAGCATGGTGAAGATGGGGAAATATATGACGAAGGAGATTACGATCATGATAAGGATGAAAGAGTCCCTGATGATGATAATTTGGCGGCTGAAGAGGAAATGATTCGAAAAAAGGCAAAAGAAGCTGCTAGAGCTGAGGAAGAAAAGTTTAAGAAGGAATCAGACAACTACATAGTTGACAATCCAATACACAAACCTCAAAAGTCTTCTGAACCACCTATTGACACTTCCACTAAGCCCAAATCATCATCTCAATCATCACCTCCATCAACATAAGAAACACCTATGTCAACAACAGAATCTGTTAAGAAGGCAACTCCATCCAATGATTCGACAAATGGTTAAGCAGGTTATCACCACTACACAACAAGCTACATAGCCACCACCATCTGATCAACCAAAGGATTCAGAAACCACACCACCAATGGAGAAAACCGTTGATCACTTTACATACACTGGTGGTGAGGATCACGACATACCTGAGCCCCAACCAGAACCTCAACCGAAATTTAGATCAAGTACATTACTGCACTCCTTGTTTTCATACGCTTCAAATCAAAGAGCGTGTTGAAGTTCTCCACCTCAGGGTCGAATCTTAGCTAAATTCTACACTTCATCGGAATCAATCAAGAACCTTAGTACAAAATTGTTCATAAACAAAAGTTTAGGTTTGTCTACCAAAGTGAAAATCATCATACTTGCTTCATGGCTTTCGATGAAATTCAATAAGTTCTATGACGCCACCCTGGAGATGGTTCGAGATGGATTGGTATATCGATTGAAGGACATTGAGTTGGGTATAATTCAGACGAAGAGATGGAATTCAAAGGATCGCAAGGATGTTAGTTGATTTATCACTAGGATTGATGAATGTTTGATTCATCGGGATCAGATGCAACGGTTGGAGAGCTATGTGGGAGGATGACCAAAATTTCGGATTCTGACTTTCTAACATCCTCAGAAAGTAGCTGATCGTCTGTAATCATTGGGTACTCTCTTGATTGTGATTTTGTTTGTTTGATTATCTGACAATGGCTTGTGCACACATAACAGTGTACAACCCGTTCTTGTAATGAATGGACCCTGTGGTACGATTTAGTGCCACAATCCTATAAAAGGAGCGAAAGCTTCTTAATTTTGAGTTAAACCTATCAAACATTTCAATTTTCAAGGTTTTGCTCAAAAGAACAAGTACTTCCCCTTAAGTTTTTCAAAACCTCAAAAGTTAGTATTACTTGTTGAGGGGGAGTATTTGCTAAAATCTTTGTTCAAACAACTTGTTCTTCGTGATAATCTTCCCACAAAACTCAAAATGGTCATACTTTTTATCAAAACGTTATCAAAAATAACATTTATATGTCCTTTTTGAGGGGGAGAAAATTATTGTGATAAGACATATGTTGATTTGCTACTTGAATCGTCATGTGAAAAGACTTAACCCATGAATTGACAGGATTTGAACAGTCATACATTGAAAAGATTTGTCTTCCAAAGACTTATCCAAGTAAATTGTACCTATTCGAGAAGCTCTTGATAGACATGAACTGTGACGGGTTTGACAACCTCTCGGGGTTGTCCACATCTTCAAGGTAGTTAGTAGAGCTAGTTGTCACCTAAAAGCTGACAATGTATCTCTTTAACTATGCAACGTAATAGTGTCTCGCAAGGAATTGTCTATCTTGAGACAATCAATTCAAAAAGTGCGCGCTCTTTCCTCACTGTGCAGATTTCTGTCAAAACTCTTAAGCACATATTGAGGAGGAGTATTTCTGAAAATCTAAAACTCTTGAAGTGTTCAAACATGTTTTTCATTCACAAACACTTCGAGAGATTTTCATGAAAATGGTTTTTATGGCAATGGAGTTATAAGGTGATTAAGGTTAGGAATAACCGTCCTATGATCCGCCAGAGCCGGAGGGATCTACCCAAGGACATCACAAATAGTTAGTACTTAGAAGTCCTTAGGTATGATTATAAAAAGGAGAAAATGAGAATCAGAGAAAGAAGGAGTTGAAGAATTAAAAAGAGAAGCAAAGAAAAGGGTGAAAAGAAATAGCCCTCCAGATTATTCAACTTAGAGCAGACACCGGGTTCAATTCATATGCTACTGGTTGTCACTTAGTGACACCGGTATTGAAGATTAAAAGCCGTCATGGACCCAGTGACGCATGCACTAAACCTTCTTAGCCACTCAAGTTTCTCCCAACCTTGGTTTAAAATTGCGTTTTGCGATCCGATGCGTTTAAGGTACCAGAGGCCGATGTGTGATGTGTGTTGCGAATGCGAGTGCATTTTGGACGCGATGCGTTTTGTATTAAAAAATACAAAAATTATTTATACGTAGTAAATTAAAAAAAATTACCAAGTAAATGCAATAAATTTACAAATAAGTCACAAAGTCACAAAAAAATAGGCAAATAATCTATTTGTAAAACAAATAAGTCAATAAGTTAGGACATAAAATACTTAGAAACAACATTATAAACTCCAACTAAATTTTGTTTTAAACGAGAAACTCCTTCTTTATTTACTTTCGAATAGGATGAACATGTAAATTTATTTTTAATTTTAGGATCTTGAATCTCATAATTTCTAGATCCTTGTTATTGTTAGTAATAATGCGGTTAAACATGAATGATTAAATTCTATTCTTTACATATATATGATTCTATACATATACATGATAACATGATATTATAATATGTTAAAGGTATACTCATAAGTTATACCGGTGGCTAACAATTATAATTCATTCATTACGAAATCAACAACAAAAGTCAAAACTAAAAATTTTAGTCAGATTTTAATCGCACATATGATTTTCAGGTCAACTATTTAACATACAAGATTATTTATGATCAAAGAACAATATGAACTATTGCATAACATGAAGCTGTAATAAGATGATTGTTTGCGGGATTTCAAATCATGTTAATGGTGCATGATCTTGAACAAAAGGGTAAATTGGATGTTGTTATTGTGTTTGTTTTAGAAGTCTTTCACCAACTTCTGTTTTTCAAAGTACATTAAAATATTTTTATCTTCTTCTAAATGGTTTTTTTTTCTTTCAAAATGACCTAAATTCCATATTGCGAGAATTGCGACCGTTGCTAGCATTACACAAATGCGGAAAATTGCGGTGTAATGCGAGTGCATTTTGGGATGGCATCGCATTAGGTATCATGATGCGAAATCCTAAAAGCAATGCAATGATGCACGCAATTTACGCAATGGTGCGCGCATTTTTAAACCAAGCTCCCAACAGAAGCTTGTTTCATTCTCACAGGGAACCCTACGTAAACTATCGGCTTTCTCTTAGAGATTGCTGGTATTGAAGAAGGAGGCCCTCTCCCTAGTCTCCGCTCAGGAAAACCAAAACGCACTATTGAGTCTAGAGCCACGAGATTCATCAAAAGATCTCTTAGGTACACTTGACATTTCATCACCTGTTGTTCAACAATAAAAACAACAGTGGTGCGTTATCGAGTCCTACACATATCCTAGCAATCTGTCAAGAACATTTATGAGAGGTTCACATCTGTGATCCTCAGTGATTGAATGGAAACTCCTGCCAGGGTCAACATCAAACAACCCTGACAGCAGGTCGCTTCGGTAACTCCCCGTGGATTACGCCTAGTGGTCTCAAACGGTCTACAGTCGTGAGGTGATGCTTCGGTGTACCTCAGCGACTCATCTGAACCGTAGGTGTACTTCGGTACATCGCGTTATCTCACTTGTGGGACTCCGGTTCAGGAATGGCCTTTGTGAGAATTAGTGTAAAACCCTAAAACGTTAAACTGTGAAATGACCATAATGCCCCTAAACTACGAATCCGTAAAATAACCGAGCTCGTCAAATACTTTTGATAACAAAACTATATGGAACATTTGAACTTTATTTCTTTTATTTAACTTACAAATTTAAATAACACATTTAAACACTAATACACTAAATTATTTAACACAATAATAAAATGTATAAATGAATTTTGGAAAACTAAATATGTATTTAATGTGATTGCCTAAATTTCGGCCTAGAGGAGAGCAAGAAAAACGCCTAATGAATGTCCCACATCTTTACCTAATTTAAAGGATACACATCTCTTTTAATCTTAACCTACCTAGTTATACATCTCACAAGAAAAACCTAGCCTCCTCAATACATGTTATACGGCAAACAACACACCATTCTCCACTCCATTTTTTTTCGATTATAACCTGGTCCAAGGAGGGTTCGAAGGGCTTGCAAAAACAGTTTCGTTACGCGTTTGATACGGGGTTTTTACTTGGTTAATTCGTGGTGCTTGGAGCTGCTGTTGTGTCTTGGGGTATAAGGGCAGAAAGGGTGCTTGGTTTGGTTATTTGGTCTTTTGTTTCTCATCTCCATAACACGCTACAAAGGTACCCCTAATAACTCGTTTTCCTTCATGTTTCCATGCTCCTGGTCGTGGGTTTCCAGGCCTTGTGCATGCTTGTTTGCTTTAAAAACCATGCTATAATATGTACGATAAACCTAAGTTAATAACTTGGATATAGTGCTAAAATAAAACCATGATACAAACCTATATGTGTCGACACAAGTGTATTAAATCTGGTCCCATTTTTTTTGTTGAATCTGGTCGTGGGGTAAGACCCTTGTGTGCACTTTTAAGCTTGAAACTATGTCCATTTGTATGCTAGACTTACTAACTTAATATTAAGACTACATGAAATCGTGAATCTAACCGTTTTTGGTCGACATATGCACCTATGTAAATCTGATTTTAACATGCTCAAATGGAACCTAAACCATGTATAACAGATTAGAACATGAAATGGAAAAAGAAATATATTTGCTTGCATAAGAATCATGTGTATCATAAGTATATTTTAAAGACCATGCGTGTATGTTTCAATGTCAAACCAGAATTAGTTCAACAGTTAGTTATGGGTCGAAGGGTTAACCATTTCGGAGTCGTAAAAACATGTTGCCTTGATTGGTTTGGTCTCGCAAGTAATGGGTAACGACAAGGGTTAAAGAGTCGGATATGGTTCGGTTGAAGAAAAGAGTTATACTTGGTTTTATGGGGGTAAGTTCGAGGGCAATCGCGGGGCAAATGGGTGAACCATTTTAGATGTTTGAAAGTGCGTCGGGAAGGTGATTCGGGGGTTAGTAGTACTACGTGTTTACTTGGTCGTAAATGTTAATCATATGGTCCGCGAGCGAGCTTAAAGATGATCAATCGTAATGTTAAAACATGGTTCTTTTGATTCATTTAAACGTGCATGGAAAAATTTCAACAACATAATACTTTTAGTTAATGACAATATAAACCTTTTACTTTGAAATATTTGCCATGCAAACCCTATAGTTTAAATTATAATCTAATAAAGCCATAAAATAGGAAAATTGTCTTATTAAACCTTTAAGTTACGATTTATAATTTATAACCCCTAAGTTTGGCTAATTAATGATTTTTACCCTAATGTATTTTAATTCCGTCCATTACTAAAAATGAGAATACGCTTATGACTCTAAAAATATTAATACGATTAATCCGTTATGACTTAAATGAGCTAATAATTATTAAACAAATCGTAATCCGTGTAGATGCGTTGGAGGAGACGTGACGTTGTGTCTTCGTGTTCACTCATTCATTTGCTTTCTTTTCATTGGCGTTAAGGTACAAATATTCTATCCCTTTTCAGTAGGGATTTCTCATGACTCTCTGGTCCTTTGACTTTATTCGCTTATGATATTTTATTGCTATGACTCCTTGCTATTGACCCTCTGATATTGAACCATTGCTATTGACCCCTCTGTTACTGAACCTCTGTTATTAAACTACTGTTACTGAACCTTTGTTATTAACCTCTGTAACTGAACCTTTGTTATTGACCTCTGTAACTGAACCTTTGATATTGAACCTCTGTTACTGAACCTTTGATATTGGACTTGATATTAGACTATTGTTATGAACCTTTGAATTGTGACCTACTGATATTGAACCTCTGATTATGATGACTAGTATATATTGCTACACCTTGGACCTTTGTTTGACCCTTCAGATTTATACCCGAGCCGAATACTGTTAACTAGTCATGGAGGTACCATGACCGTGTCATTGATGCACCAATGACATGACTCCAGTGTGTACGAGTGATGTTACACACCGTCCCTTTCTGTTATCTGATTATGAACTCGATATATATTGTATGGCCACTATTTGTCTGCAGGGGCATATGGATGCATCTTAGATCTGTAATGTACTGTTACTGATATATATACTGTTCTGGTGATGTGGTGCGTGTGTGCAATACACCCCCTCACAGTCTGGGAGCTAGCTACTCCACTGGTTACTGAGGTCTCCCCTCCTATTGTCTGGTATTCCGAGGTCACCCCTCCGAATACGATGGTTACTATTGATTATTGGGCTGCTATTGCGACTACTGATATTACTGTACTGTACTGTAGGCTCGGGATAGATTTCTGAAAACCCTTACACTGTTGATATACTTATATTGTACCATCTGTTTACCCCAACGCACCATATTCTGTATTGACTGCCCGTTACCCTGTACCCTTATGTGACTTATTTTTCTACCATTCCATTCACGTACCGGGTTATTATTATTATGGTTATTGAATTTGATTATGCTTTTACATGTTTTAGGTGACAATCGTTTGCCTGCTACTATATGATTAATATGTGATTGTCTGATTCATCTATTGACATGCTAATAACTGACAAACGGTTTACCATACTGTTATGTGACTCTTTGATTCGTCTGGTCCATGTTAGTGTATAAATGATTGTTTTGACGGCTTATCATGTAAACTCTGTTTTGTTAACCTCGTGGTCTATGAATATCTGTTAGTATCTTTTCCCGCTTATTGTTGATCTGCCATGTGTATATTGTTGTTTATGTTACTGTATGATTGGATAAATTGTTCGACTTATGTGGTCTTGCTTGTTAACTTGTCAATTTGCTCTACTATGTCCTTAAGTCATTCAATTTAGTGTTCATGTTGAGTTCATGTTTGATACGTGTGGTTACCATGTCTGGCTACTGATAGTATTTCTGCTGTAGTGATACTTGTGATGTTATTAACTGTAGTTACTTGACTTGTATGATTGCCATGCTCACTTTCTAATTTAATTGCTTCCGTTTGCGTTTAGTTTTCCATTTAGCTTAATTATATTCTGACTTCCTAAATTGATTGTATGCTATTTCTTGTTGAGTGAATACGACGTTTGCTATGTTTGATTTTGTTTTCGGTACCTGTATGTCGGTCTGCTTATATGTGATTATGTATATGTCGTGGATGCCTTACCTGCTTCGTTCTCCTTGTTATCTGTTCATTCTGGATATCGGTATAATTGTGTTTTGCAGGATCCTCATTGACTCATTGATTCCTTTCCGTTGCGACCTTGTTATCAGTTCCTTATTTCATTTCGCATTTCTGATTTTATGTAGCGTTCATTTTGTTATATTTGTTCACTGGGCTTTTTAAGCTCAGCCGCATTTCTTTTCCTGCGGCATGTTTTTAGGTTTGAAGATGGGCTTGTTGGGCTGAGAGTTGGATTAGTCGAGTAGACCGACCTTAGCTACTTTATCATTTTGGATTTAATTTGAAGAGTTATGGTTTTCAGATTTTATTTCCGTTTTGGACATATTGGATTTTGTATTTTCTTTGTAAGTCATCCGTTATATGACTTGGTAATTTATTTTATAATGCTTTCGCTTGTAAAATTTTATTTGTATGTTCTGATATGACACCAGAATGTGACACTTCTACCCTTGTCGGGTTGGGGTGTTACAATTATGGTATCAGAGCAAAGGTTTCGTCTTGTTGACCTTAGGATTGACCTGTGAGGACTGGGTAGACACTAGGCTTCCGTCTGTTATGATCTTCTCCGATTCGTTTGATTGTCGTTCAGATTTGACTTTGATATTCGTTTGTCTTCACTGATTTGGCCTTCCTCTTTTCGCATCGAATTTTGTTATTTTGTCTTCGCACATCCGTTTGTCGATCGTTAGATGGAGACTACCCGTGGAGCCAAAGATGATGGTGCCGACCCTGCGTTGCTGCAACAGTCCCTGAGCTAGAGAGGTTCATGAAGCAGAAGCCACACCCGACTGCCGTGCTGCTGGAGACATCAGGATGCTGCTGGAGGAAGCTGGACGAATCAATCAAAGACGCAGAAAACGGAGACAAGATTTAACTGGTGACTGAGAAGATTCATCTACTTCATATGATTGGGCACGACTTGTGTTACTTCGATTTGTTTGTCATGCATTTTGAGGCGGTTTGATATTTTGTTATGTGAATTTGATAAGTACTACTTTTCTTTGATCTGTCAGAACTTGGTTTGAATCGTGAAGTTTTATCGTGTAGCATTTTGGTAATATCTCAGTTTTTCTTTTGGATCGTCAGTAATGAGTCATGAGGAACCGTTTCGAGCAAGTTGGTGGCCTTTTCTCTTTTGTGGTATGGTAAGTTGGTTGATAGGTTATATGCTGTATGAATGTGGATCTGATCTGTTTTGGTATGTTACTTGCTACCTGTATCTTATCCGTTTTATTGTGATATTGGTTATGTGGTTTGACATGACCCGAGGCAGAATATGATGACAATAAGGACTTGTTATGTGATGCAAGTATTATGACGCCTGATCAACGTGATAATACCGAGATCATGTAATTTGACCTTATTGAAATCATACGACATCTTGGGAAATGCCTGGGGTTGGTACGTGAATGGACTAGCACCTATATCCGTTACTTGTCACTCCTCATGTTAGTTTGAAATTCTGTACTTTCTTATGAGATTCTCACTGACATCTGTTAAGTATAAGTTTTATACGCTTTGGAAATCGAAATTGGTATGATCTGTGTGGAGCTATGGATTTCCATGTCTGCCTTAAACCTGGGCGTCTCCAGGTACTTCTGTGACTTCAATTTTCGAGGACGAAAATTTTTCTTTTAGAGGGAAAGAGTTGTAAAACCCTAAAACGTTAAACTGTGAAATGACCATAATGCCCCTAAATTACGAATCCGTAAAATAACCGAGCTCGTCAAATACTTATGATAACAAAACTATATGGAACATTTGAACTTTATTTCTTTCATTTAACTTACAAATTTAAATAACACATTTAAACACTAATACACTAAATTATTTAACACAATAATAAAATGTATAAATGTATTTTGGAAAACTAAATATGTATTTAATGTGATTGCCTAAATTTCGGCCTAGAGGAGAGCAAGAAAAACGCCTAATGAATGTCCCACATCTTTACCTAATTTAAAGGATACATATCTCTTTTATTCTTAACCTACCTAGTTAACATCTCACAAGAAAAACCTAGCCTCCTCAATACATGTTATACGGCAAACAACACACCATTCTCCACTCCATTTTTTGTCGATTATAACCTGGTCCAAGGAGGGTTCGAAGGGCTTGCAAAAACAGTTTCGTTACGCGTTTGATACGGGGTTTTTACTTGGTTAATTCGTGGTGCTTGGAGTTGCTGTTGTGTCTTGGGGTATAAGGGCAGAAAGGGTGCTTGGTTTGCTTATTTGGTCTTTTGTTTCTCATCTCCATAACACGCTACAAAGGTACCCCTAATAACTCGTTTTCCTTCATGTTTCCATGCTCCTGGTCGTGGGTTTCCAGGCCTTGTGCATGCTTGTTTGCTTTAAAAACCATGCTATAATATGTACGATAAACCTAAGTTAATAACTTGGATATAGTGCTAAAATAAAACCATGATACAAACCTATATGTGTCGACACAAGTGTATTAAATCTGGTCCCATTTTTTTTGTTGAATCTGGTCGTGGGGTAAGACCCGTGTGTGCACTTTTAAGCTTGAAACTATGTCCATTTGTATGCTAGACTTACTAACTTAATATTAAGACTACATGAAATCATGAATCTAACCGTTTTTGGTCGACATATGCACCTATGTAAATCTGATTTTAACATGCTCAAATGGAACCTAAACCATGTATAACAGATTAGAACATGAAATGGAAAAAGAAATATATTTGCTTGCATAAGAATCATGTGTATCATAAGTATATTTTAAAGACCATGCGTGTATGTTTCAATGTCAAACCAGAATTAGTTCAACAGTTAGTTATGGGTCGAAGGGTTAACCATTTCGGAGTCGTAAAAACATGTTGCCTTGATTGGTTTGGTCTCGCAAGTAATGGGTAACGACAAGGGTTAAAGAGTCGGATATGGTTCGGTTGAAGAAAAGAGTTATACTTGGTCTTATGGGGGTAAGTTCGAGGGCAATCACGGGGCAAATGGGTGAACCATTTTGGATGTTTGAAAGTGCGTCGGGAAGGTGAGTCGGGGGTTAGTAGTACTACGTGTTTACTTGGTCGTAAATGTTAATCATATGGTCCGCGAGCGAGCTTAAAGATGATCGATCGTAATGTTAAAACATGGTTCTTTTGATTCATTTAAACGTGCATGGAAAAATTTCAACAACATAATACTTTTAGTTAATGACAATATAAACCTTTTACTTTGAAATATTTGCCATGCAAACCCTATAGTTTAAATTATAATCTAATAAAGCCATAAAATAGGAAAATTGTCTTATTAAACCTTTAAGTTACGATTTATAATTTATAACCCCTAAGTTTGGCTAATTAATGATTTTTACCCTAATGTATTTTAATTCCGTTCATTACTAAAAATGAGAATACGCTTCTGACTCTAAAAATATTAATACGATTAATCCGTTATGACTTAAATGAGCTAATAAGTATTAAAAAAATCGTAATCCGTGTAGATGCGTTGGAGGAGACGTGACGTTGTGTCTTCGTGTTCACTAATTCATTTGCTTTCTTTTCATTGGCGTTAAGGTACAGATATTCTATCCCTTTTCAGTAGGGATTTCTCATGACTCTCTGGTCCTTTGACTTTATTCGCTTATGATATTTCATTGCTATGACTCCTTGCTATTGACCCTCTGATATTGAACCATTGCTATTGACCCCTCTGTTACTGAACCTCTGTTATTAAACTATTGTTACTGAACCTTTGTTATTAACCTCTGTAACTGAACCTTTGTTATTGACCTCTGTAACTGAACCTTTGATATTGAACCTCTGTTACTGAACCTTTGATATTGGACTTGATATTAGACTATTGTTATGAACCTTTGAATTGTGACCTACTGATATTGAACCTCTGATTATGATGACTGGTATATATTGCTACACTGTGGACCTTTGTTTGACCCTTCAGATTTATACCCGAGCCGAATACTGTTAACTAGTCATGGAGGTACCATGACCGTGTCATTGATGCACCAATGGCATGGCTCCAGTGTGTACGAGTGATGTTACACACCGTCCCTTTCTGTTATCTGATTATGAGCTCTATATATATTGTATGGCCACTATTTGTCTGCAGGGGCGTATGGATGCATCCTAGATATGTACTGTACTGTTACTGATATATATACTGTTCTGGTGATGTGGTGCGTGTGTGCAATACACCCCCTCACAGTCTGGGAGCTAGCTACTCCACTGGTTACTGAGGTCTCCCCTCCTATTGTCTGGTATTCCGAGGTCACCCCTCCGAATACGATGGTTACTATTGATTATTGGGCTGCTATTGCCACTACTGATATTATTGTACTGTACTGTAGGCTCGGGATAGATTTCTGAAAACCCTTACACTGTTGATATACTTATATTGTACCATCTGTTTACCCCAATGCACCATATTCTGTATTGACTGCCCGTTACCCTGTACCCTTATGTGACTTATTTTTCTACCATTCCATTCACGTACCGGGTTATTATTATTATGGTTATTGAATTTGATTATGCTTTTACATGTTTTAGGTGACAATCGTTTGCCTGCTACTATATGGTTAATATGTGATTGTCTGATTCATCTATTGACATGCTAATAACTGACAAACGGTTTACCATACTGTTATGTGACTCTTTGATTCGTCTGGTCCATGTTAGTGTATAAATGATTGTTTTGACGGCTTATCATGTAAACTCTGTTTTGTTAACCTCATGGTCTATGAATATCTGTGTCACACCCCCAAATTACATGTTTTGCAGCGGAATGGAATTCCTGGGGATTGACTGTCATAGCATCACAATCATAGTTATATTGAACGACCTAAAGTGTCGTTTGGAAAACACATCGTTTGATTTAATAAAACAATCAGAGTTTACAAAGTATAGGTCCCAAATGAAAGTTACTATGCACGGAAAATAAGTTTAGTACAAGTCAAACGATGTTCTAAAGTTTATAAAACCCAAGTGAGACGCGTCGTCACCGCGACTCTATGATGTGTCCAAATGCATGCCATGAATCGAATGTCTTAGATACCTGAGATAAAACATGCTTAAAAAGGTCAACACAAAGGTTGAGTGAAATCCATAGGTTTAATCAATTCGTTTGAACACAATAATCGTAGTGTGAGTTAAATGGTTTCACACTCATCGTTGAAAACAAAATCGTATTTATTTCACTAAGTTCATGACACCAAAGCGTAAACATCGCACCAATAAAAATTGGTAATCATCGTTTCATCGCCGCCCTAATAGGTAAACTTGCCAATTTACCTTACTGGTTCAAATATAGTGCGCTCGATTTCCCCTAACTGGGTCAATAAGAGCGGGAGTGTTAATTCCAATAGGCCTATTCACAATATTCGCGCTCACTCGCAAGTGACTAATGGTTCATGATGTAGGGACTTCGAACATGGCAAATACTTAGTGACAATAAAACATTCGGATATAGCATACAGTTCAAAGCATTTGTGTTCGGTTAAAAATGTAGCATGTATCTCCCCTAAGAGTTTGTAAAACAGTTAAAAGAGTAAAAGTGGGGCTATGAACTCACCTGGTGCAATTATTACGATGACAAAAGTGGATACACTGAAATATAGCGTGAATCTCGAAAATGACCTATGATAAATGATATAATATGTAATGAGTTATGTTATAATGTTATGCATGCATTTCGGATGATATTTATATCACTTGTGAATTTTTGAAGATAATACTTCTCGTCGAAAATATAATCTTTTAACGTCTTGACCATTTTTAAATTACTTTTCAAGTAATTATGTTGAAATGATATCCTACGATAATCATTTAATGATTTATTATAAAATTGTAACTTTTCGTCGTAAAATAATGTCATTTGACATTTCCATGAAAGTGACAAAAATGGCTTTGAAAAACTAGTCGTAAAATGGTGTACGTCGCACGTTAGGAAACGAACTCGACGGTTTTGGAAAGCTTGTATCAAAATCTAGAAGTTTTAGTACAGGAGTTTTCGTCATAGAGGTCTCGAACATAAAGATAATAAAGGTTAAAGATGGTGATTTTGTCCAATTGTTGTGTAAAAAGTGAGTTTCGGCAAAGTTTAAGCGACCGTAAATAATTTATTACAACTCCGCTATACAAACGGTTGGTCGTTTTGAAAAATATGCTTGGTGATCTCGATTTTATTAGAAGACATCTCGTTCCAAAAAGTTCCACATCATCGATAAAAACATCCTTAAACATGGTCGTTTTAGTTACCGTAACACCTGTCTCGTAAAATAATATAGTTTTTCTAAAAATAATAGTTACGGCAATTTTATGAAAACGTGTATATCTTAGTCGTTTCAAATCCGTTTTCTACGTATTATATGTCCTTAGCTTCGTATCAAAGTACACTAATATATTTTTGACAAGTCGAAATAATTTGTAAAGCTTAGGACTCGTTTTTTACTCGAATAAAACAATAATAGGTTGCTGAAATTTCAGAAAAATATATATTTCGTCGTCAAACTTGAAAAATTCATAACTTCTTCGTTATAACTCCGTTTTAATCCGTTCAAGCGGCCACGGATTCGTTTTAAAGTATATTTTCTAAATATCAAGGCCAAAAATTCGTGCCTACTGTCGGATTTTCCAGAAAAACAAAATAAGAACAGACCACTTTTAATACTTGTCGAAAATAGTTTTTCTCGTACTAAACCTATTCCAACCCATTCAAAACAACTCCGAAGCTATTCTAATCCTACCATACACCTTCTTAGGGTGTCATGGGTTCCTAGGCATCACCGAAACTAAAATATAACAAGGAGTAATTATAGGATGGATTATATATATATAGCACATAAAAACCTTAAAAACCTTAAAAATGGTATAAATATCATGAGACTTGCATGTTTCACCAATAAAATGATATGACCACAAAAATGAATATGAAATAAAAATATGACTAGGAATGCTTACTAGTGATATGATGAGGTTTAATGGACAAAAGGGTTTTCCTAATCACTTGAGGTTTGTATTACAAAACCTAAGAAACAAATGATACTAGAGTTTAATAAATCTTTGTCTTCAAAACTTGAGATGGTTCTTCTTTTTTTTTGTCCTTGGCTGCCGAATTGGAAGAGAGAAAAGAGAAAGAAATTTGGTTTTGATCTTGTTTTTGTGAAATGTAAGAAATGAAATGAGTAAGTGATTAGTATAATACATATACTTGGAGATATTTTACAAATATCTTTTGTGACTCACATGAGTATGTCGACCATACTAAAAGAAAATAAAGAGTTGTATGATTTTTTTATTACTTAGTGTATAAGTGTTGGTTAAGTGTGTAATTATTTAAATATTGTAGGTAACTTGTGTATTTATTTAAGCATTTAAGGTAGCGTTAGCTAAAAATAAATTTTAACGGATCAAAATAAAATGTATTTAGGTCATAAAAAAAATATAAAAATACATTTCTTGCAAAATTTGAGTGATATAATAATAATCGTGTCGAATTTAAGAAAACGTCGTAATTATATAAATATAACAATTTATATACGAAATAAATTTAAAACACTGGGTAAACTCATAATATTATTTTTATAACTTAATATGAGTATAAAAATATATCGGGATTATTTTTGGAAGTAATGGATCAATTGTTCAAAATAATTAGTTACGCGATAACGTTTATTTAATATAAAATTTACGCGTTTAAGGTGAAATGCAAAGTCATGAATGAACCAACATGATGAAAATGATGTTAATGAAATGTAGACTAAACTTAGTCTATATGAAATGTCCGTGATGATATGATCATGAATTCGCCGCTAAACCCTTAAGGTTACGCGAATTTGGTACTCGTAAACCCAGTTTACGACAAATGATAAAATAGTGAAACTTGAGAAATGACCTGAAATTGCGAGTTGTCACAATCTGTTAGTATCTTTTCCCGCTTATTGTTGATCTGCCATGTGTATATTGCTGTTTATGTTACTGTATGATTGGATAAATTGTTCGACTTATGTGGTCTTGCTTGTTAACTTATCAATTTGCTCTGCTATGTCCTTAAGTCATTCAATTTAGTGTTCATGTTGAGTTCATGTTTGATACGTGTGGTTACCATGTCTGGCTATTGATAGTATTTCTGCTGTAGTGATACTTGTGATGTTATTAACTGTAGTTACTTGACTTGTATGATTGCCATGCTCACTTTCTAATTTAATTGCTTCCGTTTGCGTTTAGTTTTCCATTTAGCTTAATTATATTCTGACTTCCTAAATTGATTGTATGCTATTTCTTGTTGAGTGAATACGGCGTTTGCTATGTTTGATTTTGTTTTCGGTACCTGTATGTCGGTCTGCTTATATGTGATTAAGTATATGTCGTGGATGCCTTACCCTGCTTCGTTCTCCTTGTTATCTGTTCATTCTGGATATCGGTATAATTGTGTTCTGCAGGATCCTCATTGACTCATTGATTCCTTTCCGTTGCGACCTTGTTATCAGTTCCTTATTTCATTTCGCATTTATGATTTTATGTAGCGTTCATTTTGTTATATTTGTTCACTGGGCTTTTTAAGCTCAGCCGCATTTCTTTTCCTGCGGCATGTTTTTAGGTTTGAAGATGGGCTTGTTGGGCTGAGAGTTGGATTAGTCGAGTAGACCGACCTTAGCTACTTTATCATTTTGGATTTAATTTGAAGAGTTATGGTTTTCAGATTTTATTTCCGTTTTGGACATATTGGATTTTGTATTTTCTTTGTAAGTCATCCGTTATATGACTTGGTAATTTATTTTATAATGCTTTCGCTTGTAAAATTTTATTTGTATGTTCTGATATGACACCAGAATGTGACACTTCTACCCTTGTCGGGTTGGGGTGTTACAATTAGAGTTGTGTTTTCACACTATGCTGTTAACACTCTCGAAGTTCAAACTTGTAAGTGCCGGAATCCGCTTATTACTAACATTTTTTATGTTTACTTCTTATGGAAGCTCTGGAGCGGACTGATCGTGCAGATTCTCCACATGCTCATGCCAACAACATCACTTATTGAAGTTCTATCATAATCAAAGGCAACACAAAGTCAGAATGATTCTTCGTCAACAAAAAATCTACAAAGTTTAAAGACTTAAAGAACTTCATCAACTGCAATCCAACGTTAAAGAGCGTGTGAGCATGTTGGAGAAAGACGTGGAGACACTAGAGCAGCGAAGCAGACCTGATGCAGATTACCACAACATACTATCACTTTCAAATAACAAAGAACTAAAGAACAAAGAAAATGAAGACGTCAAAGCAGAATACTTCAAAAGAAACAATTTCTCTACACTGGGGAGATTGTTCGAATCAAGACACCTCTTCTCACAAGAAAGAAGAATGTCAGAAGACGTCAAAGCTACTATTACATCAGCACCTACAACGTTTATCACTCATTCATTCATCACTAACACTTAGGGGGAGATTGTTGGAATCACTCCTAAACCTTATTCAAGTGTTAGTGATTCATATGTAATAGTTAGCTTAATATGGCCTTTATGTTTGTTATTAGCTTAGGCTTATGTAGAAGGCCCATAAGCCTAGGCCCAAGTCCAATAAGGAAAGGAAGGGACTAGGAGTATTGCCCTAGCTCCCTCTCCTATAAATACCTTGTAATAACCCTCACTTGAGGGTTGGTTGTTCAATTTCATTCTCTTACACTCTACGCATAACCTTTCACATAGTATTTCGTGTGTATGTTTGTTATTGTTAAACTGATCTCTTCTCTATCTCTTCTCTTGATGCTTGTGTTACTAATATGGTGACCTAACACATTGTCACGGAAAAAAAATATAGAACCCAAAATAATAAAGGTTAAATAAACATCAAAATCAAACCAAATTACTGTATCATGTAATAGGTTACAAAGAAGAGGAATAAAGAAATAGAAAGACATGCTATATTACATTTACGCGTTTAACTGCCAGGCTGTAGGTCTAACACATATATATCGGTTTTGGACATGGTTGCTTCAAATTGAAAAGTCATGTACGTATTGGTAAGGGATAATAAGTTGTTGCATGTTGAGTCTATCATCATAACTAAAAAGGAATGTACCATTCCAAATGCTCTTCTGGTGATTCATTGTCTCTTAGAGACTAAGGATGCGTGATAATTCTGTTTAAGTACAGTCAGTCGAATATCGGGATATTTCTCCCTAATCCTTGAAGCCTCGGCATGCCTCTTTGCTGTAAAAAACCTCTTTGCTGTAAAAAACACAAGAATCACATATAACAATCAGGAAGTTAATATTTTGAACAACTATTGGTTTGGGTAATGTTTTGCCTCTGATATTTGAATAATGAGAATGGGTCGAAAGTGGTCTGAGTTTTTACTAACCGGTGATGAATGTTTTGATTTAGGGTTTCAGAGAAGAATGATGGGCAACAATGATTGTGTGGGTTAGAGAATGATATGAGGGTTTTGAGATATAATGAATGAATCGGGCTAATTTCTCAAATTACTGGGTTATGTTTGTTTGGAAAGGTTTCTAGGTTTTTGTTTGCAAAGTATAAAACAAAAAACGTTGTTGATCGAGTGGTTAGCATGGTTGTAAATATTATGCAATGTCCCAAGTTCGAATCTAGCAACATGATTTTTTGAGGAAAAAAAACCCGAATTTTATGAAGCTCAAAAAACGGAATTTAATTAAAAGATGCTTAGGTGGCATTAAATTGATGACATGGAATTATGACGTGGCATTATGGGATGCCACGTGGCATTATGACGTGGCATGCCTCCACTTATATATAATGTGTGTGTGTGTGTGTGTATATATATATATATATATATATATATATATATATATATATATATATATATATATATATATATATATATATATATATATAGGGTGGGGTTAAAATGAAAAGATGTTTAAAATGAAAAGAATGGGAAGCCATCTCAACCATTGGATTATATTTCAATCTTAAAAAACGCGGAGTGGCATATTTGTAAATTTTGGAAACTTCAGGGGCGAAATCTAAACAAACAACAAACGCGAGTAACTTTTGTGTACGTTTAATCAAACTGACAAAACAAAATCAAAACCCTAGATCTCATTTTCAGTACACTGCATCAAATCACAAAAAATTGACGCAATCAAAATTACGATCGATGAAAACTATTATGAAAAAGTTTATACCTCCTCGTAAGTTGCTGAAATCCTTTTTTAATTTTTTATAATCCACTGCATCATAGTGATTTTAATTTACTGAAATCGTTTCTTAATTTTTCGATTTAGCTACTAGAAAAAGTGGTAGATTAATTGCCGCTGGTGGATATGTAAGAAAAAATCAAACATCTCCGGAAAAAACTATTACTATCTCCGACAGTAAGTACACTGAATGATTAATGCAATAATACTTAAGAAGAGATGCATTAGATTTTATTTTGAAAAGTATAATGTATGATTTAGACTAGCATATTGAGTTTTTAATTGTGAATATGTGCGTGAATGTGTCTTTGAATGATTAATGCAGTAGTACTTAAGAAGATATGCAGTAGCTTATCTTTTGAAAAGTATATTTAAGTTTTAGACTAGCATAATAAGTTTTAGTTGTGGAAATGTGCGTGTATGTGTTTTTGATAGATTAATGCAGTAGTATTAAAGACGTGATGCAATAGCTTTTGTTTTGCAGAGTATATGTAAGTTTTATACTAGCATAATGAGATTTAGTTGTGTAAATGTGCATGTATGTGTTTTTGAAAGATTAATGCAGTACAAGTAAAGAATAGATGCATTAGCTTATGTTTTGTATACTATAATGTACATGAGTTAGGTTATACAGAGACTATGTTTTGTTGCGTATGAGTATGAGTTAGGTTAAAAAAAATTTATATGATGCACTAGCAGTTGAAATGAGATGCAATAGCTTTTAATTTGTGGCGTATGAGTATGAGTTAGGTTAGACGTAGTCTATGTCATGTGCTAGAATGAGTTTTTATGTTTGATTTTTTATATGATGCACTAGCAGTTGAACTGAGATGCAATTGCTTTTAATTTGCGGCGTATGAGTATGAGTTAAGGTTGATGTAGTCTATGTCATGTGCTAGAATGAGTTTTTATGTTTGATTTTTTATATGATGCACTAGCAGTTGAACTGAGATGCAATAGCTTTTAATTTGCGGTGTATGAGTATGAGTTAGGATAGATATGGTCTGTGACATGTGCTAGAATGAGTTTTTATGTTTGATTTTTTATATGATGCACTAGCAGTTGAACTGAGATGCAATTGCTTTTAATTTGCGGCGTATGAGTATGAGTTAAGGTTGATGTAGTCTATGTCATGTGCTAGAATGAGTTTTTATGTTTGATTTTTTATATGATGCACTAGCAGTTGAACTGAGATGCAATAGCTTTTAATTTGCGGTGTATGAGTATGAGTTAGGTTAGATGTGGTATGTGACATGTGCTAGAATGAGTTTTTATGTTTGATTTTTTATATGATGCACTAGCAGTTGAACTGAGATGCAATTGCTTTTAATTTGCGGCGTATGAGTATGAGTTAAGGTTGATGTAGTCTATGTCATGTGCTAGAATGAGTTTTTATGTTTGATTTTTTATATGATGCACTAGCAGTTGAACTGAGATGCAATAGCTTTTAATTTGCGGTGTATGAGTATGAGTTAGGTTAGATGTGGTATGTGACATGTGCTAGAATGAGTTTTTATGTTTGATTTTTTATATGATGCACTAGCAGTTGAACTGAGATGCAATTGCTTTTAATTTGCGGCGTATGAGTATGAGTTAAGGTTGATGTAGTCTATGTCATGTGCTAGAATGAGTTTTTATGTTTGATTTTTTATATGATGCACTAGCAGTTGAACTGAGATGCAATAGCTTTTAATTTGCGGTGTATGAGTATGAGTTAGGATAGATGTGGTCTGTGACATGTGCTAGAATGAGTTTTTATGTTTGATTTTTTATATGATGCAGTAACAGTTGAACTGAGATGCAATAGCTTTTAATTTGCAGCGTATAAGAATGAGTTAGGGTTGATGTAGTCTTTGTTATGTGCAAATTTGACTTTGTATGCATGCTTGTTAATATAATGTACTAGTTTTTTAATTCAGATGCAGTAACTTTGTATGCATGTAGTCTACGTCACGTGCGAAAATGAATTTGAAATGAATGTGTTTCATTAACCCTTGTTTTGAAATCTACTAGAATGAATTTATGAATGCAAAATGCAGTGATTTAAAAATAAGAGATTAAGTAGTTTATGATTTAAAAGTGAATGATGTTATTTTGAGATTAGTTAATGAAGGAGTTGTACTTGATACAGAAACTGGAATTCGTGGATGTAATAAGAGAAAAAAAACTAAAAAAGTACCTGAAAAGAAACGTCCTGGGGGTAGTCTGGAAGGGGATGTGTTTTTAACTTCACTTGTTGGGGAATGTGATCTAGTCATTAAGGGTAAGCGTAGCTTTTTTGATGTCTGTAAAATTGTTTGTACGCCTATCTGTAAAATAGTATGTGTTTATATAGTAGAGATTAAGATGAAAATTTATGATGGTGTGTTATTGATGCAATTGGAAAAGTCTTTTTTGTGCTATTAATGAAATTGGTTTAATGCAATTGTAATTTTAATGTGGGGTATGAGTTTAGTTTAAGTTATTCGCATACAATTATAAACATATAAAAACTGTTTTAATGCAATTATTGTAATTATAATGATGAAGTGATGTAGTAGAATTTGTAAAGTGATGCAGTAGTTCTAATGAAGTTATTGAATGAAGTTATTTTTATTTTAAATATGTTTTCATGATTTGATGTCGTAGCTTTAATTTTACAGGTAGAACTTATGAAGATCAAACAAATGAACAAGCTGAAGTAAGTAGTAAAATCAAAGGTAAAAGAACAAGAGAGGAAATTAAGGAAATGTTTGAAATAGAAGAGGAATCAAAGAGACTGAAAAAGAAGATTAAAGGAAAAGCTGCTGAATCTGTTACTGATAAAAGCATTGTAGCTGTTGATAAAAAGAATCAAGAAAAACGTACTCCAAAAAAGAAGATCAATGTTAAAAAACCTGCTGTAAAGAAACGTAAAAAATGTGAATCGGAAAATGTAGAATCTGAAAAAGGATAAGATGGTAAAAAGTATGAACCTGCAAATCTGCAAATAAGAGGGTCTCCAAAAGTTTTGCAGAATGTTATTGGAAGTTGTACAACTGGTCAGTTTACAGCTTTAGAAGAGATGGGGTTTGGACATTATTGTGGAGAATTCAAATTTGAACAAACACCAGGAGTATTAGCAATGTGGTTATGTAAAAATTTTGATTCAGAAAGTTGTTGTTTGGTTTTGAGTGATGAAAGAAAGATTAAGGTCACCAGGGATCTAATTCATGAAATTCTTGGAATTCCAATGGGGAATATAAAGGTTGATGCTCTTCCTGAAACAACAACAGCAGATGCAACAACAGTAAAATGGAGGCAAACACTACCTTTAGAAGTATATGATCCTGATGGACCTTCACATAAAAAGAAAATCCCAATAAGCAGGTTAGAAACATATATTTGTGAAAGTACAGATGATGGTTGGGCATTCAAAGTAGCTTTCTTGGTAATTTTCTTCACTATATTTGGATATGGTAACAAAGATGGATCAGTAAATCAAAGGTTTCTACCATCCGTTGAAGACGTTGATAATATTAGAAGTTTGGATTGGTGCTCTTACTGTCTTGAATGTCTGCAAGATTCATTAAAGAATTTTAAACCGAGATTATTTTTCTCAGGACCAATTCTTCTTTTGACGGTAAGTTATAAAAAAATTCATTTTACTGCATCTCCCTTTAATTGTTACTGTATAATAATGTGATGCAGTAGAAAAATAATGTGATGCAGTATAATAATATAGTGATGCAATGACTTATACTTGCAATTAGTTTTAATATATTGTGATGCATGAGAATATTCATTATTACTTTTGGTGATTCAGTAACAAAAATTTATTTAAAGCTTTTATAACTACTGCATCACAGTTTTTCTTTACTGCAATATATCTTTTTCTAAATCTAATATATGTTTTTTTTTTTCTTTCTTTTATTTTGAAGCTTATCTACGTCAATTCAACTGTTTCTGAGACTACAAGGGTGGATAGAACAGTACCAGGCTTCCTAGCTTGGAGTTCAAAGTTGTTGAAACAAAGGGAGAAAGAAGAAGTTGCAGGAGGTTTTGGTCAACTTCCAATTGTTGAAGGAATGCAATTTATTGAAACTCCAAAGAAAAAACAAAAGAAGAATTTGAAAAAAAAGAAAAACAAGACGATTGAAACAGGTATAAATTATAAAAAATAAATTTGTAAATATTATTGTTATATCAGGTGCATTAAAACATAAAATAATATAGTACTAATTATTGTTTATTCTTTTTTTTAAATAATAACAGAGGAGAATGATAGAAAAATGAACCGAGATGCAGAACTTGAAGATTTCAAGACAAAATCGATAGAGGTATTTTGAATATATTATGATGCAATACATTTAAAACAAATTGATGCAGTAGATTAATATATTGTGATGCATGTATCATTGTGATGCATTATATCTATAAGTACTGATGCAGTAAATTAATATATTGTGATGCATTAAACTAAAAAAAAATTAACATGCAGGAAATGACAGACTACTTACAAGATATTTGGGCAGAGAGCAAAGATTTAATGATGCGTACCAATGATATGCTGATGTTAGCATTGAAAAAATATCCAGAAGATAAGAATATCAACAAAATTCTTATGGAAAGAAATACACTTATCAACAAGTATCTTGATGCATCGTTTATAATGATTCCAGAAGATACTGATAGAGGTAATGATGTTCAAGATGATACAGAAGATAATGATGAAGAAGAAAACGTTACAGGAGATGCTGAAAATCTTGTTCAATCTGAGAATGTTATCGATGGAGTTAAGAATGATACAGAAGATAATGATGAAGAAGAAAACGTTACAGGAGATGCTGAAAATCTTGTTCAATCTGAGAATGTTATCGATGGAGTTAAGAATGCATACGATGTTGAAACCGGCAATCTTCAAAATGAAGGAGACAAACAGAAGGTCGATGGCAATCAAACAGAATCTGACAAAAATCTTGCTATTGTGGTGTATGATTCATCTTTTCTGGATTCATCTCAGACATCACAAGAGAGCAGTCAAGCATTGCTTGGGTATGATGAAGTTCAAGCATTGCTTGGGTCAGATGAAAGTGAAGCAAAGATTGGGTGTGATGAAGGTCAAGAAAACAAGGGGTCTGATGAAGGTGGGATCATAGATAAAAGTATTGAAATCCAAACCCAAGAAGTGAAATAATTTCACTTCATCAATGACAATTATAAAAATATGTAGTAATGTGTAATAACTTATCTAAATTTGGATATGTGTAATAACTTAACTAATTCTAATTTAACTATTAGAATTCTGGAAAAAAAACCAGAATTCTAATTTTGGATATATGAATTCTGTTTAAAGTTTTAGGATAAAATAAACTATTAGGCTTTAAACTTTATACTGTGATGCAGTGAATTTTAGATATGATGCAGTACTATTATAATATTTTTTGAATCATGGTTATTTATTTACTGTATCACAGTAAAAAAAAATTAAAATAAGTGCATCAAAATTAAATTAGTACTGAATAAAATTTTATGAAAATTTAAACTTTTACATATTCTTGGTTACTACATCAAACCTATTTATTTATCATATACCTGGTTACTGCATCACATTTACTTGGTTACTGCATCAAATGTACTTGGTTATTGCATTCTATTTATCATAATCTTTGCTGCATCATCTTTTGAAACAGATGATGGATTTGTAGAAGATTGCGAGTATGATTTAGTTTCAAATAAGATTGATGGAATTTTGAATGAAATCCTTACTGAAGAAGCTTCAATGGAAATTCCAAAAATGAAAAATCCTTCAATGAAAAGATTTAGAATGGATCTAGTAGATTCTCTTCTGCAGCCACCACCACTGTGTACCCATGAAAATCTGCAAAAAGATGGCCCATTTATGTGTACCCAAGAAAATCTGCAAACACAAGGATTTGTCGGTGAGATGCGAAAAATTATTGAAAAACAAAAACAAGGAATCCCAAAATCTTTTCATAGTATAAAGTTAAAGTTGGACAGAAACAGATCTAGAGTGTGTGAAGAACATACTATCAAATCAGCTGCACCTATTCAAAAAGAGAGACAAGAAGATTTACCAAGTGAGATTCTGATATCTACTGAAATACAGAAAGAAGGCACTACAGAAACATCAAATGGTACCAAATTAAGGTTAGTGAAAAACAGTGAAGGAATCTTTGAAAGCGTGAAGCTAAAGTTTTATAAAGACAAAACTGATGAAGCACAAGGTAGATCGTCAACTAATAAAAGCGAAGATGTTAAAAAGCCACAGGCTAAAAAAAGAGAAGCTAAAAAACAACAAGAAGAAAAGTCAAAGGAAGAAAGACCAAAAGCTAAAAAGCCACGTGCCGAAAAGAAACAAGCTGAAAAGCCAAATGTGGAAAAGGCAGGAGCTAAAAAGGCAGAAGCCAAAAAGAAACAAGTTGAAAAGAAACAAGCTGAGAAACCAAAAGTGGAAAAGATAAAAGTCAAATGTGCAAAAAAAGAAACTTCAGTGAAAAATTCAAAATTGAAGGAAGGGAATTCTAAATCAGCCAAAGTTAAAAAACCTACTGCACAGAAACGGAAAAACACAGAAGTTATTGAGAATGAAGATTTTGTTGATGCATCTCCAATAACATCCGTTCCTCTTGCAATTGGAATTCCAAGGGAAAAACGTGAAGTTAACCCTTCTGGTGCTTTAGTTTCTCCATTTTATGAAAGGAAAGTTATCTTGTACAAACCATTTTCTGAAGAAGAAAAGAGAGTACTTGAATACATATGGAGCACAAGTAATGATGGAAGGTATAAAAAATTTCACAACTCGTACTGCATCACAGTTTATTTAGTACTGCATCACCTTATAGTTATTACTGCATACTATTATTAATGTTCTGCATCTCAATTTGTTGAATGCTGAATAATTTGTTGAATGCTGAATTACTTTATTTTTTACTTGAATCACAGTGAAATTGTTTTTAAGAAAAAAGACATGGAAATGGAGTGGACATTTTTCGAAAGCTTTTATCCTGATGTCCAAGTTGCTGCAAATATACTTGACATATGGAGCCTTGTACTAAACCACGAAGAGCGATACAGAGACAAGATTTCACGAGGTGCAAATGTATATTGTCATTCCGTAATGTTGGTGAGTGATTTAAATACACTATATAAGTAATTGTAAACTGTAACTTTAGCCATTTCCTGTTGAAGGGTTTATCTTTTAAGAAACTTAAATGTACTGCATCACATATACAAGTCACTGGATAAAGTTACTGGATCTCAATTATAAAGTTAATGCATCTCAGTTATAAATTTTAGTGCATCATAGACTTTTTATTACATCCCATACTTGTGTGTCATAATAATTTATTGATTAAAACAGCCTCATCACCTGATTGAAAGTAAACCGCCAAAAGAGAAGATATCAAAACTAATGGATGAAAACATGCATGCTGTTTTGAAACAATCGCCTCACAAGAGTTTAAGTGATGTTGATTTGGTAAGTATTCTTATTAATTTGATACAGACATTCTATTAATTATGAGTTTTAAAAAATGTTGATGCGCTTAAAATATCTACAGGTTTTCTTCCCTATGATAAAGATATCGAAAGAATCACATCATTTCTATCTGATTTGCTTTAATTTGAAGACTGTGGAAATAGATATCATTGACAACATAGATAATGATCTTAAAGATTTAGACGTAAGATATGGTGCTTATGCAAACACTGTGGTAAGTATAATACAATTCTTTTTCTTATTCAATCAGAGTTGAAACAAAAAGTTACCGTGTAAAAATCTGTTACATAACATTTCTGCATCACATTTTCAATTCACTGAATCAAAGCTATAAAAAAATGTTACTGTATTACAGTTAGTGCAACAAAAGTTATAAAGTTACTGCAACTTATTGAAAATCACTGCATCACTGTTATAAATTTAGTGCATCATTGACTTTATATTTTTTTTATATTTCTTACAGATATTCGCATTTGTTAACTACCTGGGAAGAGTAGACCACCCTAGATATGTCGATTTCTTGATAGCTGTACCTACAATTATAAATATGCATTGGAGAACGACATTCAATAGTTCGGACTGTGGCATATTTGTGATGAGACATATGGAAACATATGTCGGCCGTGGCATTTTTTTGCACGAGTTAAAGAAAGAAAGCGTTGGACAAAAAGTACAACTAAAGTTGTTGCGCGCAAAGTACTTGACGAAGATAATTCTTATGGATTTTAATGAAGAAAAGCCAAAAGTTTTGAAAGAAGCAGAAGAATATGTGAAGAAACAACCAAAGGCCTTTAAAATCATAATGGACGATAATGTCAAAGTTTCTCAAGAGATGTTCAAAACAATGAATGAACGTGTATTAAAGATGTTAGATTATTAAGTAATTTTGATAAAATACTATTGGATGTTTTAAATTCTTGATTGTAATAGTTTGGATCACTAAATTTTAAATATCAATTATAATACTTCTTAATGAAGAAAGTCGTTCTTTGACATTTATTAAATTTAAATAATGCTGTTTAATGCTTATATCAAGTGCAGCACAGTTTAAATAAGTGATGCATCATAATGAAATTTGTGTTATTAAAAAGTTTTCTTATCTGCAAAAAAAGATAATTATGAATACTAGTGAATTTTGTAAAACATTGAAAACTTGAGGGGCAAAGATGCACTATCTTATAACATCAAAAAAAGCACTAATAATAAGAAAACCCGTTCATTCAAATTTAACAAAAAACACGCCAACAACTTTTTCTCTCTCTCTCTCTATCTCTCTCGTACTCTCAAAAACTCAAAACCCTAAAAACAATTATCAAAAATTACTGCATTTTCAATGAGGAAAAATAAAGCAACAGATAATTCACCACCAAGTAAGTGTATTTTAATCGATAATCATGATTTTCTTCATCAAAAAATGTTTTTAAATTTCTAAAATAGTTTATTTTTTTATAAATTTAGAAAATAAAAAGAGCAGAAAGACGACTGCTGCTGTTGAAAAAAGAAAAAAAGATAAAAAACAAGTTGAAGCAGAAAAATCAATTAAGTTTTAAATTTATGAGATATAGTTTTTATGATGTATAAGGATGAATAAGGTTGAAGGTAGTTTGCCTTATGTGTGTTAAATGTGTTTTTATACCTGTTTGTTTGAATAAGGTTGAAGGTAGTTTGTTTGTTTGATGTTATGTATCAAAAAATGTGTTTGTTTGCATTGTTGTATGAAAGATGCATTGGGTTTTGTACTGAAATGCAGTAGGATTAATGAATTAATGACTTATAACAGCTGGTTTAAATAATCTAATGCAATAGGAGTTCTTATGTGTCTAGGAATTGAAATATGAGCATAATTTTGGTTAAATGTACCTTATGTGATGCACTAGGAATTGAAATGTGATGCAATAGATTTTAATCTGCTATAACTTTTAATTTTGGTTAAATGTAGTTAGACTGATGCAGTAGCTTTTAATTTTGAAGAATGTCTGCGTAATATACGATAAATGAAGCACATGTGAAGTGAGAAAGAAATTTTGAATGCTTGACTGTTTTTGTAATGTACTAGTGTTTGTACTGTGATGTTATAGTGATTGAAGTGAGATGCAATAGGCTTTAATTAACGGCGTGTGTGTGTAAGATATAATAATTGTAGCCTATGTGATGTACAAAAGAGGTTTTGTTTGCTTGACAATTTATGTGATGTACTAGTGGTTGAATTGAGATGCAGTAGCTTTAATTTGCAGCATGTGTGCGTAAAGTAGTATAAATGTAGCTTGCCTATGTGATGTAGAAAAGAGATTTTGTATGCTTGATGGTTTCTGTGATGTACTAAAAGTTGAACTGAGTTACAATTGATCATATTGAAACAGATGAGCAAGAAACAGATGAAGAAGACACCACATTAATTGATCCTGCTTTAAAAAAGGCTGCTGCAGCAAAATGGAATGAATTATTTACCAGCCTTGTTTCAGAACATCAGAGGAAGAAAACTAAAGGTGTTGCATTTAAAGGGAAAAGATCCGCAACAGAAATCAGCACAAGTAAAAGGAAATTTAAGGGTAAAAGATCCGCAGCAGAGTTGGATTCAGATTCTGATACAACTCCAGCTAAAAAGAAAAAGAAGGTTAAGAAGGAGGATGAAGATATAAAAGAAGTGGTTAGAAAGAACGAACCCATATCTATCAAGAACAGAATGTCACCTAGAAATCTACAAAAAGTTCTTGAGACATTGAGGACTCCTCAGGTTAAGGAATTAGAAAATCTGGGGTTTGGTAATTTTTATAAAAATTTCCATTTTGATTCAATACCGTCACAATTAGGAATGTGGGTTGTTATAAATTTCGATACAGAAACTTGCTCGATAAAAATGAAAAATGGAAGAAAGATCAAAATTACTCGAGAACTGATCAGGGATATGCTTGGAATTCCAATGGGGGAGATAAAAGTTGAAGCACTTGAAGAGAAAAATCTATTAGAAGGGACTACTACAAAATGGAGAGAAATGTTGGATAGTATTGTTGTGAAAAACAAAATTTATATACAAAGGTTGGAGGAACATTTGAGTAACATAAAAGAAGTTGGTTGGGAATTTCAAGTTTGTTTCCTTGTCCTCTTCTTCTCTGTTTTTGGTCAAGGAAACAAAGATGGGCAGGTAAATGAGAGAATTATACCAATTCTCTCTAACACTGATAATGTTTCAAAAATGGATTGGTGCTCATATGTTTTAGAGTGTATGGTGAAGGAGTGTACCGGGTTTAAACCAACTTCATATTACAGTGGACCATTACTTTTGCTGGCTGTAAGTTTTTTTATCATTAATTGCACTAGTAATAAAAAAGTATTAGCCACTGATTATGACACTAGGATGCAGTAAAATATAAAAACTCTGATTGATAGATTATGACTCTATGATGCAGTAGACATAAAACATTGATGCACTAAATTTGACACTATCATGCACTAAATGTTAAACTGTGCTGCAATACATATTAAACAAATAAAATACACTTTCTATTATATTTTTAATACTCATTTATTTTTTGCAGATCATATACGTTAATTCAACAACATCTGAGACCATAAAAGTTGAGAAAACTGTTCCAGCTTTCAAAACATGGAGTTCAAGACTGTTGTATCAAAGACAAAAAGAAGAGCTTAAATTGGGTTTTGGTTGTCTACCAATTGCAGAAGGTGTGGAGGTGATTGAACCAAAGATAGAAAGGGCTCCGAAAAAAAAGAAATTGATTAAAAAACAAAATAAGAGTGAAACATGTATATTAAATAAAAATTTATTTAAATTTGTAAAAGTTGTTTATTACTAATTGAATTCTATGTTGATTTATTAACAGGACTATATGGAACAATTGATATAGATGAAGCAAATAAAGAATTCCAAGCAAAAACTTTTGAGGTATTATTAATTAAAAAACATTGTACCCTGTGATGCACTAGATTTTGAACACAGATATAATTCATTTAAACTTTAAGAAATATGATGCAGTAATTTCTGAATTTTGATGCACTAGTAATAAATTAACATGCAGTACATTAATAAACTTTGGTACAATATAATTGAATTAAAAAAACTATAATGCATTTAGCTAACTTTGTTTCTTTTAAAATATTTAGGAAATGAAGCAGGATATAAGAGACAGTTTTATATTATGTAATCAGTTGATGTTGCATACTGATTACAAGTTGAGGATAGCTTGGAGATTAAACCCTAAGGACGAGGAGATGAAGAAATTGATTCAAATAAGAGAGGATTTGTTTGCTAATTCATATAAAGAAGATAGCTTTGATAAAGAAATTGTTGATGAGGGACATGGTGATAAAGATAAGGAGGACGGGGATAAAGATGGGGATAATGTTGATGAAGGTGGTAAAAAAAATGTGGACGATAAAGTTGGGAACGATAATGTTGTTGAAGGTGATAAAGATGAGGAAGATGCGGATAAAGATGGAGAAAAAAATTATGATAAAAATTTTGATGAGGAAATTGTTGATGAGGAACATGGTGATAAAGATAAGGAGGATGGGGATAATGTTGATGAAGGTGGTAAAAAAAATGAGCATGATGGTTATAAAGATAAGGAAGATGGGGATAAAAATGGAGATAAAAATGATGATAAAGATGAGAACGATGAGTATAAAGATGGTGATGATGGAGAAGATGAGAAAGATGACATTGATGAGGATAATGATGGAAATGGTGGGGATAATCATAATGATCGAGATGATGAAAATGATCAGAATGATAAAATGGGTAGACAGAAAAATTTAGATGGTGGAAATAATGATAATGATGGGAACAAAGAAAGAACTGAAAATGAAAAGAATGATGAATTGAAGGAAACAACAAAAAAGATGGCTTTGAGAAGATTCGCTGGAGAAAAAACTAGCGATGGAGAGAAACTTAATGCTGTTGTTCCATTTGAAAATGCTATTGTTCCATTTGCAGGCGAAGCTATCTTGAACGAATATGAGATGATTAACAAAGTGATGAAACTGCCATTATTGTGTTCTACCGATATCACAAATGCACCAAAAGGGTTATCTGCTGATGCAGCAAAGGAATCAACTGTTAATGTGCTTGATGCGGTCCCTGTGAGATCTGTTGCGCCAATAAAATACATTCCCATTCAGAAAAATCGAAAGGAAAAAACTGTTGCTGTAACAAAATCAAATACAAGGAAATGTGATACATCAGATGCTGCAACAAAATCAAAAGAAGTGAGTAAAAACGCAGAAACAAACAAAGAACAGGCAAAAAGGGCAATGGGTAAAGTTAGAAAGGCTCCAACAAAAAAGCCAGAGCCTAAATCAGTGAAAGTGGATTCAGAAAAACCTAAAAGAGGCCAAAAAAGAGGCGCAAAAGCTATGGAAGAAGCTAAAGAGGTTGAAATAATTAATGAAAAGCGTATAAGAAAGCCCTCTAGTGCTATGGTATCACCATTCTATGATAGAAAAGTCGTGATTTTCAAAAAATGGACCGAAGCAAATATGAAGCTTGTTGAATACATATGGAGTGACAAGTGTCCTGACGGGTAAATTTAATTATACAGATATTTGATAATTACTGCATATATATTCATGTGTTACTGCATCACTGTTTATATTATTAACTGCATCAATACCTATATTTTACTGCATCAATGTATATATGTTACTTCATCACTGTTTAGATTATACTGCATCAATAATTATATGTTACTGCATTAAATACTAAAATGTTACTGAATCATAAACGTGCAGTGAGATTGTTTTCCATGGAAAAGGATTAGAATTAAAATGTGCGTTTTTCTTGAGCCTTTATCCTGAAATTAGAGTTGCTTCAAGTATAATTGATGTATGGAGCATTGTACTAAACGATGAAGAGCAATTCAGAGACAAACTTTCTGGAAACAGAAATGTTTATTGTAGTACAACGATTCTGGTGAGAAATTTATCTAAATAATATAGCTAAATTTAGTTCACACTTTTTAATGCTTATAAAACATTTCATGTTTATGAAAACAGCCTCATCATGTGGTTGAAGATGGAAAGGATGTGGAGAAAAGAAATAAAGTTTTTGATGAAAATGTTAAAAGTGTTTTAGAATCTGCAAGAGTGAAGGATTTCAATGATGTTAATTTGGTAAGATAAAAAATAGATTTATTATTGCAAGTTTCAGTGATTTGATTCTTAACATGAATTTCAATGATGTTAATGCATTAAAATGACAACAGGTTTTCTTTCCTTGTATAAAGATGATTGAAAATGGATCAAATCATTACTATCTCATCTGCTTTAATCTGAAGAATGGTGATATAGACATCCTTGACAACATCGACGACGGTATAGAAAATATATCAGATAGATATGGGGATTATGCAAATGTTGTGGTAAGTATAACTAAAAATACAAAGAATGTTTTCCTACTGCATCAAAGTGTTATAAACTACTAAATTTCAAAATTTTTACTGCATCATATTTATATATATTGAGCATTTAAGAAACTAAAATTAATTTAACTGTATCGTATTATTTTCACAGATTGATTCATTTATCAATTACCTAGAAAGGAAAAACCACCCAAAAATTGAAGAGATTTTATTGGCGGACCGAAGGTTAGTGGATATAAAATGGAAGACAATCTACAATAGTGTCGACTGTGGTATCTTTGTCATGAGGCATATGGAAACCTATATTGGTCAAGAAGTATTTTTGGATGAACTAAACAGGGAAGCTGAAGCTCAAAGAGGACAACTGAAAATGCTTCGCGCAAAGTACTTTGCAAAGATATTACTCAAAGATCTAAATCTCAAAAAGAAGGAAGTAATGAAAGCAGCTGAAGCATTTGCAAAGAATCAAGGAAAAACATTTAAGATCTTAAGTCATATTGATGTAAAAAAGGATCAAAATTTGATGCAAAAGTTTAAAGAAAATCTGGAAAAGACAATTGAAGGCTAATGTGAAATTTCTGTTTAGATTAATCAAAAAGGATCAGTAGTTGTATGGTACTTTTACTTTTAGTTAATGGATGTTGAAAACTAAGTACTTTTACTTATAATGATCGGTCTTTGTTATTGATTTTATCTATTATTTGAATTTGATTACATTTATCAAGTAAATGATATAGTAGTAAAAATAATTATGTGATGCAGTAGAATAACATAGTGATGCAGTAATTATACTTGAAATTATATTTAATACTTACTGCATCAATATTTAACTTTTACTGCACCAGCTTTAAATATCTACTTTAATAAGTGTTTATAGAAACATGGACAATAAAAAATATGGTAAACTTTATTTATATTGATTACACATTTATAGAAGGGGACAAATAAATTTGAGACATCCCAAAAATAGGACATAGGAGTATTATTTTATGCATGGAAATATAAGCTAACTGGTTACTACTGTTTGTATGGTTACTGGTCACCACTGTAGCAATTTAGTTCAAAGGATTAGGGTTTTGTGAGTGGTTATAAATAGCAGCTTAGGTTTTCTAGGTTTTACATCTTCTATTAGCCGCTCATTTCACATATTACCATTGCTGATAAGCCATGTCCAATCGTCCAAACTTGAATGAGCTCAAGCGGCTGTCCGGATCTGATGAGCTCCAAAAATGTTTCAAGTTTTTTTTCACTCAAGAAACGACTGAACAAGAATGCTATATTCAAAAGCTTGAACAGGACTGCAACAATTTACATATGAAGATCGAGAAGGATGAGGAAATAGTGCTTGAGCTTGAAACTTTTGGTGCATCTCACGATCTTGCTAATGACATCATTGATTGCATTTATGAGACTCTACAAAGGGAGCGCGAGATGCTTGAAAACTTGGAAAATGCGTTGGCAGAGGCTAGGGAGGCTATGGAAGAGAAGGAGAGGCACATCAGTATCATGGATTTTTATGATGATGACAGTGATTAGATGTCGAATGGGTTTTTATGCTTTTTTTTTGGAAAAAGCTGGGCATGTTCATGTAGTTGTTTGTCTTAGTTGGTTATCTAGAATAAAGTATGTGTTTGGTAGTTTTGCTGGTGTAGGTTGTGGATCAAGTATGTAATTGTAGTTGTTGGATGTTAGTGTTTATGTACTTTCAGTCTCTGTACGTGTAGTATGTTAATATAAGTGTTGGTTTTTATGTATGTTTAAATTGTTGTTATGGTTATTTGTTTTGTTTGAATCTTGTGTGTTAGACTGATTTGTGTTGAGTATTACACATGGTTTGTTGCCGCGTTTGGTGATTTAAGGTTGGCTTATGATCGCGGCACCATTACTTGTTTGTATATTAGGCGAATGTGTATTCACATGACATTTATAATTGCGAAAATTTTGTCATTGGTTTTCGACTTGTTTCTGATAAAAGTACTTTTGTCATATCATTATTTCAGCACAATAGATAGTACTGTTCTCGAACTAAATGTTTTGCTTGAAAATAACGGCAGCCTGTATGTATCTGTGATAGTGTCCATGAAATGGGCCAATAATGCAGATGTCATTTAGAATGTACATAACAGTTTGAAATCATGAAACATATTTATATAAGTAATGTGATTACAAGGAATGTACATTAGTTTACATCCTACATTAGCAGATTTGCACTGGACAGTGACACTGCTATTGGTTGTTTCTTACATATAAAAATGATGACTACCGCGATTTGTAGCCGACGGTAGCCGTAGGAAAACAATTGCTGGTACTACTAAGCTGTAACAGTCAACATACAATGGTAACATCAAGTTCATATCCTACTGTAACAGTCAACAATACAGTGGTAACATCAAGTTTATATTTAATACTTACTGCATCAATTTTTATCTTTTACTGCATCACAGTTCATATTCTACTGTTATTCTGCTATTGCACCAGCTTTAAATATCTACTTGAAATGTTTCCCCAGAAATGGAAGGTGGACACTATCAGATGCTTTTTAAAAACTCATGAATCAATTTAAACAAAAACATCAGCAAACAAAGTATATATTAAACATGAATTATCTACTTGTTGGTGATGTTTGTAAGTTTAAGATGATTGAAGTATCCACCTTCAATTCCTGAGGAAGCATTCCAAGTTATAAAGATGAATGAATAATTGGAATGGTTGTATGAGTATTTAAAAGTGAGAAAAAGATAAGAAAGTGAGGTTTAAGGATTTAAAGATAAGAAAAAAGATAAGATTCTCTGATGTGCATTGAAAATTGAAATGTATGACAGTATTTGTATATAAGAAAGAAATAAAAAAGATATAAAAAATATGTGAATAAAACGACATTAGAAAAATAATGCATTATAATATGTATGCATAGTGCATCACAAATGTAAAACCTATTGCATCATTGTGTTAAACCTATTGCATCACAAATTAAAATTTACTGCAAAATGATAAACAACAAAAAAATACTGTAACTAATATAATCTTCAATTAAAACTGTATGCTATACCTATCTTTCTTTACAATTCATCAAGTGCTTTATTTAAAAAAAAAAAGGTAAGAAAAAAGAATACTCATGTTTTACGTGTGCTTTGAATATAGAAAAGAATAATCAATTTTTACGTTTAGATTGTCTCAAACCTTCTCTTATTGGCTGTTCTTGTGTCTTTTTTTTCTTTGATGGGGTAGTTTCTACCATTTGCCTTGTACAAGTCCTAGAATTATGGCCTTCTGTCACACCCCCAAATTACCTGTTTTGCAGCGGAATTGAATACCTTGGGGAGGACTGTCATAGCATCAAAGTTACAGTTATATCGAACGACCTAAAGTGTCGTTTGGAAAACACATCGTTTAATTTATTAAAACAATCAGAGTTTACAAAGTATTGGTCTCAAATGAAAATCAACTTGTGCGGAAATAAGTTTGTTACAAGCCAAACGATGTTTTAAAGTTTATAAAACCCAAGTGAGACGCGTCGTCACCACGACTCTATGATATGTCCATATGCAGGCCATGAAGTGAATGCCTTAGATACCTGAGATAAAACATGCTAAAAAGTGTCAACACAAAGGTTGAGTGAGTTCATAGAGTTTGTGTTGAAATGTAAAGCCTTTAAAGAACGTTCATGCAGCAAAGTCTAAGTTTTTGGTCATATAGAATAGTTCACAAAGCAAAGGCATCGTAAATCCACTCAGTTTCAAGTCCCGCCCATACAAAACTTGCAACCTGTGTGTTTACAACCCACTGCTAAAAATAGTATGACAATCATGTATATGCACATTAAGATAGTTAAAAGTATAAATGTCACCACAAGGGTCTTCCAACAACTCGTGTTGGGATGTTCCTCCAACGCTCACGTTGGGCTGTATCCATAAAAATGGCCTTCCAACATAAAAATATTGGGATGTTTGTAAATTAATAGCATTCCAACAACTTAATTTGGAGCCACTAATTCTTGTATGTTTGTAAATTAATAGCCTTCCAACAACTTAATTTGGAGCCACTAATTCTTGTATGTTTGTTCCAAATATGCATATGAAATCAAGTATAACCCAATCAAGTATATAACGCAATCAAGTCTAAAGTATAAGTAGTGTTGTTTGGCAAAAGAGTTTAAATGTTTGGATAAATAAGCATATATCTCGCCCCAAATAGTATATAGGAATTTAAATGAGTAAAAGCGGGGTATGAACTCACAGTAATATGTAAGAGTTTAAAGTACTTGTGAAAGTAAATGAAAATAGTTTGAGCATGTATCTCCCCCAAAAGTTTGTAAACAATTAATAGAAAGTGGGGCTATGAAAACTCACCTGGTATGATTGATATGCTAACAAAATGAAGTGTACGAAAATGAGGCTCGGAAACTATCCGCGACCTAAAATGAATGTTATGACTTGAGTTATGATATGTTGTCGTGAATGCATGATTTGAAAACGTATCACCCAATATGCCACTTGAAAACTAGTTATATAAAAATATTGTTACTTGAATGTGTGACGGTTCCATGTCAAAATAATTACTTTTGAGCTAATGGTGAAAATGTAGTTAAAACTATGTAACGGTTTTAGTAATTGAAAAATCGGTTTACATTAGACTTGAAGTAATATATACATAGGAAAACTAACTCGTTTTTAAGGTCCGTTTCCCCCGAAACGTCCGTTTAGGCCCTCAAAACCTTGATTAAAAATCCTGACAGCATACTAATGCTGTGAATAGTGTTTTCAGCACGTTTTCGACTCAAAGTTCGGTTAACCATAACTCACTCGTTTTAAGTCCGTTTTTCAAGTTCTTTATATCCACGCGAAGGTAATTAAGTGTACTAATATATTTTTAAACTTTGGAGATTTCACAGAAAGTTTAAGGACACTGTTTGGTCAGTTGAAAATCGGGACTGCATGTACACTTTCCGGAAAATGGTAGTTTTTAAATCGTAACTTTAAAACCACGTATCTTTTTCGTTATAACTCCGTTTTAGTCCGTTCAAAAGGCCACGTTTATGGATAAAAATCTATTTTCTAAAACTTTAATAAAACTTAGAAAAATGACTAACTTTTCTGAAAAATTATAAATTTCGACAGCGCTTCCGCGCTCATTTTAAACTTTACCATTTTTCTACTTGTTTAACCACAACTACACCACAAAAATCCCTTTGAACTACACTTCGCCAATCCTACTAAAAATAAAATACTAGTCGAACCAATATAAATAAAATGACCATTTTGAGGTTTATATGACTACTTATAACATGTAATTAAGCATAAACTACATCAAACCTTCACTAGTAAAAGATCAAAACTTACTTTGATAAATCATTTTTCAAACTTCTCATTTTTATAAACTTTTAACTAGCACATGATTGTTATAAATATTTATATAGTACATATGGGTGATAATCTTGGATGATAATGAATAAAATCACAACAAATCAAATATGACCATGAGGACTTCAAGAAAATGTATGAAAAATATATATGAAAAGGTAAAAGATGAAGTTTCATGCTTACAAGTTGCTTGATGAGGTTTATGATCAAGGATTAATCCTAAGCACCCTAGGTTTTTATTTCAAAACCTATACAAAGAGTGTTACTAGATTGTGATGAGATTGACAAGAAAATTTTTGGTGAGATCCTCCTTGATATACTATGGTGGCCGGTTCTAGGTGAGGAAGAAGAGAGAAAATGGTTTTGATCTATCACTTTGAATTATTGTAGTAGGAGTAAAAGTTTGTGTATACTATAAGTAAGAAACAATATCTAGCAAATCTTTTAGGTGAATCCCCCTTGTGTATATTTAATAATACATGTATGTTTTTATTTTTATTTTTATGTATGTAAATGTATAAGTGTAAGTAGATGTAAAGTTATTTGAGGATAGTAGTAACTTGTATATACATTTGAGTATTTAGGGTAGCGTTAGCTAAAAATAAATTTTCACGGTTCAAGATAAAATATATTTAGGTCATAAAAATTATAAAAATACTTTTCTTGCAAAACTTGAGTGAAATAATAATAATCGTGTAGTATTTAAGAAAACCGTCGTAATTATATAAATTTAATAATTTATATACTAAATAAGTTTAAAACACTGGGTAAACTCATTATATTATTTTTATAATCTTAATATGAGTATTAAAATATATTAGGAATATTTTTGGAAGTGTCGGATCAAATGTTCAAAATAATATTCACGCGATAGCGTTTATTTAATATGAAAATTATTCGTTTAATGAAAAATGCAAAACTATGCATGAGCTAATATGATGAATGTAGAGTTTAAGAAATGACCAAAAATTGCGAATTGTGACACCTTCCTTTTGTCCGCATACCCCACACGTCCTTCTCTTTGATAGTTCTTCAGCAGATACTTCAGCTATAGGCTTAAACCTTGAAAAACAACCAGTTCCTTTAGTTTTACTCTTGCCTGGATTGTTCATTGTCTTTTTTTCAGGTTCTTTCACACCTAACATAGAACTCATCACAGCTTTCCCATCACACTTTGGAACTGTTGGAATATCAATTACAGCTTGATTGAATAACTCTTGCAACTTGTCTTTGTATATATGCATCTTACTCAAATCATATACCAAACGATCAACAGTAGATTCAAAAATCTCATACATATCTAGAACTTCATTCCGTACTAAATCTGATGCACCAATTATTCTTGGAAGAGCAGATCTTGAAGGCTTGGTATTCTTTAACCACCTCTTTTTTAAGTAATTTCGAGGAAACTCCTTGACATTGTTCATCCTTAGAACATAGAATGCATGACGACATAAAAGCCCATACGACTCATACCGATTACAAGAACATTGAACAATCATCTCAGACTTACAGAAATCAACCTACAAAAAAATAAATGAAAACAAATAAAGAAATATTTACAATATGATACAATAAATTAAGATAATGATGCTGTGATAATGCAATAGTACATAATGCAATAGATATGATGCTGTGATGCACTAGTAGATAAATTTATATAAAAATACTAGTGCATTAAAATGTATAAAAATAGTGCATCACAATGTTAATTAAAAGTGCATTACAGTATATAATATTACTGTTTATAGTGCATCACAATGTTAATTTTAGTGCATCACAGTTACATACCTGATAAACAGCAAAATCATTGTCACCACTCTTTCTATTCTGAAACTCAGTATCACGGATTTCATATTTCTCCATATTATCAGCTTGAACAACACTCAATCCAATACAATACTTATAAGAACCAAGAATCTCATCCTGCACGTCAAAGAATAGTGTCCTAGTATATAGCTTACATGCTTCTTTCTCCATAGGATGCTCTGTTTTGAATTTTGGAGTTTTATATCTAGAATCATGGTCATTCTTACGCTCAATGTACCTTTGATACTCAATAGCAGTATCGTAATGACTTAAGAACTCAACTAGAGTAAGGTGAGGGCTGGTCCATTTACCAAAAAAATGGTTCTCACTTTCTGATCTTGAAGTAGTACGCATAAGTCCTGCCATATGCACATCACGTAAATACGCAGGTATCCATCTTTCCCTCATATTAAACATATCACCTAACCATTTGTTATCAGATAGTTCAAAATCATTAATCATCCTATCCCACTCTGTCTCAAATTCTTCCGGCAATATTTGGTCTGTCCACACAATATCACAAATTCGTTGTTTAAAATCTGTCCTATTACAAAGTGCAGTACCAACCTATAAAAAAAAGAAAAATGTTAATACAAAATTCAACTGCATCAGTTTAAAAAAATAGTGCATCTTAAGCTAAATTGGAATGGAATATACAAAAATTAACTGCATTAGAATTTTAAATCAACTGCATCATAAAAATGGATATAAAAAAATACCTTGGTAGTCAATTTTTGCATTATATGCCACATACACAAACGATGCCTCGTATTTGGGAAGCACTCTTCAATAGCAATTTTCATTGATGGATCTTGATCAGTAATAACAACTTCTGGTTCTTTCCCAAAAGCTTCTTTGAATTGTTCAAGTAACCATATGTAAGCACCGGCACTCTCATCAGCAAGCAAACCCGAGGCAAATGTAAGGCAACGGTTATGATGGTTGATACCAGTAAAAGGAACAAATACCATCTCATACCTATAAAAAAATAATACTTATTTAATCAAAATCTTTTTAAAATAGAAATATATTTAAAATATTATTTATCATAAGCAAAAAATTATACTTGTTTGATCGAAATGTCGCATCAAAAGAAACTATATCACCAAAAGAAGAATAGTCTTTAATAGCTTCTTCATCAGCCCAAAAAAGCCCAACCAACTTATCATCATCACCTAAAACAAAAAAAAAAAATTAAACTATAATAAATGTGAACTTAATAATGTGATGCACCATCTATTGACAATACAAATACACCAATAATTATAAAAGTGACGCACCTACAATATAACTATGATGCAACAGATATTAAATATTTAATAAATTTAATAATGTGATGCACCAAATATTGACACTATGATGCACCTAAAAAAATAACTATGATGCAAACATATATTAAAAATTTAATGAACTAGAGAATATATGCATCACCTTTATAATAATTGACATAGAAACCAGGAGAATGAAGTTTTCGACTCAACAACTTCTCAACAGCCATTTGAGCATCTCGATCCCCAATAAAAACACTAATTTTCTTCTTCTGATTCTTACAATCAATAACTGTTGTTCCAACTCTGTCAAAGCCACCATAGACTTGTTTCATCAATCTAAACCCAACAGCAGGACCAAAATTTTCATTTGAAACTTGGTAAAGAAAATGTTGCTTTGTATAACCCATCTTCCTTGAATTCTTCAAAAAAATCATATCTTTTTCAGCTACTAGCGGGTGGTTATGTCCATCTTCAAACTTCGTAACTTCATAAATGTTTCCTTTTTTATTAATTGTGAGTGATGCTTAACAACCACACCTAAATGAAGTCCTCTTCCTGGTTTGCTTTTTCTTAACATCACCAAACCTATGCGAATCATCACTGATTTCACTTTGTCCACTTATATCATTATCAGTAACAGAATCACCAGATTTACCATTAGAATCTTCATTTAAACCTTGTCTAGAACAATAGAAATACTTCAACGTTGCATCTGAAAAACCTTTTGCCTTGTACTGGCCACCTCTTCTACAGTCAAAACCGCCCTTTTTACCATACGGCACATAAAAATTATAGGCCTGATCTATTGAAATAAACTGACATCCTTCTATAGGTTTTTCAAGGCAATCAGGATACCAAGTTCTACTTCCATCTTTTCCACAAACATAAAAACCAACATGATCTCTAATTCGAACAGTTTCAACATCTGCACCTGTATGTTTAACAAAAAGAATGTGAAAAAATAGTGCATCACATATATAAAATAGTGCATCGCTAGCGATACTATTATTTTTAAAAACTGACACTATCATTTTCAGTTAGCATTAGCAATCAAATAAATATCTATTAGCTTCACTAGTTACAAACTTATGTCTCACAACACTTTTAACTGATTTCAGTCCAATCAGCTCAGTCCCTAAACACTTAAATGTCTGAAACATCCAAATTATAAAACATTGCCATTTAAATGTCTGAACATCCAAATTATAAATCACATTTTACTTTTTGACAGTGTAAAAGATAAGATAAGAATCTTTACACAGTGTAAAAGATAAGTCTTGGTACTGCTAATACATTTTACTTTTTGACAGTATTCTTTGAGACAATATTTTATTCTCACTCAAGTACAACACAATGTAAAAGATAAGATTCTTGTTACTACTTATATAATGTACTCTCTACTCCATATCCTACTACATAAAATTTTCCTATTTTCTGCTCTGTAATTATCACACACACTCACTTTATTATCTCTTATTCTCACTCAATAACAATGGCAGCACCAAATGGAAACTTTCAAAATGATGAAGAAGAGTATGAGTTTGTCTTAAACAACTATTTGCTTTTTGACGCAGTGTTAGATGCTTTTGGGGAAGAACCAATGTCAGAATATGGTTCATATAGGCAAGTGAGTGTGTGGATGAGGACAAATATCCTTACTTGGCTGCGTCGCCAAGACTTCTACTGGGATGAGATTTATGGACTTGATGGGGAAGAGGAGGAAGAAGATGAAGATGAGGAAGATCTAGAGAATGAGGAGGAGGCTGAAAGTGAGGTGGTGCAGCAAGGTGAAATGGTGCAGCAAGGTCAGATAGTGCAGCAAAATGAGGTGGAGGAAGAGTTTCAAAGTGAGGTGATGCAGCAAAGCGAGGTGGTGCAACAAACTGAGGAAGATGATAAAAACGAAGTGGAGCAACAAGTGAATAATCCTACATTATTTGAAGATATTTATAATTTGGAAAATAGGATTAGTAGTCTTGAAAATCTGTTTCAACGACTCAAAGCAAATAAGAAAAGCAAGGGAGAGAGCTCTGGAACTAAAAAGTAGTTTATGATGATGGTCATTTATGTTTTTAGTATCATATTAGTTTTTTAGTTGTCGAAAACTGTTTTAATGTGTGTTTATGTGCTATCTATCCAAATGTATTAATGTATTAATGCAGCAGAGACTTCTTTGTGGCATATGAGTTTAAGTTAAGATATGTGTAAAACTAATGCATCATAATATTAAAATCTACTGCAAAAAATTACTAAATCATAATTATATAGTAATCAAAAATACATAATCCTAAATATACTGCATCAAACATTTTGAGTTAATGATTCATATAGACATGAATCTATTGCGACCATCTACTAAAAGTCTAATAATCATATTCATATTTATACTAAACATCAAACACAATCGAAGCATACACATATAAAAACTGAGAATACTCCTAAAACACTAGTAATCCTACTCATATAAATATACTGCAGTGTACTAATCAATTGCATCATAATCTAATATGTACTGCATCATAATATAATATGTACTGCATCATAAACTTATAACTAATCTTAAAACTACTACTGCATATACTAAAAAATATTGCATCATAATCTAATATGTACTGCATCATAATATAATATGTACTGCATCATAAACTTATAACAAATCTTAAAACCATGACCATATCCCCTACACTAATCCTATATAATCCTATGACTATCATATGTGTGTGCATACCATACTAAACCAATTCAAATGTGCAATGACTAGCAGTGTTTTGTTACTAGTAGCCATCGTGAATCCTTCATCATTCCTACTTCCATCTACATTAACATCAATAACCATCTCTGCATCTTTAAGATTAGAATAATCACCCCTCAATTATTGGTACATATCCACATTTATAATTTTAAAATGAAAAGAATGGCACTACATCTTTCAAGTACCTTATTCATACCTTCTAAAGTCTATCATTTGTAACTAAATATAACAATAATTAACCATTAATAATACATTAAGCTTTCATTAATCATAGATTGAGCAAGTATGGTTCAATTCTTAAGTAGTATTCATCAGTCTTAAAACTAATGCATCATAGACCTAATATACTGCATCATAAACTTATAACTAATCTTAAAACTACTACATCATAATATTATAAGCTACAGCACAAACTACTAAATCATACTTATATATCTATTCATCTTATTCTTAAAACTAATGCATCATAATACAATATGTAATGCATCATAAACTTATAACTAATCTAAAAACTACAAAATCATAATCTTATAATCTACTGTACAAACTACTAGATCATACTTACATATCTATTCTTCATAGTCTAAAAATTAGTGCATCATACACATACATGTACAGCAACATAAACTTATAACTAATCTTAAAACTAATGCATCATAATCTTATAAATCTAAAGTAGTATTCATCAGAGTCTTAAAACTAATGAATCATAGACCTAATATATTGCATCATAAACTTATAACTACTCTTAAAACTACTACATCATAATATTATAATCTACAACACAAACTACTAAATCATACTTATATATCTAATCATCATATTCTTAAAACTACTGCATCATAATACTACATCATAATTAGATAATTATTCTACATAGTCTAACAACTAGTGCATCATATACCTATATGTAACTAAAAATCAAACTCTTAAGTTAATAATTCGTATACTCATATGTCTACTGCAGCATAGTTATATTTCAACTGCAGCATAATTATAACTAAACATCAAACACCAGCTGTGCATCAATCAAATACAAATTTATCAACTGAAACTACTACTAGTATAATCAGTTAAAAATCATAAACATAATAAGAAAAAATATATCAAAATTAAATTAAAAATAATAAAAAGAAAAAATATAAAAATTAAAATCTTACTATCAATATTCATTGATGATGATGATGAACTCTCGTTATTGATTGAAGAAGAACACTCGTTATTGCTTGAAGATGAACAAACGGTATTCATTGTTGATCACGGTGAAGATGAACTCGTTATTGTTGAAGGACGGTGGTGATGACAGAGGAGAAGGACGGTGGTGCAGATCACGGTGGTTTCAGAGGAGAAGGACGGTGGTGGAGATCGTGGTTTCAGAGGAGCAAAGAAGATGAGATGAAAGAAACGTGAAAAACAGAAAAGAAAAACCTTATATACCTTTTATTTTGTGGTGAAATGACCACAATGCCCTTGAGAGTAAAAAAAAAGGGAGGGGTGAAGATGGGACACATGGCGCATTGTGGTGGCTTCCCATTCTTTTCATTTTAAACATCTTTTCATAATAACCCAAGTCTATATATATATATATATATATATATATATATATATATATATATATATATATATATATATATATATATATATGCTCCGGTTCTATTGAGAAGGTTTTTATTTTGAGAAGATTGAGAAATCTTCTTTTGAGCAAATTGATTCATGTTTTTTATTTGATTCACAAGTAAACATCATTTTATCGTGAATCGAATATATAAATCACAAATTTGATTCACAAATCATTGTTAAAATCGAGTTATGATGTTGATTCATTAAATTTATACAGATGATTCAATATTCTACATATATCGCAAAATCGAGAGATTTAAAACATTGATTCAAAATTTTTTTACACATTTTGAATTTTAATCACATTAAAATGAGTTTTACGCTTGAAAAATATGAATCAAAGTTAAAAATCTATCGTTTTTGAAAACCTTGTCAATCTTCTCAAAATAAAAACCTTCTCAATGGATCCGGATTATATATATATATATATATATATATATATATATATATATATATATATATATATATATATATATATATATAGGGAAGGGATCGGGTGGGTTTTAGGCTTTTAAGTAGGGATGGTGCGGAAATATCACAGTAGCTTTTTGAAAAAAAATTCAAAAAAATATGAAAAAATTAAAAAAAATAATAAATAGGATGATAAATTATTAAGAATTGCTGAAAAAATTTTCAAAAAAAATCGTTTTCATGATTAAAGGTATTGTGATATTAAGGTCGATTTTGACTTTTTTACAAAAGTCAAGATTTGATCTTTTTTTTCTTAACGGTAAATTATATTAAGAAAGAGCCAAAAAAAGGCAACAAGAAATAACTACAAAACAAGCCCAAAGTTGAAAGAGCTTAAAGGACACATCCCTAAAACCTAACTTTGGCTGAAAATGCAAAAGGCCATGGACATACCCATGCTCAACATACATAGCAGAAACTACATCCAAAAAAGAACCAAACAAACAGAAAATACATAAAGACTATCACAGATAAAAACTACAATGAGCCCAGATTAAGACTGAAAACCAAAGTGTACTTCTGAATCATTGGAAATGCAAAGGGACCAACCAAAGCACTCCAAAACATCACCATACACTAAGGCTTATCAGAAATCTGGAAAACTCAAAATACATCTATAATGAATCCATAATAACATACATCCAAGGCCATAAAGTTCATCCAAAAGACAGCATCATCAGACTTCATACAATAAACCAAAACAGTTATCCCATACTTGATAATATCTACCAAAACATAACCATAAGAGGAGTGCCAGGGTGGCAAGTTTAAGGGAAAATGCCTCTTTAAAAACCTACCCAAAGTAAAACCCATTGGGAAAAACCTAAGGGTACTAAAAGAGTGCATCTTTCCCTTGAACCTCCCCATCCAAGTAGTGTCAAAACCCAACTGCAGCTTGAGAATAAGCCAGCCAACAGTGCTGCAACAGGATAGGAGATGATAGAAGCTATGTAAAACCTGGAAATCTAAAATCTGATTAAAGACTAAAATACCCTAGGAATCGAAATTTATAAAATACGTAAAATACATTTATATCATTTAACGAATTTAAAACTTAACTTGCGAACAAATAAAACTTAACGAATATATTACGTAATCGATTTTGGTACGACGAAGATTGGACGTTTCGCAAATAACTTGGGTCGTGTTTGTTTGTTTCGATGGATCAAAGGCCGAAGCCCAATGGTGTGCGTTTGGATGGTGTTCGGTTGGGCCAAGCCGAAAACCCAAAGCCTTCTCAAGCCTAAATCAAAAATACTACTACTATATATACAACACATAATCACAAAAGTGAAACCCTAGTTTATTGTTGCCTCTCTTTTCTTTTCTTTTGCTCTTGCTCGGCCGAATACTTACACCCTTGGTGTCGAGTTTTTGCTTCAACCAAGTCAAGGTATAACATATTCTCGTATTCGTTTGATGCACCTTAAGTTATTGTATTGTAATTTGTTTCGTTTGGTCGACTTGTGTTTCCTTTTTCTTTGTGTCGAGCCGAATAGAACCAAAACAAGGCAAACCCTAATGATTAAACCTTACAAGTATTAAAGAGCTATGTACGTAATATGTATTATTGAATCGGGTCATGGCTAGGTCGAGTTAAATAAGGATCGAACCATATGTAACTATAACCGAACCATGTATAATTCGGCTAAGGTATAAAAACTTGATAACTTAGATGTGTAAAGTACGTAGATGAGTTAAGACTTGCGTAATAACCTATTAGTTGAAACCCTAGATTGAACTGAACCACATATGAGTTTTAAAAGTATATTAAACAAGTAAAGGTCATGTAAACATAAACCCTAGTTTGATATGTAAACTGAATAAGGTATGCCAAACCCTAATGGTTTGTGAATCGTGTCTCATATGCGTGCGTAATTATAAGTCAAGTGAACTTGTAAGTGTGTAAATGTGTAATTAATTTGAGTAATAAGTAACTTGTATGTCACATAAAATCATAAACGTATATGGTGAAACATAAAAGGAAAGATTATTTTTATGACGTGTTAGGTTAAGTAACGAGTCATTAAAAGACGTAACATGTAAGTAAATGCATATTAATGAGATATTAAAGAATGAGAAAACCCTAGAACATAAATGAGAGTCGATTAGGGTTTTGAAACTAAGTGTGTGTTAATTCGTTATTTCATGTGTGAGTTATGACGTTTAAACTATTTTCACATTTAACCCTAAACTTTAATAAATGACATAATGAACCCTAATCTACGATATTAATTATAAAACATTTAAGCCTCATTTAAATATTAAAACCCTAAAGTATTAAGATCATTAAATATATTAAGTATGAACGCCAAATATTAAAAGATCATTTCGAAAATTATGGAATCATAAATAACATGTACGACCGTTAATGTGTATAGGTTCTGTGAAGAAGGAGTAATCCTTTGCTTTCCTTGTTTCTGCTTTTCGATCATTTGCTTTGGAATAAGGTACAGATATTCTGACCTTTTCAGTAAAGGTTTCTTATAACGTTTTCTTTTCGTTAGCTTTTGTATTAGGATTTCCTAAGCCTTTGCTATGAACCCTAATGTGTCTATTTGAGCTGTTGCTTATCTGAACTTTGATTTTTGAATCCTAAAACATTTGATTTTGAACTATATGATATGAAACCTTTGATTTTGAAAACATGATTAAACATTTGATAAAATATGATCTATGTCAGTTATGACATTCTAATTTGACCTAAGATAGTTTGACACCCGAGCCAAATAATAACTAGTCATGGGGGTTCCATGTCCGTGTCAGTAATGCACTTCTGACATGACTCTAGGGCAGTAGAGTGAAGTTCTGCCACGTCCCTTATCTGTTATTTGTTATGAGCTCAATTTATATTATATTATCAATATGTATGTTTGTGGGGCGTATGGGTGCATCCTAGATCTGTTATATGTTATATATTATATGTTATATGCTATATGTTATCTGATGATTGATGCTGTGTGCATGCACGTCCTTCATAACTCTGGTAGGTCTCCCCTACAAATGTTGCCTTATGTGATTATGAATGTGATATTGATATGGCATATGTGTTTGGGCTCGAGGTAGTTAGCTATAAAACTTATTCTATTATCCTGATTTATCTTTTGAAATGATTATGATTTCACTATCTTTCTTTCACTATATTCGTATTCGTTCTCGTTTCGTATTCGTTTTGCTTGTATATCTGTTCACTGGGCTTTTGAAGCTCAGCCGCATTTCTTTTCTTCCGCGGCGGGTATCTAAGCATTGGAGCTGGGTATTGCTTTGGGATGAGTGCTGTGTGGACTTACCTTAGAGATTTTAGCTTTGATCTTATGATGCCATTTAGACTTTATATTTTAGACATTTCATTTGGAGTTTATTTTCCGCTGGGACCTATGTATTGAAGTCATTTGACTTGGATTATTTCAATATTTATGTTGAGATTTCTTTTGGATATTTATGTTTGCTTTGATATGACACCATTACTTGTGATTCCTTTACCCTTGTCGGGTCGGGGCGTTACAATTTATGGTATCAGAGCCCAGGTTTACGACTTGTAGTCAGGACCTGTGACATATGGAGCCTAGGTTTTGAGACCTTAGAGCTTAGGATTTGACCTGTGAGGATTTGGGTAGACTTTAGGATTCCTTCTGCGTACTTCCATTTCGTATCTCACCTTTGTTCATTTTGCTAATCGTTCAGATGGTTCGAACTCGTACTACTGGTAGCGTGGATGGAGACGATGATGCTACTAACATGGATGCTGCGATTGCTAATGCTCTCAACACTCTTTTCCCTGGTCTTACTACACCTGAGATGATGGAACAGGTGATCAGCAACATTCGTAATCGGAATGGTGCTTCGGGTAGTGGTGGAGGAAATCAACCCATCGGTATTCACACTTGGCTCGAGCGTTTTGGTAAGCTCAAGCCTCTTTCGTTTAGCACTGCTGCTACTCCTACTGAGGCCGAGGATTGGATCACTCATATTGAGAAGTTGTTTGAAGTACTGGGTTGTGGAGACGAGTTTAAGACTCGTTTGGCTGCCTTTAAGTTGGAAGGTGATGCTTTAAATTGGTGGAAGGCACTCAAACAAGCAAGAGGAGGAGATGCTTTTGCTGTTACTTGTACCTGGACTGAGTTTCGGACTATCTTCTATAACCGTTACTTCCCTGATGCTGAGCAGCAAAGGTATGAAAGGGATTATCAGGCAATCTACCAGTTTGATTATGAGAATTCCAATGAGTACATGAGCAGATTTATGAGGCTGGTGAGTTTTGTGGGAGCGATTGCTGGAGATGGTAGGCGTCAAGCTAAGCACTTCAAGTGGGGACTGAAGAAGTGGGTGTTGGACCGACTGCTTAATATTGAGTATGAGAATGTGTCGGCCTGCAATGACGTAGCTCGTAACATTGAGATCTTTCATGAGGTTTCGGGTTCCAACAAGCGTAATCGCGATGGTGATCGGATTCAAGGTAGGACTCAAGGCAATGACTATAAGGGAAATTTTGGCAGGAGTTACGATTCGAGGGGTCAAGTGGATAGGAGTTATGAGCAGCGGGGTCAGTCAGGAAGGAATGTTGACACTGGGCGCCCTGAGACGAGGAGTCAAGATAATAGAAATGCTGGTAAGAATGGAAATGATCGTCAGAACCAAGGTAACAATAACCAGCGTTACAACAAGGATCAGTCAGCTCGAGGAGCAAATCAGGGTCGTGCTTCAGGATCTTCAGGTCAACAGAGGACAGCTGAGGTTTTGCCTCCCCCACCTATCTGTACTACTTGTGGAAAGGCTCATCCGGGGCAGTGTTTCAAGGCCACTGGTGGATGTTTTGCTTGTGGCTCCACTGCTCACAAGATTAAAGATTGCCCTAAGAAGAACCCGGCGATTCCTGGAAACTACATCAAGCCGCCGACTACTACTGGACGTGTTTATGCTACTACTCGTAACCAGGCGGAGCGCACTTCAGGTACCATTACGGGCACTCTTTTCATGGATGTTTATGCTGTCTTCGTTTTATTTGATACCGGTGCCACACACTCCATTATATCTATCACATTTGCTAAGAAACTTAATATGAAGCCCAAACCGTTAACAAATCACTTATCGATTTCTACGCCTATGAAAAACCACGTGATCATTGATCATAAATACGTTAAGTGTCCTCTTCGTTTTGATGATCTTATTCGCTTTGCAAATCTGTATCCTCTCGATATGGTCGACTTTGATATCATTCTAGGCATGGATTGGTTGGCTTATCATAGAGCTTCAATCGACTGCTATGCTAGAACGGGGATCTTTGGAGACGTAAAACATCCCGAATTCGTTTATCATGGTTCTCAACCTCTTAAATCTGTTAAGCTCATTTCCGCTATGAAGGTACGGACCATGATTGCTCATGGGTGCCAAGGTTTTCTAGCATCTGTTAAGGACATATCTTTGGAGAGTCCTAACATTGAAAATCTTTCGGTTGTTTGCGAATTTACCGATGTTTTTCCCGATGAACTCCCTGGTCTTCCCCCAGCTAGAGAAGTTGAGTTTAGCATTGAGTTAATTCCTGGTGCTGAACCGATTTCGAAGGCTCCGTATCGCATGGCACCTGTAGAACTGAAGGAGTTGAAGGAACAGCTGCAAGAGATGATAGAAAATGGATTTATTCGCCCCAGTGTTTCTCCATGGGGTGCACCTGTCTTGTTTGTGAAGAAGAAGGATGGAAGCATGCGCTTATGTATCGACTACCGTGAACTCAATCGTATTACCATTCGTAACCGTTATCCTCTACCACGTATAGATGATTTGTTTGATCAATTACAAGGAGCTAAGTTCTTTTCGAAGATTGACTTGAGGTCTGGTTACCATCAGTTACGTGTGAAGGAGCAAGATGTTCCTAAGACCGCGTTTCGTACCAGATATGGTCATTACGAATTCCTCGTTATGCCTTTTGGTTTGACCAATGCGCCTGCTGTGTTTATGGACCTGATGAATCGTGTTTTTCATGAGTTCCTCGACAAGTTCGTTATTGTTTTCATCGACGACATTTTAGTTTACTCCAAGTCTGAAGAAGAGCATGAAGAACATCTCCGGATAGTTTTGGAGATTTTGAGGAAGAAGAAGTTGTACGCCAAATTTTCGAAGTGCGAATTTTGGTTAAGACAAGTCGCTTTCCTTGGTCATATTGTATCAGCTGATGGTATCACCATGGATCCGTCTAAAGTTGAGGCTATCACTAAATGGCCAAGACCTACGACAGTGACTGAGGTCAGGAGTTTTCTTGGACTTGCTGGTTACTACAGACGTTTTGTTGAAGGTTTCTCTCGCTTAGCTCTACCCCTAACCCAACTGATGAGGAAAGGTGAAAAGTTTGTATGGACGGATGAACGAGAGAAGAGTTTTGAAGAGTTGAAACGGAGATTGGTGTCCGCTCCTATTTTGACTCTTCCAACTGGTTCTGGAGGATTTCAAATTTACAGTGATGCATCTAAGAAAGGATTAGGCTGTGTTTTGATGCAACATGGAAAGGTAATAGCTTATGCTTCGAGGCAGCTAAAACCTTATGAGGAGAATTACCCAACTCATGACCTTGAGTTAGCTGCAGTGGTGTTCGCGTTGAAGATCTGGAGACATTACTTGTATGGAGAGGCGTGTGATATATTCACTGATCATAAGAGTCTCAAGTATATTTTCACCCAGAAGGAACTTAACATGAGACAAAGAAGATGGTTAGAACTTCTTAAGGATTATGACACCAACATTCAGTACCATCCAGGTAAGGCTAATGTAGTTGCTGACGCACTTAGCCGGAAATCAGGCATTCTTGCAAGTATCAAGATTGAGCCTAGGATTTTGCGTGACTTAGAGAGTTTGGATGTTGAGTTGTGTGTACGAGGTTTTGATGGATACTGGGCAAGTATGATGGTGGAGTCGAACCTCATACGGCAAATTAAAGAAGCTCAGAAAGATGACGGCGAGCTGTGGGCCGTGGCGCAAAATGTTGAAGAAGGTAAGCAGACGGAGTTTAAGGTTGATAATGACGGTATTGTATGGTATGGAGATAGGCTTTGTGTTCCCAATGATCAGGTACTTCGTGAGAAAGTTATGACTGAAGCTCATAGTTCTCCTTTCACTATCCATCCTGGTTCTACCAAGATGTATAGGGATTTGAAGCAGTACTTTTGGTGGAATGGCATGAAGCAAGATGTGGCGACGTTTGTGTCGAAGTGTATGATTTGTCAGCAGGTTAAGATTGAACATCAAAGGGCTAGTGGATTGTTACAGCCATTGGATATTCCAACATGGAAGTGGGATAAGATATCTATGGATTTTGTGACTGGACTACCTCTTACTAGGAAGAAGCATGATGCGATTTGGGTAGTTGTTGATCGACTAACCAAATCTGCTCATTTCTTGACAATCAGAAAGGATTATGGTATTGGTAAATTGGCGGAGATTTTTCAGCAAGAGATCGTTAGACTTCATGGTACTCCGGCATCTATTGTGTCCGACAGAGATCCGCGTTTTACTTCTCGTTTCTGGAAAGGTTTGCAAAAAGCTTGGGGTACTCGACTTAACCTTAGTACGGAATTTCATCCTCAAACAGATGGTCAGTCAGAGAGGACTATTCAGACCTTAGAGGATATGCTAAGGGCTTGTGCTTTAGAATGGATTGGCAGTTGGGATGAATATTTATGTTTAGTAGAGTTTGCATACAACAATAGTTGGCATGCTAGCATAAAGGCGGCACCGTTTGAACTTCTTTATGGAAGGAAATGTAGAGCACCTATTTGCTGGGATGAAGTAGGTGAGCGCTTGACTGAAGGTCCGGAAATGATCGAGATCACTAATGAGAAAGTAGCTGTTGCTAGAGAAAAGTTGAAGGAAGCTAGGTCTCGTCAGAAAAGTTATGCCGACAAGCATCGTCGTGATTTAGAGTTTCGGGTTGGAGATCGTGTATTTTTGAAAGTTTCGCCGTTTAGAGGCGTGAAACGTTTTAGAATCAAGGGCAAGCTCAGTCCTCGATTTATTGGACCTTTTGAAATTCTAGAACGTATAGGAGAAGTTTCGTATCGATTAGCACTTCCGCCTCAGTTATCGCATGTTCATGACGTTTTCCATGTATCACTCCTAAGGGGATACAACTACCATCCGTTACACGTTGCTTCTTATCCGTTTGATCAAATTCAATCCGATATGTCTTTATCTGAAGAACCAGAAGCTATTTTAGAAAGACAAGAAAGAGTTATGAGTAGTCATTCCGTTCGTTAAGATTCTTTGGAAAAATCATCTGGAACGTGAGGCTACTTGGGAAACCGAGGAGTCGATGCGAGCTAGTTATCCTCATTTCTTTGAATAGTTTGGTATGTTCTCATTTCGTTTTCGTTTCATTTCATTTCAATTTTCGAGGACGAAATTTTTTTTTAGAGGGGAAGAATTGTAAAACCTGGAAATCTAAAATCTGATTAAAGACTAAAATACCCTAGGAATCGAAATTTATAAAATACGTAAAATACATTTATATCATTTAACGAATTTAAAACTTAACTTGCGAATAAATAAAACTTAACGAATATATTACGTAATCGATTTTGGTACGACGAAGATTGGACGTTTCGCAAATAACTTGGGTCGTGTTTGTTTGTTTCGACGGATCAAAGGCCGAAGCCCAATGGTGTGCGTTTGGATGGTGTTCGGTTGGGCCAAGCCGAAAACCCAAAGCCTTCTCAAGCCTAAATCAAAAATACTACTACTATATATACAACACATAATCACAAAAGTGAAACCCTAGTTTATTGTTGCCTCTCTTTTCTTTTCTTTTGCTCTTGCTCGGCCGAATACTTACACCCTTGGTGTCGAGTTTTTGCTTCAACCAAGTCAAGGTATAACATATTCTCTTATTCGTTTGATGCACCTTAAGTTATTGTATTGTAATTTGTTTCGTTTGGTCGACTTGTGTTTCCTTTTTCTTTGTGTCGAGCCGAATAGAACCAAAACAAGGCAAACCCTAATGATTAAACCTTACAAGTATTAAAGAGCTATGTACGTAATATGTATTTTTGAATCGGGTCATGGCTAGGTCGAGTTAAATAAGGATCGAACCATATGTAACTATAACCGAACCATGTATAATTCGGCTAAGGTATAAAAACTTGATAACTTAGATGTGTAAAGTACGTAGATGAGTTAAGACTTGCGTAATACCCTATTAGTTGAAACCCTAGATTGAACCGAACCACATATGAGTTTTAAAAGTATATTAAACGAGTAAAGGTCATGTAAACATAAACCCTAGTTTGATATGTAAACTGAATAAGGTATGCCAAACCCTAATGGTTTGTGAATCGTGTCTCATATGCGTGCGTAATTATAAGTCAAGTGAACTTGTAAGTGTGTAAACGTGTAATTAATTCGAGTAATAAGTAACTTGTATGTCACATAAAATCATAAACGTATATGGTGAAACATAAAAGGAAATATTATTTTTATGACGTGTTAGGTTAAGTAACGAGTCATTAAAAGACGTAACATGTAAGTAAATGCATATTAATGAGATATTAAAGAATGAGAAAACCCTAGAACATAAATGAGAGTCGATTAGGGTTTTGAAACTAAGTGTGTGTTAATTCGTTATTTCATGTGTGAGTTATGACGTTTAAACTATTTTCACATTTAACCCTAAACTTTAATAAATGACATAATGAACCCTAATCTACGATATTAATTATAAAACATTTAAGTCTCATTTAAATATTAAAACCCTAAAGTATTAAGATCATTAAATATATTAAGTATGAACGCCAAATATTAAAAGATCATTTCGACAATTATGGAATCATAAATAACATGTACGACCGTTAATGTGTATAGGTTTTGTGAAGAAGGAGTAATCCTTTGCTTTCCTTGTTTCTGCTTTTCGATCATTTGCTTTGGAATAAGGTACAGATATTCTGACCTTTTCAGTAAAGGTTTCTTATAACGTTTTCTTTTCGTTAGCTTTTGTATTAGGATTTCCTAAGCCTTTGCTATGAACCCTAATGTGTCTATTTGAGCTGTTGCTTATCTGAACTTTGATTTTTGAATCCTAAAACATTTGATTTTGAACTATATGATATGAAACCTTTGATTTTGAAAACATGATTAAACATTTGATAAAATATGATCTATGTCAGTTATGACATTCTAATTTGACCTAAGATAGTTTGACACCCGAGCCAAATAATAACTAGTCATGGGGGTTCCATGCCCGTGTCAGTAATGCACTTCTGACATGACTCTAGGGCAGTAGAGTGAAGTTCTGCCACGTCCCTTATCTGTTATTTGTTATGAGCTCAATTTATATTATATTATCAATATGTATGTTTGTGGGGCGTATGGGTGCATCCTAGATCTGTTATATGTTATATATTATATGTTATATGCTATATGTTATCTGATGATTGATGCTGCGTGCATGCACGTCCTTCATAACTCTGGTAGGTCTCCCCTACAAATGTTGCCTTATGTGATTATGAATGCGATATTGATATGGCATATGTGTTTGGGCTCGAGGTAGTTAGCTATAAAACTTATTCTATTATCCTGATTTATCTTTTGAAATGATTATGATTTCACTATCTTTCTTTCACTATATTCGTATTCGTTCTCGTTTCGTATTCGTTTTGCTTGTATATCTGTTCACTGGGCTTTTGAAGCTCAGCCGCATTTCTTTTCTTCCGCGGCAGGTATCTAAGCATTGGAGCTGGGTATTGCTTTGGGATGAGTGTTGTGTGGACTTACCTTAGAGATTTTAGCTTTGATCTTATGAGGCCATTTAGACTTTATATTTTAGACATTTCATTTGGAGTTTATTTTCCGATGGGACCTATGTATTGAAGTCATTTGACTTGGATTATTTCAATATTTATGTTGAGATTTCTTTTGGATATTTATGTTTGCTTTGATATGACACAATTACTTGTGATTCCTTTACCCTTGTCGGGTCGGGGCGTTACAAGCTATGACACCACATAACCATAAGAACAGTAGAGAAGAAGTGCAGACACTTAACAGTGCAAAAAGGCAAAACCAGCTTCATATATGCAACAATCAACAAAGCAATCCTGCACAATGCAACACACTAACCAGTGCACCAAAGAATAGGAAACCTCAGAGGTGAGTTGATAGATCTTACAATGTCATGGTCTGTAGGTCTTGGATATAAAGAAGCAGTCCTCTCAACCAGGCACTCACTTACCTTAACCCAAGAACAAGACCATAGCATGTAGATATCAACCCACATAATAGCCATCCATTCAAAATCCCACACAACCAATCTGGCCAGCGTAAGGTAAGTATATTCCTAGTCATCATAATCAAAAATCTTATTACATTCCCAAAAACCAGTCCCACCAAAACACCAGGTAAACCACACACTATAAAAGGGTTTACTACACATCAAGACTGACCATTATTGCAAAGATCCTCCACCATTCTCCTATAATACACACCCTTATCAAAATGAAAGTTCCATATACCAGCAGCCTTAACCACCTCACTAGTATACTTAAGTCTAAGACCCATGAGTTTCATTCTAAAAATATCAGTAATGCATTTAAAAATACATTCATCATCCCTAGCAACATCATTAACCCTTCTCCTATTTCTTTCTTGGCAAATAAAATATACAGATGCACCCAACACCAATCTTTGGATAACACTCCATATAGTATTTCCAGCAGGTTTATTAGCAATCCCAGATATAACACTAGCCCATTCATTACTTACATTATTCATCATAGCCATTGATTTAAGTCTTTCCCGTAATCATTTAGAGAAAGGACATGCAAAAAAGAGGTGACTGTGAGACTCATTACTAAGATTACAGAGTAAACAAGATTTATCATGGTTATCAAACCATTTACCCAACCTATCCTTAGTTTTAAGTCTTCCTCTAATAGCCAACCAAAGAATAAATGAGTGCCTAGGAATATATTGAGAAAACCAGACATGTTTATACCAAATATTCTTAGGACAGTCCACATTAATGGCCTTCCACACCTCCTTAACAGAAAAATCCTTCACTTTCCCTTTTTTATCAATCCAAACAGTTTTATCATCACATTCATCAACAAGCCTAGGAATAGGCACATTAATTACTTCCCCAAACCTATCATCCCAATCAATAGGCCACATCCACTCCTGATCATCAATGACCTCAAAAATTTTAGCCTTAGCACTAAAACCAGCATGCTCAATAACTCTATGGTTAATCAGCTTACACAAAGGCCCATTCTTATGCCATTTATCAAACCAAACATTACAACTCTTTCCGTTACCAATATTAACACACACAAATTTATTAATTTTGTTTCTAAGCTTCAATAAGTGTTTCCAGCTCCAAGAACTACTAGCCTTAAGCTCAACATCCCATATACTACAGCCTTTTAACTTATGAATCTCAACCCATTTAACCCATACAGAATTCTTCCTATTAACAACATTCCATAAATTCTTAGCTAACAAGGACTCATTCAAGCTACGGGTAGACTTAAGACCCAATCCACCCTGGTTCTTAGGTTTACAAACATCAATCCAAGCAACACTAGCCATACCAGACATGGAATCACCCATAGCCCAAAGAAATCCCTTAAACAGACTATCAATAGCATCACAAATATGCATAGGAATGAGAAATAAAGAAGCCCAATACACACTAAGAGAAGTTAAAACAGAAGCAATCAAGTGTAGTCTACCAGCTAAAGATAATCCCTTATTCCTCCAATCCCCAATTCTTTTCCTAACAATGTCCACTAAGAACTTACAATCATTATTTCTTAATTTCTTAGACACCATAGGAACTCCAAGATACTTAATAGGCAAAGACCCATCCCTAAATGGCATGACAAGCTTAATATCAGCAATAACCTCATCAGGAACACACCCAAAGAATGCCTCACTTTTTTCCATACTAGGGTAGAGACCAGAGCATAAACTAAATTCATCTAAACCTCTTCTCAAGACATACGCAGAGAATAAGTCACCATGACACAACATTAACAGGTCATCAGCAAAGCATAAACTGGTAATTTTAAGCTCCTTACAACCCTTATGATACCTAAACTTACTTTTAGCCTTAACTTGCCTAGAAACCATAAGATTTAAAACCTCCATCACCAAAGTAAAAAGATAAGGAGATATCGGGTCTCCTTGTCTTAATCCCCTCTTAGCTTTGAAAAAACCATGAGTCTCCCCATTCACACATATAGAAAAAGAAGAACTAGTCAAGCATACCATAATCCAATGAATCATGACAGGGTGAAAACTAAAGTTTCCCAAAATATACTCCAAAAAACCCCAACTAACAGTATCGTAAGCTTTTTGAATATCTATCTTAAAAGCACATCTCCTAGCACCCCCTTTTTTCCAACTATAACCTCTCATAAATTCTTGGGTCAACAAAATGTTATCACCAATACTCCTACCAGGAGTAAACGCACTTTGGTTAGTATCAACTAAGTCATCCAACACTAGTTTAAGCCTATTAGTGATCACTTTACTTATGGTTTTATAAACAGCATTACAACACGATATCGGTCTATAATCAGTGACTTTCATGGGGGACTTAGTTTTAGGAACAAGAGATATAAGGAAAGAGTTAACCTGACCCAGCAACTTGCCACATGAAAAGAACTCTTTGAAAGCAGACATAACATCCTAACCAACAATCTCCCAAGCAGACCATAGCATGTAGATATCAAGATCTGATCTTAATATCACATAAACTTTTTTTTTAAATACAAATTGTTAATATCACACTCACTTTTTTTTATATCACAGTACTTTTTTGTTTTTTTTACTAATATTATTAATATCATCGTAACTTTTTTAATAAAAAAATGTTAATATTACGGTTACTTTTTATATCACATAAACTTTTTTTCTTTTTTTAATATAATTGTTAATATCACCGTAACTATCATATGTTTTTTTAATAAAATTGTTAATATCATAGTAACTATCGAATGTTTCTTAATATCACGGTTCATTTTTTACATGTAAAAAAGCTTAATATCATAGTTGGTTTTATAATATAACAGTTTCTTAATATCACAGTAGGACTCATAATATCGTTACTATCACGGTAGGACTCATAATCAAAAAAACAAAAAGTGCTTAGAAAAATCTGGAAAAATAAAAAAATGAAAGAAGATAACAATAGTAACGATCCCTCAAAAGGAAAAAAATATAAAAAAATCGTTTACATGGTCAATTGCTACCGTGAAGTTAGCGCAGATCTTGACTTTGTCAAGATCAGATCTGGAATGGGCAGTCCAGATCTATCCGCACATCCGCACGAATTAAAAAAATCCGCACCTGATCCTCACTCTATATATATATATATATATATATATATATATATATATGTGTGTGTGTGTGTGTGTGTGTGTGTGTGTGTGTGTGTGTGTGTGTGTGTGTGTGAGAGAAGCATATACTTTTTCAAATTCTATGAATAAACTCTAATGATATGAAACTTAAAAAATTGTGTGTGATATATGGTTGGAAAACTAAGAATTTGAGCTTTTAAATGAAAAAAACGATGAATCATTTGGAGTTTACATAAATACTTACGCTAATTTTAAAGCTTCATGTAGAGTGTTCGAGTTTAAAAATTACTATTGTATCACAAATGATACTGCACCGAAAAAAAAAAGAAAAAGAAAAAATTATCGAAAGTATATGAAAGTGCCCATTTATAGAAAAATAATTAAATGCTCGTTTTGAAAGTTAACACTTTACGGTTTTTTAGATATGTAATTTTAAAAAAAGCGGGGTGAAAATGGGTTTTAATTAAAAAAAAAATGAGGTAGAAGTTAATGTTTATTAATGTTTGATCAAATGATTTAAATGATGGAGATTATTCACTTAATATGCAGTAAAATAAGAGTGCCTAATTGAACTGTTTTTTACATATCACTCACTTCAAAGTCATTTTTATTGTTTTAATTGAAGTGTTTGATTTAGTTTGTCTAAAGATCTTTATTACAGTATATTTTAGTTGCTTGGGAGTACCATATGCGTTTTTTTTTTTTTTTTTTTTTTTTTTTTTCAATTCAATTTTAACAATCTCAAAAAGAAAAAAAAAATTATAGGAGTATTTAGAAGACTAGACGAGTACCCGTGCCTAGCGGCATCGGTTTCTAGCGGCAGACAATTAACGATATGCGATATTGTGGTAAGTGTTTCGTATAACGTTCAAAATAAACGTGAAAAGATCTCGATGAGACCTGATTTACCAGTTTGTATCGGTTTTGACGGGTCCTCTCTGGTTCGTTTTCGAATGGCTTTATTTGGTTAGCCGAAAACCGGTGGCGACACCGGTTCCCGGTTGAACACGTTGGTCCGGTCCGGTCCGGTTCGATTTTCAAAACTATATGTAACATCAACTTGTTAGCTTGTATGAAGTTTTGTGTGTTTTATTAATTTGTATAATGTGTATAATAACATGTACTTTTCATTTTAGGGTGTTTTAAAAATATCATTAATTAGTTTGTTTAATTGTTTTATATTTTGGATTATGTTGTAGCTTCTTTAAATTGTACGTTATGAAAATTTTATTGTACTTTTTAATAAGGGTGTTTTAATTGGTTGTTTTTAATTTGGTATATGTGCTTTTAATTGGTTGTACAATGTGAATAAATTATTGTACTTTTAAGTAATGGGGTATTTTAATAAGAGTATTAATTACACTATGCATTTCTCTCTCCTTTGACCAGTTTCAACAATTCAACTTTTCACTTTTCAACTTTGACCGTTTTTCTATTATATGTAGTATAGATAAACACATATTTTACTCGGAAAGCTAATTAACAATACTTTATTCATAAATGAGAATTCCATTTACTCCACACTAACAATATATTTCACCAGTGAAAATTAGATTGGCTTAGAACAAACTTTTCACCAAATCTGGGATGATAAGATCAGTGAAGATCTCACATCCTTTCTCAGTTGGGTGGAGACTATCCCAAAAAAAGAATTTGGAGTCGTCGTGGCAAATTTTGCTGAGAGAGTTACAGGAAAAACTCATTTCTACCTGTCCGGTTCCGCAACAGCCTTTATCTGTAACTTCTAAGCCTATTTAAACAGCAAAAGAGAGAAAACTTATTGAAATGCATATTTAAAAAAGGGAGTTCAAAATTGCGAAAAATTAAAAAGATAAAAGTGGGCATCAAGGAAAACCTTAATTCTATTAACTTAGAAGAAACACTAACAGTTCTTAGCATTTATTCATTAAACCATATAGCAAATTTTTTGTTTACCGTATAGCTGAGGATTTTCAATGATATTTGTCAAAGGATTGTAGAAATCTGAATAGGCAATTCTTGACTCAGGAAGACTGCTAGCAAGAACTTGGAGTTGTTGCTTTAGCTTGATGTTGTAAAATTCTGCTGCTTTATTGAACTTGTCTACACACTTTCTTTTTGGTCCTCCGTTTAACGTTCTCTCTATTGGTATACAGCCAATTGGTGATGCACTAAATACAACTATCCGTCTTGCTCCAAGTTTGTGAATTTCCTTCAATTCAAACAATTTCATGAAGATTTCATGTCTATATCTTAATACAACTTGTTATCACTTAAGTCTGTACATGATGTTTGAACGAAGTGTTTCGTATATCATCTAACTAATTATAAACAAAAATATCATACCTTTATAAACTTCACAGCCCGCTTTAGAAGCAAATTACTATATGCAGGGACATCATACTGTAATCTTCGGAATGGGAAGACAAAGTAATTTGTAAGGAAATCGTTACTGCTAGCTGAAATAAAATATACACTATTGTTGATAATATTCTTGGCATCTTCTTCCCCAACTTTCTTCTTAAGCTTTTGAATGTATTGTTCGAACATCTCCACTTGAAATGATAGAGGTATGACAGACTAATTGCATGTCATCAAATCCCAAAAAGAAAAGTGAAACTAATAAGGCCTATATAAATTCAGACACCATATTAATGAAAGTTTGCATGCATACCGCTAGTGTTGATGTTAGGGGATCAAACCCTGTGCCACCCGAAGCGAAACTTACACCAGTTATAAGATCTTTGTCTTGTATAAATGGGTCTAGATATGCTGGAAGATACTCCTTCACTCCTAATGCCTTGGCTAATAATTTCATATTAAAAGTTCCAATTTTGTAAGTTGCATGATATGTCTAAGAAAGTGACAAAGCAAGCGTTACATGACACAGATCTCTTCGAATTCAGAAGAATTTCCGTCACATACTACCTAAACAGGAATAACTTTATATCATCTCTTTTGAAATCTTATATTCTTTGTGATTAGTGATTTAAATCAGCTTAACTGTACAAATAATACAATGAGATCGGGTTCTTATGACATAATTTGTAGGCTACATTTTTAACAATAACTTATAAGGATAGCATAATCAACATCATTCTACATGCACACTCTCTGATTCTAAAGTCCATTGTGAGCTAACAACTTCATTGGAAAAGCTAAAAGGCTTTGTATTTGGCTGGGCTTGGGCCTAATCCACATCCTAATCCAAAATAAACATTTTAGCCAACTAAATAAATTGCATGTGGGCATTTTGTTAAGGTGTTTTTTGAATTGAGTGTCTTTGTAAGGGGTGGTTTTGCTCGGCTTCTATTGTAACCCCCGTTAAGATGACTTGTCGCACATCTAAATGTTTCTCGAAAGCTAGTTGTCTGTAGTTGAAACTTCACAACTTGAACATTAGACATCTTGGGGTGGTCAGGAAAAATGTCCGCAAACATCCGTGTAGTTAAGCCAACCTTTAGTTAATTTACACGTGAAAACTAATCATCTAAGAGCACAAGGTAAGGGAGATACAAATAACACGTTATTGGTATGTCATCTCAGCGCCACATCATACACCTCCCAATAACATACCAATAATTAAAACACCCTCCCGCATAACACACCACTAACATGTTATTGGATCCCACAAAATACCCCACTAAAAATATTCAATCACTCACAATACAAAAAAAAAAAAAAAAATGCAAATGGCTTAAGCCATTGCATTGGCTCAAAATGTTTTGCTCACGAATGGCACGATGCTCCGGTATGGTTGGACACGAATGACATGCATTTGACACACCAATGGCAACCCATACCTTGTGCTCTAAGGCTTTTAGTTTTCAGTCTCCGTCAATCTTTTGTTTTTTTCTTTCTCCTTTTCTTTTTCTTTTTTTCATTTACAGTTTAAAACTATTTGACTTAGATTATTTGAAAACAAAGGAAAGAAACATGGTTAATTGTGATTATTTATTTACCAAACAATGATCAGTTATTTAGGTTAAAGGTTATTAGCATAAAAAGACATTATATTTATCACTTTTTGTCATTGTATGTTGCGTATTTTTTTTTCTTCTCATTTTGACAACAACTTTTTGAATTCGTGCAATTGTATGTACTTTGTAACTATTTCAGTCATGAAAATGACCATTTTACCCTTCAAATTTTCAAAAAAGTAAGGGTAAAATGGTCACAAAGTACACACAATAACACAATTTTAAAAGGTTGGTGTCATGTTGAGAAAAAAAAGTACGCAACATACAATAACAAAAAATGGCAAGTATGATTTTTTTTATGCTAATAACCCCTTTTCATATATGAAGTTTAAATTTGTATACTACGTATTATTCAATACTGTTTTCATTTGCTGGAGACTGTTACGACGTTACGTAGTCAGATTTAATACAATTTCTTTGAAGAAAGTATATATATATATATATATATATATATATATATATATATATATATATGGGGAGAGTTAACGTGAGATCAAGCTTAAAGTTGTAAAAATAAGATCAAGTCTAAAAAACCACTAAAAGATTTATAAATAATAATTTTAGCAATAATACACATAAAAATAATATTTAAATACAAATTAACATTTTAGCAACTAATAACCAAATGATACATGAGTTTGGATTAGTAATACATCTGATACACATTACACTAATAAATATTCCAAAACTGATACACATACAAAAACCTGATACACATTACACTTCTAATCAAAGTGTATCACCTAAGTTTCGTAAATTTTAAAAAGAAATCTATCAAAACTTTAACAATTTTAGTTGTAGTTAATAAAAAATTTATTTTTGTTTTAAGGAGAGTGTCGCTTGTCAAATTTTAGTTGGATCTCATTTTAACAACTTTATGTTTGATCTTATTTGATCTAGATTCATATATATATATATATATATATATATATATATATATAGGATAAATATCAAATAAAAAGATAAATATCCGTAAAAAGATGAAAAGATTTTTTTTTTTCCAAAAAAAATTCTCGAAAAATTCTTAAAAAATTCCACAAGATCGGGTATGATGGTGCATGAAAAAGTTGTGAAATTTTTTTTTCAAAGAGTGGATATTTTTTCCGAAAAAAATTATGAAAAAATACGTTTGCGCATTAAATCGTTTTTTTGTGCATCAAAAATTGGTTTTTGCACCAAACTTTTTTTGACTTTTTTCATCAAAATAACATTGCGCATCTAACAAAAACAAGTTAAAAACTTTGTGCATCAAAATTTTTTTGCGCGTCAAAATCCAGTTTTTGTGCATTAAAAAAAACGTATCAAAACTCAGAATTATAAAAAAAAAAATTCACAAAAGTTTTATACACCAACATACCCGATCTTGTGGAATTTTTTTAGAATTTTTAGAGATTTTTAAAAAAATATATATATTTTTATTCTTTTTATGGATATTTGTCTTTTTATTTTAACTTTACCATATATATATATATATATATATATATATATATATATATATATATATATATATATATATATATATAGAGAGAGAGAGAGAGAGTTAGGATCAAATAAGAAGATTACTTAAAATAAGAAGGAATAAGAAGAACTATAACCGCAAATCCGAGATGCGCCGACCTAAATTAAATGTAACCTTATAATCTTAGATGCATTATAACGCACCATAGTATGGTTTCTAGCTTTTAATCAGATGCATATACGTATATTAGATGCATTTCATGATTTCTCTTATTTTTTGTTCCTCTTCACGTGCCGGAATCATGAAAATCAATTTGCACCATGTATACATCAAATTAACTTTCGAAACTCAAGATGTTGCATCTATATGAATAGAAATGCATCTAATGCAAGTCGTTGCATCTCAAATGCGTGGTTTTGGTCACTTCTCACCACTTCTTATTTTAATTTACTTCTCAGTGAGAAGTAAATTAAAATAAGAAGTGGTGAGAAGTGACCAAAACCACGCATTTGAGATGAAACGACTTGCATTAGAAGCATTTCTATTCATATAGATGCAACATCTTGAGTTTCGAAAGTTAATTTGATGTATAGATGGTGCAAATTGATTTTCATGATTTCGGCACATGCAGAGGAAGAAAAAACAAGAGAAATCATAAAATGCATCTAATATACGTATATGCATCTGATTAAAAGCTAGAAACCACACTATGGTGCGTTATAATGCATCTAAGATTACAGAGATGCATCTAATTTAGTTCAGTGCATCTCGGATTTGCGGTTATAGTTCTTCTTATTCCTTCTTATTTTAAGTAATCTCCTTATTTGATCCTAACTCTATATATATATATATATATATATATATATATATATATATATATATATATATATATATATATATATATATATATATATATATATATATATATATATATATATATATATATGGTAGAGTTAAAATAAAAAGACAAATATCCGTAAAAAGAATAAAAAAATTTGTTTTTTTTTTTAAATTCTCCAAAAATTCCAAAAAAAATCCACAAGATCGGGTATGTTGGTGCATAAAACTTTTGTGAAAACATTTTTTATAATTTTGAGTTTTGATACGTTTTTTTTAATGCACAAAAAATGAATTTTGATGCGCAAAAAAATTTTGATACACAAAATTTTTAACTTGTTTTAGTTAGATGCCCAATGTTATTTTGATGAAAAAATTCAAAAGAAGTTGGGTGCTGAAACCAATTTTTGATGCACAAAAAAACGATTTAATGCGCAAACGTATTTTTTCATAATTTTTTTTGGGAAAAAATATCCACTTTTAGAAAAAAGTTTTTCACAACTTTTTCATGCACCATCATACCCGATCTTGTGGAATTTTTTGGGAATTTTTCGAAAACTTTTTTTGAAAAAAAATTATTTTTATCTTTTTACGGATATTTGTTTTTTTATTTAATCTTTATCATATATATATATATATATATATATATATATATATATATATATATATATATATATATATATATATATATATATATATACTAGAAGGGTACCCCGCGCAATGCGGCGGCGGGTACTCGATGACTATTTTGTAGCGAACAAATGTTTTTCATTTTTACGTCTAATTCAAGTAAGTTTCTTTTTTTTCAACTCCGCTTCTTCCCGACTACTAAAGAAAACTAATAAAAATATATCAAAATGGATGTTGAATTAAAGAGCACAAAATTTTAAAAATATGGTGAAATTAGATCATAAAAAAATTAAACGGATTAAAAGATATTTAAATTTAAAAATAAATGTGATTAATTAGTTAGGAAGTGACATGTGTCACCCCATTATTGGAGCTCTTTATTTTAGTTTGTTAGAGCTCCTCCCTTTTTGTTATTTTTGAGTTAGAGAAGTGACACGTGTCACTCAATGATTGAAGCTCCTTACCTTATTTTTTTTTATTCTTTCCATAATAAGCAAGTAAAAAAGTATGAATTTTTAAGTCTTTTAATTTTATAAGGCCTAAATGCATTATAAAGTAGTATAGATATATCTCTATATTATATATATATATATATATATAGAGTTAGGATCAAATAAGAAGAAAAATTAAAATAAGAATGATAAGAAGAAACCACAACCACTCATTTCAGATGCACCTATAAAAATATATGCATCTCCCCTTAAATTTCTCCCTCCTATTTGAAATGTGTGGCTAGAAATTCTTCTTATTCTTCCTATTTTAGTTTTTCTTCTTACTGGATCCCTTCCCTATATATATATATATATATATAGAATCCGGATCGGTTGAGAAGGATTTTAGATTGAGAAGATTGAAAAGTGATCTTAGCCATTAATCTCATCAAATCAAACTAAGGGTATGATGGGTATTAATAAATTGATATTTCCTTTTCGTATACGTTTTTTTTTTTCTTCTCCTGCAATATCTATAGAATGTAACCACCTTTTTCATTAATGGACCACGTTCTCTCATTTTGTGATTTCATTTCTTCACTTCTGTCAACATTAGTTCGCATGCATTCAACTAATTGCTCTATTCTTAGTTATCATTTTTTATATATTTTAAAGATTCATGCGATAGGCACCACTTTTTGTATTATTTATAATAATTCATTAGTAAATCGTTAGGTGCCAACCGATAAAGATTCAAATTTCTTACATGAACTCGGTTTATATAGATACAAAGAGACAAACCATTATTGTCAACAGTGAATCTTAGAATCATCTTGTTAATATACATCGTATAAGTGATATAACATTTCAGTGAGATAAATATGAATCTTTATATTAATATTGAATCATAGTGGACTAGTGAATCATTATCGTCTATTACGGATTTATAGAAGAAAAAAGGTTTGCATTAATAACTCATTTGATTCAAAAAGGAACATAGGCTCGCTGAACATTAAGAAGAAATTAATAAACCAGTTGCTAGTTGCTGTGATAGTTTTAAAATTTGAAATTGTGAACCATAATTGTAGGAGTCATTAATTTTTCAATTAATAATTGAATAATTCATTTACTTTTATACCCTTTTCAATCTAATAAATTATATTTATGAAACATTAAAATTAAAATAATTCAATGGACTTGATTTCTTCTCAATCTTCTCAATCTAAAAGTCTTCTCACTAGAACCAAAGCTTATATATATATATATATATATAAGCAATAGAGAGTTCTCGATGAATGCACCAAGGAGGTGGTAGTTCATACTCACCTCGTTATGTAGCTAATTTTAACATCGATGTCTGTAATAACATGCAAAACAAAAAGAAGTGGTACCTAAATAATCGCCAATAATTTTTCCATTTGTAAATCTTCCAGTTGCTTTTCCGCCCAAGAAATCCTTTCCATACGGGGGAAAATTAGCCTTCGTAAAAGTGTTGAGAAAATTATTATTTCCCGGATCCATTAGGGAATCTCCAAACGCTATGATTGCAGGCACGTACACATTTTTTGGAAGATAAGATGTTCCTTTGCTGCAGTGTATGTATAGAAAAAGATGTACACAAAAGAGAACGAGTTTCATATTTATAAAAAGATCGAATCTGGAAAATTATGAAGAAACTTTAGAGCAGGTAATATAAGATAGGCTTTCTACAACCAATATTATAATTTACCAACTATGAGCTATATGTTAAAAGAGGTTTAAATCAATGTCTTTTAAAGACACTACCACCAAACTTGTTTCTTTAACGTATAATGTTTGTTTGCTGATATTCAGTTTCTCATTAGTTACCTATACGTGTGAGCATCTTTCTAGTTGTGAGCGTCATTGAGTGTTCTCTTTAACTATACTTTTCGATCTGTTTTTTTAACTGTGCCACATCAGTGTAATTAAAAAGACAGGTGTGTACAGTTAGTATTTGCGATTCATAAAAGAAATGATGAGGGGGAACCTGTTGAAGAAGCGGGCCAACAATACCTCATCCTCAACAACATCAAACTCTTCTCTTTTATTTGGATTAAGGGGGGGGGGGGGGGGGGGGGGGGGGGGGGGAATTAAATTAAACATCTATAGTGGTGTTGTAATCATTTTAGTTTTAATGCTCTATCTTGAAATTTGTTTTTTCCTTCCTCGCTCCTTGCTAGGTTCTTACTAATAGAAGAACACGTATATAAAAACCACCCAATGGCGGTTTTGTGGCAAAATACTCGAATGTGATATGTCTCAAGTTCAGCTAGGCGCAAATAACCCTCAAGTTACACGTCAACCTCCTCAAAAAGGAAGGTTTTACCAGGTTTTAGTCTGTGCGGTAGTAGGTTCAAACATCGTGGATTAGTCGGCCAAAAATTCATAAACTATGGTTATTCGAAAACAAGAAAAAGTGTATAAAAAGAAATGCATGAAAAGAATCGTGTCTTATCATCACCGATGTACATGAAACTATATTGATTAAGGAAACCAAGGGGAATTCACTGTATTGGTAAAACATTTGACGGGATGTCTCTTTTATTAACTCATCGAGTTTTGGTTTGTAAGAGAATTTCTTGTTTATGATGTTTACATTAAGAATGGAAGTAAACTACTTTTGGTTTTAAACAATTCGCCCATACCATTTATGTAAAAGGCCTTGAGTGTTACATTGATATAGGCATCTATCAAGGTCGGTTCTTTTGGTAACTGATTTGAAATGTTCTTAGAAGTTATCATGTCTAAACGGGTAAACAATTGAGGTTTATTATTATGTTTAAGTTTTCCGAGGAGGGTGAACCGTTCTATAACTTAGATGTTCACAAGGATAATCTGTTGGGCCAATGCAGTGCCCAATGGACTCTGTTGGCTCAATTCAGTGCTCAATAATTTCAGCAAAGTTTAAGTCAGAGGCATCGTCAAAAAGTCGAAGATCACTTGAAGACATACTCGCTAGCTATACGGAGTCACCTAGTATGTAGATGGAACGGAAGCTGAAGGATAAAGGTTCATCAAAGGTTGACAATACCCTGATGAACCAATGAGCCCTCTGATCAACCAACAAAACATAGTTCGATGATATCTCTTTAGATATATAGGCGGGGCTTTTCAAGAATGCAAAAGAGTAGGATAAAGTGCATTTTGGATAAAGTCAAATTAAGTACGAGTTGGTGAAAAGGCAATGAACAGTTGGCAGAACAATCGTTGTTGGGTTTCCACGAATAGATGCATCTAATAAAAGATGTACTTTTTCACTAAATATTTGACACGTCCCAACAACCCCATACGTGATATCCTCGTACACTATTATAAAAAAGAGAATCCTGGTCAAAGTAAATCTTCACGACTTTCATATTTATTGTTTAAATTTAAGAAGTGCATTTACTCTCTTTGAACTCATAGTTGCTCCTGATCCTATCACCGACTTTAAGAGTTCAATTGCAAACTTATTATGTGTATAAGTTTGCTTGGTCAGAGAGCATTTATATTGTCATTTGATTAAGTGTTATTTTCGTAGAACACTTTGTAATTCTTTGATTTATTCAAATAAGATTTACACGATTGAAATGTTAGTCTTGTGATTGCATACAAATTGTTTTATACAATGTTTCATGGACTAGTTAAGGATTTGAGATTTACAATTACTATATGAGCAAGTTTGGTCTTAAAAAAATTTCAAAACAAGTGCTCAAATACTCAAGGTGTTAGCATTACGAAAATATTGTTTAAAGTGATGGTTATTCAATATATTAGGAATCTTGTACGTATTATAGAATATGTAATAAGTTAGTTAATGGGCTCATGGACTTGGTAATTGAATATGTTAGGAGTTATGTTATGTATGCCTTATAATAATATGTAAACCAAGTCCAATCCATAAACCAAAGCCTGAAACCCATCTAGATCCCAATAGCGAGGCGTCTAGTATGTATAAAAGCACACCAAAGCCTCATTTGTAAGGTATGCTTGAGAGTGTAAGTGCGTGTTTTAATAAAATACAAAGTTCCATTTTATTCTCTCTAGTTCCACTCTCTCCATCCTTACGTTTTTCATCTTCTTCACCGTATTTGTACTGGGCATCTTGCAAAGGACTGTACGAATAGAGCAAGAAGAAGATATTCAAATTATTTGAAGGAACAGATGCTGCTAGCTAAGAAAGAGGAAGCAAGGGTGTCGTTGACTGATGATGAATATGGACTCATGATACATGCAACTGCAGCAGATGATGAAGAGGAAGAGTGTTGGAATTGCTCCTAGCTGCGGAATGGAACGACATTGACGGGATTACATTATCTATCCTAGTTAGCCAAAACACATGGGCTTGTTATGTCATATTGTAATAGATGTATGTGCTAGGCTATAAATACCCCTCCATACTTCCATGGAGGGGTGAGTCTCATTAGTGTAATCTTTCATCTTCATAAATAAAACACACTAGTTTCTCCCTTCTCTCTCTAGTTTCTCTCTCTAACTTGAAGATGGTGTTCTTCCATCTTCCAAGACCTCCCGATTCACCAAATCATCCATACATACGATCCTAACATTGGTATCAAGAGCCCGGTCGGATTTAGTTATGGTTGATTTGTGTGATGTTATATCTTGTCAAAACTTTAATTTTTGAAACTGTTTCTTTTTACATATCCTTTCACATTTACTATATGTCTTAACAGCTTCTTAAATGTTTTTTGTATCATTTTAGTCAAAACTGGTGTGGTTACTTTTATTACTGGTTTTGTATTACAATACTCGTGAATGTGGTCATTCTGGGCAACGGGTCATTTTGAGTGGTCAAATGGGTATATAATGATGCATCTTATGCAGTTTTTTCTGGGTATTAAACTGGTCTAAATCTGGTCGGAAAAAGCACGCAGGAAAAAGTCAACTAAGGTTCAAAACCCTATTTTTACGCCTATGACTGTTGGCTTACGCCTAAGACCCCATCTTCAGATCCGTTTACGAGTAACTGTGAAGTTACTCGTAAGAATGTATGTTTACGCATAAGACTACGCGTAAGCTTTAAGCTTACGAGTAAGCTTACGAGTAATGAACTTTTTTACGCCTAAGATAAGACTACGCATATGGTTTACGCGTATGGGTTACGCATACACTTTCAAGGTTAAAATAAAAATTGTTTACGCGTAAAATTGTGATGGTTATGTGTTAACTGGAATCGTAGATGACTTCACAAAAACAACTTTATCATGACTCGACCACAACAAAAATCACCAAATCAGACTCGACCTCAGATTTTCTTTCAATCTTCAATGGTCATAACTGTCTACATAAACAATAAGAAGAAGAAGAAGAAATAGAACGAGACTCCCATTCCAGCAACATCACATCAACCTTTTCTAACCTATCCCAACATCACACAAATAAGACTCAACTTAAAAGATCTCAGCTTTTGTTTCTAAACAACTTTCGTTGTCACAGATCTGATAAGATCTTAAAGTTTTGAAACTTATCACATCATAGGTCCAAACACAAACCAGATTTATTTTGAAGCTAAGCCAAGTTTCATGTCCGAATATTAAAGAAAGACAATAACATTTATGTTATCATCCATCTTTGATTCGTTCAAAGTAAAACACAGTCAAATGAATAATTTAATTAAACAACCCTACCCGTGACCTTCTTTACAAGATCTAGAAGCCGCGCATAAACCTTCACAAATTACAACAGATTCGGGTAATGAAACACGTTAAGGGAATGGTTATTATCGTTTGATTTTGGTTTAATGATGAATCTAAGAAGGAGAGTTCTTGATTGATCGGTTTGATATGTGGGTTTGGCTGAGAAAATTTTGATGCTGCGTTTGGCTTGATGTGATTAAGATGGAGGCGTCTGAATTTGTGGGATTAGGGTTAGATTTTTATTAATCGTTTTTAGGGTAACAGGAGTGATAAGGACACTTTTATACCCGCTGTTTTAGGTTAAGGTTGGATGGATAAGGTTTTAACTCTTGGATAACCAGGTTTCATTTTTTTGTGATGGGCTGGACACCGTAGATTTGGATCATTAATAACTCTTGGGCTGAAATTATTTTTTTTCACACAAATAGAGTTGGATGTTGGACTGCTATGGTTAATGGACTACAATATTTATAATTCGGCAAAACATGTAGTAGTTTGGACTTTGGAGTTGGAATGACTTTCACATAAGTATATATGGACCATATACCGTGAATTGTTTGTCTAAAATCAATATATGTGCTAAAAATTTATTAAGAATTTTTTTTGGTATAAGTATTGTATTATGGTTGGAATTCGACCTAATTTTCACGGGGATACATTTTTTTGACAAGATCGGGAAACCATTATCAAGTTCATTTAAATCGTTAACAAAGGCTAGATTTGAGAATTTAACCGCAAGATGTGACTACGGTGCGAATTCACTATTATTTATTTGAGGTTGAAGTGAATATCACGGGTGTGTGTACTTGGTATCTGAAAATATCGAGGTTGGTTGGATGCATGATTCTTTGAGATCCTTGTTCGAGCTTTAACCGTTATGAATGACAAAGACTTGAGTTATCTAGTTATACCAGATGTAAGGAGTTACGTTGTTGTGCTCACAACGTATAACTATCACTTTTAAGGAGTTACGTTGTTGTGCTCAAGTGTCACACTAAGGTGTGGATAATTTGAGAAACTTTAAGTTTACCTTTTTTCGATGGTGTTAAGAAAAAGGGTTCTTCGTCTGACAATAGTGCAAGTTTAAGTCACAAGTTCAGGTTATTTTACTTCAGTCTCAAGTTCGTCATATTGGGTTTTCTCCATCAGTAGTCACTACAAAAAGCCATCTGAATGATAATGGGGTCGGTAAAGAGTTAGCTGAGAAGAGTATACACGAGTAGAGAAGTCTTATCAGCAATTGATTCTCACATGATATTTATGGTACTTCACAATTGTTCGATTACTTGGACATACATGGTTTCGCTGTCTCCAATTCATCATCAACATACGTGGTGTATGATTCTGATTCATTGAAAACATCGGGGGGAAGAGAGTATAGGTGGTGTCTGCTTCCTTTGATGTTTTTGGATTTTTTTTCCGAAAACCTAATGAGTGTCTAAATACTCATCATTTTTGTGTAATCTAAACTGCAAAATCATCTGAAAACATTCAGAAACACATCAAAATGATCAAATTATCACAAATCAGTGTTTTATGTGTTTTAAATGCAAAAATATCAAAATCAGATGAAAAATGTATCAAGTTTGCAAAATTGGCAGTTTTAGTCCCCCAAGTTTTAAAAGTTGTCAAATCTAGTCCCTGGAATTCAAAAATGTGGAAATTTATCATTCAAGGTCCCTGAAGTATTCTAAGTTATCAAAAATGATCCTTGAATGATTCTTTGGTCAATTGGCAAGAAAAGTCCCTAAACTTTGAAATTTTGCAAAATTAGTCCTTGGACTTTTAAAATGGAATTTATACAAAAAGGGTCCTTATATTATCAAAGTTGTCAAGTTTGGTCCTTGTGAGAGCATTGGAAAAAGTTCACTTTCAGTCCTTGAAGTTTGGCAAATTTGCATTTTTGGTCCTTGTTTAATACTTATACCATACGGACACAACTTATATATCATAGCCCAACTCAAGCCCAAAATCCAAATCCAATATCCAAGCCCAACTGCCCTTGACCCTTGGTCTTGGACCTTGACCCCCAGTCCACAACTCCTTTTGACCCCAGCCACAACCAATTGTGACCCCCCTGTGTTATTAATACCACGGTCAACAGAAGTCAAACCCCAAGAAAACCGCGCAAAAACAGCTTCCACTGTAGCAGTGTCTCTCCCAATCCAGTTATTCAAAACCAGACCTGGTTTCACCAATTTTTCTTTACCCCCCCCCCCCATACTATGTCCCCTCCTCACCCTCTAAACAACAAAAGCGTTAATTAACTCAACCAAATCCATTAAAGCTCAAACCTGCTCATAGAAATTTTTGGCGCCAAATATCCACTTGGACGGTTCTGATTATTCTGAGTGATCCAAGGGATAAGATGTGGTGGGATACATTCAGAGAACTTGGAGAAGTGCTAAAAGTCTATAAAGAGAGAGAGAGAGAGGCATTGTATGATCTATCTAGCGTAATTTTTATTTTTCATGTCATTTTAGTTTAATTTTCAATTTCAGTTTATGTTGTAAGCTTAAAAACTTTGTATTTCAAGTTATTATGTTATAATAAAGCTTTTGTGAACCTTTAATTCATGTGTCAAGTTAAATTTCAGTTTATGTAAATTTTCATGATTAAGCAAATCTCATGTTGAATCAAATGATGTTTTCAGTTGTTTGTATGGACTAGAATAGGTCACTTAAGCTCCTAGAAAGCTTAAGCAAGCTTTTAGAAACTCTAAAATTCAGTTTAGAAGAAAAAACAGAAAATTCACCAAAAATCCAAATAATTAGTGAAAAATAAAAAAGGGTTCCATGGAAGTGTTCACAGCTGGAGCAAGGTTTATTATGGATGGCCTTGGGTTAGTAGCTTATTGGTAAGCTTATAGGGGTGTTCATTGGTCTTGGTTATCAGTTTTAAGCTTGGAAGCTTTTGTAAGCATTTCTAACCAATTTGGCATTTCACTATTATAATTGATCATTAGCTTTTATTTCTGTTTCTTATTGTTAATTAGATATAGTTAAGTGAGTTTAAGCTTTTAAATCAGTTTGTTGTTTCTAAAAATTTGTAGTTTATAAAATTTTCCTTTTAACAGTCAAAATTGCATTTTAGTCATTTTTGAGTTTTAGGTTGTAAGGGTTGTTGTTTTAAGCTTAATTGGTCCTAATTAATAATAATATAGAGTCTTCAATCAAGTTTATAATCTAATTTTGTAAGTTGCTTTGTAAAAATTTCATCACAGTCATCTATAGGGGTGTTTGGTTTATTGTGTTTAAAGGTGCTCTAGTCTTTGATCTTGTTGGAAATCTGTCTAAATAAGTCTAAACAACTCATCTCAGTCAAGAAACAAGTTCTCATAAGCACAAAAGTCAAAATTTTAGTTAATCATGTCTTGGATGCTCACTGTTGGATTTTACATATAGCAGATCTTGATTTTGTGTTAGCAAGTGGTTAATCTTGCTCTAGTTAGTCTTATCCCACCTTAATACATCATATTAAGTGCTTAAGATCAAATCAAAATCCATTTTGGTCAACTTTTATTTTTTGTCAAAAAGTCAAATTGTCAATAAGGTCGTTTTTGAATAAAAAAGATATTTTCACTGTGGGTTTATTAAATAGATTCAGCTTATAAGCTCTTGGGGATTTATAGTTTGGTTGCTAAAGAAAAATACAAAAATGATAGTTCTTGGTTTCTCAGTCTTTTAAGTGCTTATTCAACAGCTTTTCTTGGGGTACCTGTTGGAAAATCTGCCCTGTGCACAGTTATTGGTTCCAAATTGATAAGCTCATAGAGAGCTTATTAGTGCTTCAAATCTTGAGTTCTCTGGTTCTTTGGAAAGCCAACCTGGTCATCTTGAAGTATCAAGTCTTGTTTTTCACTTTTGAGCTTGTTAGCTAGGGCTGCTACTAGCTTGTATCTTGTCCCATTTTCTGTTTTTTTCACTACATAAGTCAAGTGCTTATTTGCCTATTCTTAGCTTATCAGTGTGCTTCTTTTCATTCTTTAGTTTCATTTCAGTAGCTTGTGACTTATTCCATCTTATTCTAGCTTCTGTTTCAGTGTGTAAGCTTGTTTGAGCTTATTTCCACCAAATAAGCTCATATAAGCACTGTTGGATCAATAAGCCATCAAATCAGCTTATTTGAGTTTTGTAAATTTTTTGTCTTTATTAAAGTTTCATATTATTAGTATATAAGTAGTTTTCAAAAATAAAAATCACAAAAACATCAATATAAAAATAGTGATAGCGTTTATTTAAGATTTTTTAGCTTTTTGATTTTTCTTTTCAACTTTCTAATAAGCAAATCTTGTTTTTATCTTTTTCTTAGGTTTCTGTCATCATATAGGATTTTTAGAAAAAGTTTCAGATTTTTCTCTATCTTTTTAGTATTTATTATAATTTTAAATAGCTAATAAATAGTAATTAATTAGTAATAAATAATTAAAAAGCATAAAAAATATCTTTTCTGTTTTAAAATTAGTTTTATCATATTTTAGATTTTTCAAAGTTAAAATTTTATTTTTCCAAGTTTATTTTCTATTTTCTAGGAATTAAGTGTATTTTAAATAGTTATTTGTTAGTAATAATTAGATAAAAAGTGTGAAAAATATATTTTTAGTTTTAAAATTAGTTTTATAGTATTTTAGATTTTTCAGAATCATAAGTTTATTTTTCTAGCCTTATTTCCTATTTTCTTCTATTTTAGAGTATTTATTAAGTAGTTAAAATAGTTTTTAATTAATAATAATTAATTAAATAGTGTTAATAATTTTCCTTTTCTAATAATTTTCTTTTATTTTTAGGATTCCAAAAATGTCAATTTTATATTTTTAGGTCTTTTACTTCTTAGTTTTCACTTTTATTTTGTGCGTCTGCGTAGTTTTTAAAACTTACGTTTACGTTTCTTTGATCTGGTTGTTGTGCTTTCCAAATCTGTACTCCATTCCATTCCAATCAATCAGTAGTGTAATTTCTAATCATAACCTTTACAGATCATTATCCTTAGTGATCATTCTATCCTCTGAGTTTGTTTTGAACACACCATTGAGTCTCCTTGGGACTTAACGACCCGGGAATTCATTGTATTCTCTGATCTTAATTGTATTTGTGTTTAAGCTGTTTTAAGTCTGTTTGACTTGACGGTTTTGCACAGATCAAAATTTTGGCGCCGCTGCCGGGGAGGCTTTAGCGTGTGTTTAGCCATTTTCAGATCCATTGTTGCACATACCCACCATTTGTAAAAAGTTTTTTGTAAAGTTATAAGAAAACCAAAAAGTTCATTAACACTTTTCCTAAAGTGTTAAAACACCAAAAAAAATATAAAACAACAAAACAATCGGAACGTTTTCTATTTTGTATTCTCTTTTAAGGTGATTCTTAAAGAGATACGATTTGGTTAAACGGGACGATAACAAAAATATTGTCCAAAAGTTTTTAAACCCATCTGCACAAATCTAACCTACGTCTTTTCAGTGGTACTTAAAATATACATAAAAATCAACCACCGCAAACCAAGGCAGTGCACTACCTAACTGGGGGTGCGACCATTAATAAGTTCTCGAACATCAGATTTAAAACTTGCCTTTGTGTCACTTGTGATTTGGTGTACCTTTTTCAAAGAAGCCATTTCATTTGTCATTATTGGTTAAGTTCACTTGTGTTTTGCCTCATTTGTTTTGAAAATTGGTTTTTATACATAGTGCATGCGCACTCGTTCTTCCAGTTCTACAAGTCCACTTTCCGAACTTGGAAACATTCCTCGTAGACGTAGAGGACGTTCAGCTCCTTCAGCCGTGACTGAGGAACGTCTACCACCACCACCACCTGTCGAAATGGCAGAAGACAAACCTATGAATGAGCTTCTCCAAGCACCCATCGAGGGTTACGGAGATGCCATTGTTGTCCCAGCCATCGTGGCTGACACTTTCGAGCTCAAAACCGGGTTGCTCAATCTAGTAACCCAAAGCCAATTCTATGGTTTTGAGCGGGATGATCCTCATGCACACATTCGATGGTTTAACAAGATAGCATCTACCATCAAGTACAAGAATGTCCCACAAGAAGCTATCAAGCTTCTTCTGTTCCCATTTTCTCTAGAGGGACAAGCCCGGAATTGGCTTGAGAAACAACCCCCTCGTTCTATAGAGACATGGGAAGATCTTGTCACCAAGTTCGTTAACGAGTTCTATCCTCCATCCCGAACCACAAGTCTTAAGAATGAGATAATGAAATTTTCTCAGAGATTTGATGAATCATTCGGGGAGGCATGTGATCGTTACAAAGAGTTGCTTCGCAAGTGTCCGCATCACGGTTTTACCGAGTTAATGCAAATGGATACTTTCTACAATGGTCTCAATCAGACCAATCAAGATTCTTTGAATGCCTCCGCGGGAGGTAATTTCCTGAGCAAGACCACAAAAGAGGCCTTGCAGATCATTGAGAACAAATCTCAAGTCCGTCCTTTCAGAGCAAAGACATATCAGTCTAATGCTGGACCTTCTTCTTCTTCATCCCCCGTGAGTACATCTAGCACCGATGCTAAGATTGATAAACTCACAGACATTGTTCAGGCTTTGTTTCTTGCTAACCAGAAGAAAGTCTCCTTCACTCAGACTCCAACACATGCTCAAGTGAAGAAAGTTGAGAGTTGTGTCACTTGTGGTGGTCCTCATGCTTACTACAATTGTACTGCCACCGATGGTAGTCCTTTTGAAGCAAATGCTCTAGCTGGTAGTTCACAACAAGGAGGTAATCAATACCGTCGTCAAAATGAACCACACTACCGTGCTAACACTAATCAGGCACCACCCGGTTTTAACCAAAATCACAACATGCAAAACCGGAATCAGAACCAACCAAGAATGAACCAAGGTTATCAAAACCAAGGTAATTTCTATCCTGGACCCAATCAAGGTTTCCATCATCAAGGAAACCCCAATCAAAACAATTTCAATCGAGGGAATCAATTTCATGGGAATATGAATCCTAATCAAGGGAATTTTTGTCATAATCAAAACATACGACCTCAAATTGTCCCTCCAGCTCCTCCCGTCATTACTCCTCCAGGACCATCATCTGATGAGTTACTGAAGCAGTTTATGAAATCTCAAGATGAAATGAACAGGTTGTTGGTCAGTCAGATTGCTGATCTGAAGAAGTCTTTAAATGATCGACCCTCGGGCTCAGGTACTTTACCGAGCAACACGATCGCTAACCCGAGGGGCGATGCCAAGGCGATCACAACCCGAAGTGGTGTTTCATACACTGGACCTGCTATTCCTACTACCTCTACTTCTTCTTCTCTCCCTAAGGTAGTGGACAGTGAACCTCCAAAACACAATGGACCTACGACTCCAACGCCTCCTCCACCAGTGCCAATGAGTCAAGTTACCAAGGACACAATGGACAAGGTGCATTATTCTAGCCCACGAAGTACAACACACGTCCTACCTTCGGTAGTCCAACCTCAAGTGGTCCAGAAACCCAAGTCAAGTCAAGGAGTTGTTTTTGAACCTCCTATAGCTCCTATTGAGAATCAGAAATCCAAATCTTCTATTCCTTACCCATCACGTTTGAATGAGCAAAAGCTCCGTGAGAAAGCTAGTCATCAAATGGATAAATTTTTCCAAATTTTCCAAGAGTTACACTTTGACATAAGCTTTGCGGATGCTATCATGCTGATGCCCAAGTTTGCATCAACTCTCAAACACATGTTAAGCAATAAGGAAAAGCTGTTTGAAATGGCAAAGACTCCTCTTAACGAGAACTGCTCAGCAGTTATTCTGAAGAAGCTTCCAGAAAAACTTGGAGATCCTGGGAAATTTCTCTTACCTTGTGTATTCCCAGGGATGGTTGAATGCTTTGCCCTAGCAGATCTTGGTGCAAGCATTAATCTTATGCCATATTCAGTGTGGAAGAAACTTTCTCTTCCGGAACTCACTCCTACATGCATGACTCTCGAGCTTGCTGATCGTTCCATATCCCGTCCTCTTGGCATTGCTGAGGACGTATTTGTGAAAGTAGGAAAGTTCCATTTCCCAGCTGACTTCGTGGTTGTTGATTTTGATGCCGATCATCGGGTTCCTCTCATTGTTGGTCGAGGATTCCTGAGAACGGGCCGTGCTCTCATTGATGTATTTGAGCAGGAAATCACATTGCGTGTTGGTAATGAAGCTGTCACCTTCAACCTTGACCAAACTTCGAGGTACTCCGCGAACTATGATTCTGAATCGGTCAACCGAATAGATATCATTGATGTTGCTTCTGACGAGTACTCTCAAGAAGTTCTTGGTTATTCTCATAATTCTGTGAGTGGGGATTCCACCACATCTTCTCAGCCTATCATAGCCAATTCTACTCCTTCTCTCACTCCGTTTGAGGGAAGCGACTTCATCTTAGATGAGATTGAAGCATACTTGGCTAGTGATTCTGTACCTTGGGAAATTGATCACGCTCCAATTGATATTGAGGGGGACATACTTCTTATTGAGAAGTTGCTCAATGATGATCCATCATCAACCCCTCATCCTAGTGATTCAATCCCAGTTGAGATTAATCTGGAGGGAGATATTCTTCTAAAGAAAGTGTCAAATCTGGACACTTCTCTTCCTCTCCCTCCCATCAAACTTCATAATAAGGAAGTCAAGTCAGTTGAGAAAACTGAAGAATTTCCTGAGGTTGAGCTTAAGGACTTACCTCCTCATCTCGAGTATGCATTTCTAGAAGGTAATGATAAATTACCCGTCATTATTTCTCGAGATTTGAGTAAAGATGAAAAAGCTGCTCTCATTAAAATCTTGAAGTCACACAAGCAAGCAATTGCTTGGAAACTCTCCGACATCAAAGGTATCAACCCTGAGTTCTGTACTCATAAAATCTTGATGGAGGATGACTTTAAACCAGCAGTTCAACATCAGAGACGAGTGAATCCAAAAATCCATGATGTTATCAAACAAGAGGTTATCAAACTTCTTGATGCAAGATTGATTTGCCCGATCTCAGACAGTCCTTGGGTCAGCCCAATTCATTGTGTCCCGAAAAAGGGTGGCATTACTGTTATCACAAATGAAGATAACGAGTTAATTCCAACTCGATTGGTGACGGGATGGCGTGTTTGCATCGACTATCGTAAGTTGAATGACGCCACCCGTAAAGACCATTTTCCTCTACCCTTCATGGACCAGATGCTTGAGAGATTAGCAGGGAATGAGTATTATTGCTTCCTTGATGGTTTCTCGGGTTACTTTCAGATCCCTATTGATCCACAGGATCAAGAGAAGACCACATTCACTTGCCCATACGGAACTTTTTCCTACAAACGTATGCCTTTTGGCTTATGTAATGCTCCTGGCACGTTCCAACGATGTATGATGGCCATATTCCACGACATGATCGGGGAAACAATGGAAGTGTTTATGGATGACTTCTCGGTCATTGGGGATTCTTTTCAATCATGTCTCTCCCATTTAGATAAAATGCTTCAAAGGTGTAAAGACACAAATCTTTGTCTAAACTGGGAGAAGAGCCACTTTATGGTCAAAGAAGGCATTGTCCTTGGCCATAAGATTTCCAAGAACGGGATTGAGGTAGATAGAGCAAAAGTTGATGTCATTGCTAAGCTGCCTCATCCTACTACCGTCAAAGGTATTAGGAGTTTTTTAGGTCATGCCGGTTTCTATCGTAGATTCATTCAAGATTTTTCCAAAATCGCCCGGCCTATGACCCATCTTCTTGAAAAGGATGCTCCTTTTATCTTCTCACCTGAGTGCATCATAGATTTTGAAACATTGAAGAAAAAGCTTACTGAAGCACCTATTCTCGTTGCTCCCGACTGGGACTTGCCTTTTGAGCTCATGTGCGATGCAAGTGATTTTGCTATCGGTGCAGTCCTAGGGCAACGAAGAAACAAGCATTTTCAGCCTATTCACTACGCAAGCAAAACTATGACTGAAGCTCAGACTCATTACACCACCACAGAAAAAGAGCTATTAGCCGTGGTGTATGCTTTTGAGAAGTTTCGGCCGTATCTTATCTTGACCAAATGCGTAGTGTACACGGATCACTCGGCTCTTAAATATCTCTTTGCAAAACAAGATGCAAAGCCGAGATTGCTTCGTTGGATTCTCCTCCTCCAAGAATTTGATATCATTATACGTGATAAAAAAGGAGCTGAGAATCTAGCGGCTGATCATCTGTCCAGATTAGAAAACCCTCACCAAGATGTTTTCGAGAAAAAGGAAATAAATGAAACATTTCCTCTCGAGACACTCAATGCGGTTTCTTTTCGTGGAGATTCTACCACCCCATGGTTTGCTGACTTTGCAAATTACCATGCGGGTAACTTCATTGTGAAAGGGATGTCGACCCAGCAGAAGAACAAATTCTTCAAAGATGTTAAACATTATTTCTGGGACGACCCTTTCTTGTTCAAAATATGTGCGGATCAAGTCATCCGACGGTGTGTTTATGGACAGGAAGCTATTGACATTCTCACAGCTTGCCATGCTGGACCCACCGGGGGCCATCATAGTCCAAATTACACCGCCAAAAAGGTGTTTGATTCCGGGTTCTATTGGCCCACAATCTATAAGGATGCCCACGAATTTGTCAAAACATGTGACGCTTGTCAACGTCATGGTAATATCTCTCAAAGGAATGAAATGCCACAAAATGCCATTCAAGTTTGTGAGATATTTGACATATGGGGTATTGATTTTATGGGGCCATTTCCTTCGTCTCGTGGTAACAAGTACATACTCGTGGCTGTTGACTATCTGTCAAAATGGGTTGAAGCAAAAGCTTTACCCACCAATGATGCCCGAGTAGTTGTGAAGTTTTTAAAATCTCTGTTTGCCAGGTTTGGAACTCCGAGAGCGATAATCAGTGATCGTGGTACACATTTTTGTAATGACCAATTTGAAAGAGTCATGCAAAAGTATGGTGTTACCCACCGTCTCTCCACTGCATACCACCCCCAAACAAGTGGGCAGGTGGAAGTTTCAAACCGTGGTATTAAAAGGATTCTTGAAAGGACAGTAGGCGAGAATCGTGCATCCTGGTCGGATAAGCTTGATGACGCACTCTGGGCCTTCCGTACAGCTTACAAAACACCTATTGGGTGTACTCCCTACAAGCTAGTGTACGGAAAGGCATGTCATCTTCCGATTGAGTTAGAGCACAAGGCTTACTGGGCCTTAAAGCATGCAAACTTCGATATACAGACAGCCGGTGATCATAGAAAAGTTCAAATGAATGAATTAAATGAACTTCGTGATCAAGCTTACGAGAACTCTTTGATCTACAAGCAAAAGACAAAGAAGATTCATGACTCCAAGATCAAAAACCGCGTTTTCAACGTTGGTGATCGAGTCCTTCTTTTCAACTCAAGATTGAAGATTTTCTCGGGGAAGCTCAAGTCCCGTTGGTCTGGTCCATTCACTATCGCTAAGGTTTATCCTTATGGAACCGTTGAGTTATCTCAACCCGATGGTCCTAATTTTAAAGTGAATGGTCATCGAGTTAAGCATTACTTTGGAGAGGACATTCCCCCTGTGGTTGTCCCGGATTTACAAACATTCCCCATGAACCAATGAATGCGGGGATCGAGTCAAGCTAGTGACTCGGTAATCAAAAACATTAGCACGCACCATATGGGTTTTCATCCATAATTCTGTCTTCTTACCCCCTTTCTACCACCCTAGTGTGGGGGAGTTTCCCCACGCTGTTGTATATTCTCATTCTTTCTAAAAAAAAAAAAAAAAAAAATCTTTCTAAAATAATGGCCGTAATATTTCCCTTTTACGTTCTTTGTTTCGGCATAACCGCCGGTACTTTGAATATTGAGGGCAATATTCATTTCTAAGTGTGGGGGGGAATTCTCACGAATTTCATATATTATCTACCCAATTCCCCCGTTTTTGGCCAAATTTTTTTTTGGAGTAAGTGTTTTGCACTTACTCATTGGGTTATCAGTCCGCCATGTCTGTAAGACAAAAGGATTGGCTAATCCAGGAGCAAACGGCTCTTGGTAAAGATTTCTCAAATCCGTTTATATGGCTTGCAATTTTCCCAAAATTGTATGGTTCCTCAACTCCCCATCATCCTCAAAAGATAATGAGTTGGCTAGCCCGCAAGGTTATGACTTGTGGTAAAGGCAGTGGAAAATCCATAATTGGTATTCAGCTCACCAAAGATAATTCTGATAATTTATCTAAGAGTTGGCTAGTCCAGAAGGGTACGGCTTCTGGTAAAGACACATCAAATCCGTTATATGGTTTATGATTTGCCAATAAATCATTTGGTTATCGTTGTACCAAGATTCTTACTTGAATCAAAACAATTGGCTACTCCAGAAGTGATGGCTTTTGGTAAAGAGTTTTTCAAATCCATCATGGTTTTCTCAAATCATTGCTAGGGACTAGCAATATCTCAGTGTGGGGGATTGATGAGTGTCTAAATACTCATCATTTTTGTGTAATCTAAACTGCAAAATCATCTGAAAACACTCAGAAACACATCAAAATGATCAAATTATCACAAATCAGTGTTTTATGTGTTTTAAATGCAAAAATATCAAAATCAGATGAAAAATGTATCAAGTTTGCAAAATTGGCAGTTTTAGTCCCCCAAGTTTTAAAAGTTGTCAAATCTAGTCCCTGGAATTCAAAAATGTGGAAATTTATCATTCAAGGTCCCTGAAGTATTCTAAGTTATCAAAAATGATCCTTGAATGATTCTTTGGTCAATTGGCAAGAAAAGTCCCTAAACTTTGAAATTTTGCAAAATTAGTCCTTGGACTTTTAAAATGGAATTTATACAAAAAGGGTCCTTATATTATCAAAGTTGTCAAGTTTGGTCCTTGTGAGAGCATTGGAAAAAGTTCACTTTCAGTCCTTGAAGTTTGGCAAATTTGCATTTTTGGTCCTTGTTTAATACTTATACCATACGGACACAACTTATATATCATAGCCCAACTCAAGCCCAAAATCCAAATCCAATATCCAAGCCCAACTGCCCTTGACCCTTGGTCTTGGACCTTGACCCCCAGTCCACAACTCCTTTTGACCCCAGCCACAACCAATTGTGACCCCCCTGTGTTATTAATACCACGGTCAACAGAAGTCAAACCCCAAGAAAACCGCGCAAAAACAGCTTCCACTGTAGCAGTGTCTCTCCCAATCCAGTTATTCAAAACCAGACCTGGTTTCACCAATTTTTCTTTACCCCCCCCCCATACTATGTCCCCTCCTCACCCTCTAAACAACAAAAGCTTTAATTAACTCAACCAAATCCATTAAAGCTCAAACCTGCTCATAGAAATTTTTGGCGCCAAATATCCACTTGGACGGTTCTGATTATTCTGAGTGATCCAAGGGATAAGATGTGGTGGGATACATTCAGAGAACTTGGAGAAGTGCTAAAAGTCTATAAAGAGAGAGAGAGAGAGAGGCATTGTATGATCTATCTAGTGTAATTTTTATTTTTCATGTCGTTTTAGTTTAATTTTCAATTTCAGTTTATGTTGTAAGCTTAAAAACTTTGTATTTCAAGTTATTATGTTATAATAAAGCTTTTGTGAACCTTTAATTCAAGTGTCAAGTTAAATTTCAGTTTATGTAAATTTTCATGATTAAGCAAAATCTCATGTTGAATCAAATGATGTTTTCAGTTGTTTGTATGGACTAGAATAGGTCACTTAAGCTCCTAGAAAGCTTAAGCAAGCTTTTAGAAACTCTAAAATTCAGTTTAGAAGAAAAAACAGAAAATTCACCAAAAATCCAAATAATTAGTGAAAAATAAAAAAGGGTTCCATGGAAGTGTTCACAGCTGGAGCAAGGTTTATTATGGATGGCCTTGGGTTAGTAGCTTATTGGTAAGCTTATAGGGGTGTTCATTGGTCTTGGTTATCAGTTTTAAGCTTGGAAGCTTTTGTAAGCATTTCTAACCAATTTGGCATTTCACTATTATAATTGATCATTAGCTTTTATTTCTGTTTCTTATTGTTAATTAGATATAGTTAAGTGAGTTTAAGCTTTTAAATCAGTTTGTTGTTTCTAAAAATTTGTAGTTTATAAAATTTTCCTTTTAACAGTCAAAATTGCATTTTAGTCATTTTTGAGTTTTAGGTTGTAAGGGTTGTTGTTTTAAGCTTAATTGGTCCTAATTAATAATAATATAGAGTCTTCAATCAAGTTTATAATCTAATTTTGTAAGTTGCTTTGTAAAAATTTCATCACAGTCATCTATAGGGGTGTTTGGTTTATTGTGTTTAAAGGTGCTCTAGTCTTTGATCTTGTTGGAAATCTGTCTAAATAAGTCTAAACAACTCATCTCAGTCAAGAAACAAGTTCTCATAAGCACAAAAGTCAAAATTTTAGTTAATCATGTCTTGGATGCTCACTGTTGGATTTTACATATAGCAGATCTTGATTTTGTGTTAGCAAGTGGTTAATCTTGCTCTAGTTAGTCTTATCCCACCTTAATACATCATATTAAGTGCTTAAGATCAAATCAAAATCCATTTTGGTCAACTTTTATTTTTTGTCAAAAAGTCAAATTGTCAATAAGGTCATTTTTGAATAAAAAAGATATTTTCACTGTGGGTTTATTAAATAGATTCAGCTTATAAGCTCTTGGGGATTTATAGTTTGGTTGCTAAAGAAAAATACAAAAATGATAGTTCTTGGTTTCTCAGTCTTTTAAGTGCTTATTCAACAGCTTTTCTTGGGGTACCTGTTGGAAAATCTGCCCTGTGCACAGTTATTGGTTCCAAATTGATAAGCTCATAGAGAGCTTATTAGTGCTTCAAATCTTGAGTTCTCTGGTTCTTTGGAAAGCCAACCTGGTCATCTTGAAGTATCAAGTCTTGTTTTTCACTTTTGAGCTTGTTAGCTAGGGCTGCTACTAGCTTGTATCTTGTCCCATTTTCTGTTTTTTTCACTACATAAGTCAAGTGCTTATTTGCCTATTCTTAGCTTATCAGTGTGCTTCTTTTCATTCTTTAGTTTCATTTCAGTAGCTTGTGACTTATTCCATCTTATTCTAGCTTCTGTTTCAGTGTGTAAGCTTGTTTGAGCTTATTTCCACCAAATAAGCTCATATAAGCACTGTTGGATCAATAAGCCATCAAATCAGCTTATTTGAGTTTTGTAAATTTTTTGTCTTTATTAAAGTTTCATATTATTAGTATATAAGTAGTTTTCAAAAATAAAAATCACAAAAACATCAATATAAAAATAGTGATAGCGTTTATTTAAGATTTTTTAGCTTTTTGATTTTTCTTTTCAACTTTCTAATAAGCAAATCTTGTTTTTATCTTTTTCTTAGGTTTCTGTCATCATATAGGATTTTTAGAAAAAGTTTCAGATTTTTCTCTATCTTTTTAGTATTTATTATAATTTTAAATAGCTAATAAATAGTAATTAATTAGTAATAAATAATTAAAAAGCATAAAAAATATCTTTTCTGTTTTAAAATTAGTTTTATCATATTTTAGATTTTTCAAAGTTAAAATTTTATTTTTCCAAGTTTATTTTCTATTTTCTAGGAATTAAGTGTATTTTAAATAGTTATTTGTTAGTAATAATTAGATAAAAAGTGTGAAAAATATATTTTTAGTTTTAAAATTAGTTTTATAGTATTTTAGATTTTTCAGAATCATAAGTTTATTTTTCTAGCCTTATTTCCTATTTTCTTCTATTTTAGAGTATTTATTAAGTAGTTAAAATAGTTTTTAATTAATAATAATTAATTAAATAGTGTTAATAATTTTCCTTTTCTAATAATTTTCTTTTATTTTTAGGATTCCAAAAATGTCAATTTTATATTTTTAGGTCTTTTACTTCTTAGTTTTCACTTTTATTTTGTGCGTCTGCGTAGTTTTTAAAACTTACGTTTACGTTTCTTTGATCTGGTTGTTGTGCTTTCCAAATCTGTACTCCATTCCATTCCAATCAATCAGTAGTGTAATTTCTAATCATAACCTTTACAGATCATTATCCTTAGTGATCATTCTATCCTCTGAGTTTGTTTTGAACACACCATTGAGTCTCCTTGGGACTTAACGACCCGGGAATTCATTGTATTCTCTGATCTTAATTGTATTTGTGTTTAAGTTGTTTTAAGTCTGTTTGACTTGACGGTTTTGCACAGATCAAAACCCTCTCCTTTCATGAATTTCTTCAATCAGGGGGAAGAAATGAGACGATCAGTGGTTAAAATTTCTCAAGTTGGTGTTATCGTCTCACTTTCACAGAGTTATCGTGTGTGAAGTTACCTAAATATGATGTTGTGATGCCTCACACACGGTCATTTTATCGAGTAATTGCAGATTCACAGGTAATTATTATTCCGATAGACCGCAACATTCAGGGGGAAGTCGTTTCATCTCGTCTTTCGCGGATTATTTGGTGTGAAGCATCTACATATGTGAGAAGATCTTGTTGATTTCTTGCATGTTACCCCCGAACGGATTTTCCGCAATAAGTCAGATTCACCTTGTGAGGTTTACTGCTCATCTACAAATTCGGCTGCGTACTGAAAATTTCAAAAGTTAGAGGAAATGTTCACTACATCAAAGTTTCGAATCTGCTGAAGACGGTTGTCAGTTTGGGGGGAAAATGATTCAGAGACTTCGCCAAAAAGGAGTGTACAGAGAAGCTGCTAAAGACATGCGGCATGAATTGGGGGGGGGGGGAAGTTAATCCAATTCTTGCATATTACATCATTTGCCTACAAGTGAAGAAGACAATTCTCAAGTCGAGGTACAAGAAGAAGACAAAGAGCGTAAACTTTCATCATCCTCAACAGTTGAAGAGCTTATGAAGACGTTTCTTTATTTGTTTTTTATACTTGTAGGAAATGTTGTAAGTAATCCCTTATGTCATCCCATTGGGGGAAGATTGTTGGAATCGCTACTAGCTGCGGAATGGAACGACATTGACGGGATTACATTATCTATCTTAGTTAGCCAAAACACATGGGCTTGTTATGTCATATTGTAATTGATGTATGTGCTAGGCTATAAATACCCCTCCATACTTCCATGGAGGGGTGAGTCTCATTAGTGTAATCTTTCATCTTTATAAATAAAACACACTAGTTTCTCTCTTCTCTCTCTAGTTTCTCTCTCTAACTTGAAGATGGTGTTCTTCCATCTTTCAAGACCTCCCGATTCACCAAATCATCCATACATACGATCCATACATAGTTATGTCCGGGTATCTGCTTCCTTTGATGTTTTTGGATTTTTTTTATTTTTTATTTTTTTTATAGGAAGGTTATGCGTAGGATTTGATATGAAATGAACAACCAACTCTCAAATGAGAGTTACAAAGGTATTTATAGGGGAAGGGAGCTAGGGAAACACATCTAGTCCCTTCCTTCCTTATTGGGCTTTGGTATAGGCTCATGGGCTTTCTATATGAGCCATGCCTTAATTACTAACATAAAAGCCTTAATTAAGCTAGCTATTATATATTGATTACTAACACTTGAGAAATGGTTTAGGAGTGATTCCAACAATCTCCCCCTAAGTGCTGGTAATTAATGATTAGAGTGAAAAACGTTGTAGGTGCTAATGTAATAGTTGCTTTGACGTCTTCTGACATTCTTCTTTCTTGTGTGAAGAAGTGTCTTGATTCAAACAATCTCCCCAGTGTAGGGATCTTGTTTACTTTGAAGTTTTTCAGCTTTGATGTCTTCATTTTCTTTGTTCTTTGATCTTTGTTCTTTGTGGTGGTAGTGATAGTATATTGTGGTTATCTGCATCAGGTCCGCTTCGTTGCTCCAGTGTCTCCACGTCTTTCTCCAACATGCTCACACGCTCATATGACAGTGAATTCCAGATGTGAAGTAGTTCTCGAGTCTTTATAACTTTGTAGATTCTTTGATATGATGAATAATCATTGTGACTTTGTGTTGCCTTTGATATTGAGAGAACTTCTTTTGTGATGTTGTTGGTATGCACATGTGAAGAATCTGCACGATCTTTTCCTCCCGCGAGCATCCATAAGAAGAAAAACATAAAACGTGGGTTAGAAATAATCCAACGCTTACAAGTTTGAACTTTGAGTGTGTCAACAACATAGTGTGAAAACACGACTCTCATTCTCAAAAAGGCTGTTCCTGAACTGGATTCCCACAAGTGAGATAACGCGATGTACCGAAGTACACCTACAGTTCATGTGAGTCGCTGAGGTACACTGAAGCATCACCCCACGACTGTAGACCGTTTGAGACACACTAAGCGTAACCCACAAGGAGTTACCGAAGTGACCTGCTGTCAGGGTTGTTTGATGTTGACCCTGGCAGGAGTTTTCATTCAATCACTGAGGATCACAGTTGTGAACCCCTCATAAATGTTCTCGACAGATTGATATGATCTGTGAAGGACTCTAGAATGTATCACTTGCGTCCTTATTGTTGAACGACAAGTGATGAAATGTCAAGTGTTCCTAAGAGATCTTTTGATGAATCTCGTGGCTCTAGACTTAATAGTGCGCTTTGGTTTTCCTAAGCGGAGACTAGTGAGAGGGTCTCCTTCTTCAATGCCAGCAATATCTAAGAGAAGGCCGATAGTTTATGTAGGGTTCCCTGTGAGAACGAAACAAGCTTCTGTTGATAGAAACTTTAGTGGCTAAGAAGGTTTAGTGCATGCGTCACTGGGTCCATGACGACTTTGATCTTCAATACCGGTGTCATCAAGTGACAACCTGTAGCATATGAATTGAACCCGGTGTCTGCCCTAAGTTGAATAATTTGGAGGGCTATTTCTTTTCACCCTTTTTCTTTACTTTTCTTTTTAATTCTTCAACTCCTTCTTTCTCCGATTCTCATTTTCTCCTTTTTATAATCATACCTAAGAAATTCTCAATTCTAACTATTGGTGGTGTCCTTGGGTAGATCCCTCTGGCTCTGGCGGATCATACGACGGTTATTCCTAACCTTAGTCACCTTATAACTCCATGACTAACCTATGTTGCCATAAAACCATTTTTATGAAAAATCTCTCAAAGTGGTTGTGATTAAAAACATTTTGCACCACTAAAAGAGTTTTATATTTTGCAGAAATACTCTCCCTCCACGCGTGCTTAAGTATTTTAACCGAAATTTGCACGGTGATAGAAGAGCGCGCACTTTTGAATTGATAGACTCAAGATAGAAAATTTTCCGCGAGACATGGTTACGTTGTATAGTTAAAGAGTTGCATTGTCAGTTATTAGGTGACAACTAGCTCTAATAACTATCTTGAAGGTGTGGACAAACCTCGAAAGGTTGTCAAACCCGTCAAAGTTCATGTCTATCAAGTTGCTTCTCGATTAGGTACGATCTACTAGGATAAGTCTTGGAAGACAGATCTTTTCGATGTATGACAGTTTAGATCTCGTCAATTCAAGAGTTAAGTCTTTAGTACGAAGATTCAATAGCAATTCACAACATATTTCTTATCGAATATGTCCATTTCGAGTTTTGTGGGAAGAATTCCGCGAAGAACAATTTGTGAACAAATTTTAAAGCAAATACTCCCCCTCAACAAGTGATATTAACTTTTGAGGTTTTGAAAATCATAAGGGGAAGTACTTGTTCTTTTGAGCAAAACTTTGAAAAGTGAAAGTTTTGATAAGTTTTACTCAAAAATAAGAAGCTTTCGCTCCTTTTATAGGATTGTGGCACTGAAGCGTACCACATGGTCCTTTCATGACAAGTACGGGTTGTACACTGTTATGTGTGCACAAGCCATGGTCAAGTATAAATCACACATCCAAATAATGATAAGAGAAACAAATCAAGGAGAATCAGTAGTACCAGGAAGTCCGTCAATAACACCAGGAATGCGTTCTGGACGTTGGTAGCCTGTGAGAGATATGCTTGGACGACCACCTACGAAACTCTCCAACGTTCTTATCTGATCCCGTCTGAACAACCTTTCATCAATTCGAGTGATGATCTTCTTCACATCCCTCCTATCCCTCGAATTCCATCTCTTCGATGACCCTATGCCTTCATGGATCTCCTTTAAACGATAAGCTAACCCGTCCCGAACCTTCTTTAATGTGTGATCCCCAAACTTATGAAGCTCTTTGCACGCCATGAAGCAATTGTGGTGTAGTTTACTACGGTAAACTATCCCAAATTGTTTCTTGATGAGGGTGTACTGAGCAAGTTGGTTTATGTCGGGAAGGTCTAGCTGTGGTTTTGTGAGATTAACACGCTTCTGGTATGATTCCACGGCAAGTTGAATATCTTCTACACATTCTTGGATCACGATGCTTCTTATGAATATTAGCAACGACTTGATGTACTCTCGTTGGATATTTGTAGAGAATTATCGCATTCGTCCTTGTACCTTGGCAAGATACATGTCTTCAATGTCATTGAGCGACAATCTCAGGAAATCTGCTTCTGTAAAGTCATAGTCCTGTTCGTCTTGTCGTTTGACCACAATTTTCTTTAGGAATGTGTAGTCCCACTTCGATGACAGTGTAACATGCATAATTGCAACGATCCGTTTGTCACTGAACACTTCCTTTTTCGACCTGAGAACCTGGCAGCTTCTATAGTAGATTCTTCTTCGTTCAGGCCAATGATGAATCCCATACAGTGCATCGAGGTCATACTTTTCCACTTTGTCAATAAACATGTGTGTGGCTTCTTCCTCGATGGCTATGCTGTTAGAGTATATTACTGCCGGGAAAGGGAGTGTGAGTGATGTAGCATATTTCATGGAAACATCGCTACCGTGTAGAAGGAATTCCAAGTCATTGTTGAAGAAGTAACGATAGGGAATCTTGGGTTGATCCGGTCGGCCAATGGTAGGTAGTGGTTTGGTCCAGTCAGTGTAATATGGATCTTTGTCTTGTCTGGTAAATTCGATGTTAGCTTCAGGGTTGAGCCAACCAATGTTGTTGGACATGGCTCGTGCTATGTTGTCGAGATAATATTCGACATCAATGGCACTGTCAGAGCTGTCCTTAAGCAATTGAAAAGTGTCATTCTTGATTCGCCTCAACTCTGCTTTTGTCATCTTCTTCACCTTGAACTTTTCTTGTATAAGCTTCACATGCTCCATTGTGCGACCATCTACCGGTTCTTGTCCTTCTGGTAACTGAGGTGTAGCATCAACAAGTTTAGAGAACCAGTCATACTCTTCAGTGTCATCTTCATCTAGCCATGACACAACTTTGATCTTTTTCTTCTTCTTAGGATTTAGTGATGATGTTGGTTTCTTTGTTGATGTAGAAGAAGTAGGTTGTTGTTGGGGCTCAGGAATTTCTTCATCGTCACCACCAGTGTATTCAAAGTGATCACCGGTTTTCTCTGTTTGTGGTGGTGACTCAGAATCCTGAGGTTTATCAGTAGCAGGAGACCGTTGTGGAGAACGTCTTTGATTGGAGGTCCTTGGAGGTGGTGAAGGCATAGAGGATGAATCGTCAGTTTTCTTCTTGCGTTTTGCCTCAGAGTCCTTATCCGCATCATCATCGTCTCTTGGACGCTTAGCCGTTTCAGCTGTCGCTTTTCATGAAGTTTTGAGTTGATATTCCAGCAATGCCTCAAATAATTTAGCTTCGTCATAAGTAAATGTTGCGGATTGTTTAGACATTTGTAGAACAAGCTTGGAAATCAATTCTGCATCAGTGAAAAACATAGGCTGAGGTGGTTTAATTTGTATTGCTATAGGAGTAGATTGCATTGTTTGTTTGACCAACTGCATGAGATTTGGATAAAGTTTTCTGGTGAACATCTCTCTTGTCACTCCAGGGAAGGTGTCGAGAAGAAACTTGTGAGTGTATTCTCGGATCGTCTTTTCCATTTCCCCTTGGATATCTCTGTTTAGAAACTGTTGCATCTGTTCCCTTTCATCCGAAAACTCGTTTATCACCTTTTGAAGAAGATCGATTCTGTCCGCAAGTTGATTGAGTTTCTTGTTGACCACGTCTTTCTTCCTTACTTGCATGACAGCTTTGACAATCTTTGTCTTAGCATGTGATATCCAAGTATCGTTCAGTTTCTTTACCGATTTAGATGCGGATCTGGTGGTGTCTTTGGATGGTGGTGGTAATGAATGAGAAGATGAGTCTGACGATGATGATTCTTGACGAGGCTCAGGGTCTTTGGTGGCTCAGAAGTTTGTTCCTTGCTACGTGCGGGACTACCTAGAAGATAATCATCGGCTTCCTTCTCTTTCTTTAGCAGCTAGCTTCTTCATCTGCTTGAGCTTGAGCTTCTTCTTCTGCTCTTTCTATAGCAGCAGCCTCAATATCTTCATCAGTAATTTTCTCAGTCTTCTCCTTCTTCTTTTCTGGTTCCTCAAAGTCAAAGATAATCTCATCCTCTTGTTTCTGTTGTTCAGATTCGCGGGTGGTGGTACCAGTTCCCTTATCGGGTCGATTATTGATACGCTTACGCAGCGCGTTCGGGGTCAAAGGAACTTCCTTTTCTTCGAGCAAGTTTTATAACACCCTAGGAAGTGAACCTAATCGTTGTAGTGTAGTATTAGGGTAAGCCACGGGTATTGATATCGTTCTCTAGGGGAATAGGAATGCTAGTGAGAAGTTACTACGCTAAGGTTGGGGTTGAGGAAGATTATTTTTTATCTTTTTTATATTTTTTAGGAATTAGAAAGATACGAATCTCGGGGTTTGGATTTGGGGGTTGGTATTTCTACCGATTACTCTACTTATCTAATTATCTAATCTAAGGTGTATGTAGTCTATGTCTAATTATTGTGTGCTCGTATGATAGTTTAAAGATGTGTTTACTTAGGTTTTATTATTCCTTAATTATCTCCTATTGATGGTTGAATTGTCACGTCCTTATTCTTAATTGCGTTGTGTGTCTAAAGTCGTAGGGTTGCGTTTGTCCCTAACTCTTTGAAACTACCAAAGGGTCTCGTCTACAAAATCTCTAGGAATTATAAACTCTAACTCTAAGGTACTCTTTGGATGGTTTAGCCTACAACTACTCTAGGTGTTATAGCCTAAGGTTCACAAAGATTAATCAAGCATTAACTACACAACGAATGACCTATCGCATTACTAGATCATTAACAATTAAGATAAGAGACAACCAATCAATATTCAATAATTAAGTTTCATATTTCCTAAGCAAACACACAAGTAAATTAGCCGGACATAGAGAACATGCAAGCATACACACAAATAATTGAAGACATAATTGAATTAATGAAGTAAAGCACTTATCTTGTGGTAAGATAGGGTTTGGAACCATAAAATACTATACAAGACAGCCTTGGTTCGGTTTAGGTTTTTACTCCAAAATACTTGTCACACCCTCGCCGGAGGCGGAAACACGAGGTGTAATGGAAGGGAACATAAGCACAAGATAATAGAACATACCAACGTTAAGATTTAAAAGAAATAGTACACCATTACAATACCAGTTTAGCCGACATCGGCAAATATATTACAAAGTTTAGATTCCAAAATATTGTGTTTTATTACATAACGATTTGTAGTGATAAGTGAAAACTTCATTATGCAAGACTTGGTAGAAAAGCTTACTAACGATCACCTGAAATGCATGAGAGAAAAACGGGTCAACTATGAAAATAGTTGGTGAGTATACACGTTTCGTAAAATAAGAAAACTCGCAAGAGAGAGAGTCAAAGGTTTCGGTCATCGGAAATAGTCCACAAAGCAAAGGCATTGTAAATCCACTCAGTTCCAAGTTCCGCCCATACAAAACTTGCAACCTGTGTGTTCACAACCCATTGCACATAATATAGCGTGTCAAGTAGTCAAGTATAAGTGGTCATAATAGTTCACAATATAGTACCACGTATATAATAATGTATGAAAGGCAAAGCCCCTAGAATAAATAATATGCGTCCCGTAACATAGTGGACGAGAGGTTGGCCGACCTCTAATAGCGCTATCCATACTACCTACTAATAGGAGACTAACAATGCGAATGTACGAACAGTACATGATCGCTTCCAAACTGTCAAGTTTATTACACAAGTCAACCACTTGTGAATGGTCAACCATAAAAGTCAAACAGCTCAGAACAAAATGCAATTAA